>SJXQ01012186.1:187732-214043 GCA_006408695.1 Aepyceros melampus
ATTAGCCTGACCATGACCCCATGTCCAGGGACAGGGCCCCAGAGGCCACGTGGGTGACAGGTGGCAGCATGGCTGGGACAGGTGGGTCTTGGCATTCCAGGGCCCCTGGGCTTGGCCCCCCACTTCGTTGGCCACTTGCTCAGTAGGGGTGGCGCGTTTGGGTGGCGTCTCCTTCAGACCTCAGCTCCTGGCTCAGGTGGGATTGGGTGAGATGACGACAGAACCCACAGCCCATTTTAGGTCTTGTTTGGGGAAAAGTGAAATGGACAGGGGCCACGTTAGCATCGTAGCCCCGCCCACCTGCGGTGTCACTGGGGCTTCACTCTTCCCAGAACTGGCATTCTCAGCTGCCCATGGGGGCTCGGTCACTAGCTCCTGGTAGCTGCCCCTGTGACGTCGGGTCCAGGGGGACTGAGGGACACGCGCAGTGACAGGTGTGCTGGCTACCGGGCCCCGCCCCCACATGCCTTCCAGACCAGCGGGGCCAGAATCACATGGGCCCGCCTCCGGCTCCACGATGCCCCACCCATGGGGTGAAGAGCTCTCCACAGTCCAGTAACCAACCAGCCAGGCATGGCCTGAGCTGAACTTGTGGGGCCCTATGGACACAGGCCACCCTTCCCCACAGGCCCACATCGGCACCTCCCAGGGAAGTGGTTTTTTAATCACAAGGCGATTAGATCGTCAGCTGGAGTGCAAACTACTAGCCCATTTCACAGATGGAGGCTGAGCAGCCAACCTGGCCCCCACCCTTCCAGCCAGTGTGTGGGAAGGCCTCTCCCATCCCCTAGACAGAGGAGGCCGCCTCCGGCTCCACGATGCCCCACCCATGGGGTGAAGAGCTCTCCACAGTCCAGTAACCAACCAGCCAGGCATGGCCTGAGCTGAACTTGTGGGGCCCTATGGACACAGGCCACCCTTCCCCACAGGCCCACATCGGCACCTCCCAGGGAAGTGGTTTTTTAATCACAAGGCGATTAGATCGTCAGCTGGAGTGCAAACTACTAGCCCATTTCACAGATGGAGGCTGAGCAGCCAACCTGGCCCCCACCCTTCCAGCCAGTGTGTGGGAAGGCCTCTCCCATCCCCTAGACAGAGGTGCCCCCTCTGCTGAGCTTTGGAGAGGCCCCTGAGTGCCTGGGGCCAGAAACCTCCAGGAGCTGACTTTCAGCTCTGGGCAGGCACGTCCATGCTAATTTCAGCTGAGAAACCCAAGGCCGGCGGGGCTGAGTCTGGCTGCCTGGCCGGCCGAACCCCCGGGAAATATCTCAATTTACTCCCTTCGGGACAAATCCCAGGATAGCCAAGAGTCCCCTCTCCCTGAGCTCATCTGGGTCCTTGGACCCTTGTCCCTCCACTCCCAGGGGGACAGACCTCCAAGGGCTTGGTTGCGGGAGATTTAGGTCATACAATGACCTCCTAAATCTTGACTGTCTCCCCACATTTTCACATCGTTACACCAGAACTCATGAGCCTCCTGGACCCTGACAGAAGAAGCAGACCTGCCTTCAACACAATGCACCATGGACACACACACACAGACACAAACACACACACATGCGCCATGGACACACACACACACACAATGTACCATGGACACACACACACAGACACACAGACACACAATGCACTGTGGACACCCAGACACACAGTCACACAGACACACACAGATACACACACACACACAGATACACACACACAATGTATCATGGATATCCAGACACACAAAGTCACACAGACACAGACACACAAAGACACAGACACAAACACACAATGCATGGTGGACAGACACACACACATAGACACACAGATACATAGACACATACACAGACACACACAGATACAAACATACAGAGACACACACACAGACACACACATATACACAATGCACTGTGGACACACAGACACACAGACACACACACAGACACAGACATGAACACACAGATACAAACATACAGAGACACACACACAACACACAGTCACACAGACACACACAGATACACACACACACACAGATACACACACACAATGTATCATGGATATCCAGACACACAAAGTCACACAGACACAGACACACAAAGACACAGACACAAACACACAATGCATGGTGGACAGACACACACACATAGACACACAGATACATAGACACATACACAGACACACACAGATACAAACATACAGAGACACACACACAGACACACACACACAATGCACCATGGACAGACACACACAGACACACAGATACACACACACACAGACACACACAGAGACACAGACACACACAGACACACACACAATGCACCTGGATACACACACAAAGCACTGTGGACACACATATGCACAGAGACACACATACACTCAGAGGTGCCACACGCATACAGACACACACACAAACACAGACACACACAGACACAAAATGCACCATGGACACACAGACACATACATACACAGAGGTGCCACACACACAGGGGCTCTGCTGGAGGACAGACCTGCCCGGCCAACCGTGGAAGCATGAAGAGAGGATGGGGACAGGCCAGGGCAGGAAGAGGAAGGCACAGGGCAGGGGGAAGAGGGGAGGCCCAGGAACCCTCCTGCAGAGCCCGGCGGTGCGGACCCCGTACCCCCCAGAGGGGCCTGGCCTGCCTCCAGCCTCCTTCTGGCTCTGCGGGGCCTCGCAGCCCCCACATCGGGGGCTCAGCAATTGCCTGGGCCTTGTTGAGAGACTCCCACAGTGGGGCCGAGGCTGAGGTCTGAGCGCATCCTTCCGCCATGCTGATCCCATCCCCTTGGTTACGTGCCTCCCCGCAGCCAGTGGCTCTGCAGCAGTGGGCTCAGCACTTCCCCTTGCGGGGTCTCAGCTCAAGGGGCCTGGAGCGGAAGACCAGGGCCACCAGGGCCCCTGCAGCCTGGGCTCCCGGAGCTGCTTCTCTCGGGAAAGACAGCATCCAGGGCCTCAAGGCTGAGCAGTTCCCCTTCAGAGAAGCTAGCCCGGACACAGAGGAGCCTCTGTCCACTCACCCCTGGATGCCCTGGAGACCTCGGCAGGGGTATTCCAGCTGGACTGGCAGGGGCTTCGGCTCTGCTCTTCACCAGGCTGGTGCTTCACGGGTCTGGAAAGACACTGGCCACTGGAGACCCCACTGGTGAAGGCGCGAAGCTTCCTGTTCTAAGTCAGCAACTTGGAGGAAGTAGTTACATGTGGTTGATTGCACCACATGGGGCCCGTCATCCAGCCCCGGCCCCTCTGCCTACACAGCTCAAACCTGAGCGCTGTCAGAGGAACAACATGCATACAGACACACCATCCATTATACATGCTCAGGCCGGGAAGGGACTGGGGACACACCATCCATTACACATGCTCAAGGCGGGAAGCGGAACAGGGTGGGAGCGGATGGAGTGGGAGCAGGGCCCCTGGCAGCACCGCCTGCGCCCTCAGGGGATGGGGAACCCTGGAGGGAAGTGCCCAGAAATTTGCACCCTTGGAAAGGACAGCCTGCAGACTGAGCGCCCCCACCAAAGAAGAAGCAGACAGGCACAGAGGATCCAAACTTGTATCACAGAAACGGAAAAGCATCACAGGGCCCGAAGGGCAGAAGGAGAAGGTGGAGAGCAAATCAGTGAGCAGGCTGTGGGGTCAGCTGAGGGAACAAAGGAACAGGGCAGAGGGCAGAGGAGCTCCAAGAGAGAACAAGAGGGGAGAGACTCAATCAACAAGGGAAAAGCTCCAGATCCAAGAGAAAGAGAGAGAATCCAGATGAAGGGGCTGCTGCTTGTCTTGGGAGGAAAAAAAAAGGTCCCCAAACTGGGTAACATATGATGTTATCACAGAACATTAATGACAGAAAACAGTACAGATTCAGAGAGACAGAGATGAAGAGAGACAGAGAGACAGAGGTGGAGAGAGACAGAGAGGCAGAGACATAGAGAGAGATAGGAGGCAGAGACAGAGAGCACACAGGAGGAAGGGGAGGATTAGGATGAGCAGGAAGAGAGGAGAGGAGACACAGACTGATTACATCCACAGAGAAACAGAAAGCAGAGTCTCAGATGAACCCAGTCTCACATATATAAACTCCCCTTAACTCTGTCTGGAAGATGCAATCTCAGACAGACAGATGAAGAAATCCAAGAGGAATCCAAGGGTGGGTGTGGGGCAACAGTAACCAGAGAAATAAGTAAAAATTGTTAAGCCTAAGTAACTGTTGATTTTAAACTAATAATAGGAAATTAATAGTATTCAAATTAAAGTTTAATATTTTAATTTAATATTTAATTTTAATAACACATTGTGACTTGTTGTTCAGTTGCTAAGTCATGTCCGACTCTTTGCGACCCCATGAACTGTAGCACAACAGGCTTCCCTGTCCTTCACCATCTCCCGGAGTTTTCTCAAAACTCACATCCATTGAGTCAGTGATACCATCCAACCATCTCATCCTCTGTCACCCACTTCTCCTGCCCTCAACCTTTCCCAGCATCAGGGTCTTTTCCAATGCGTCGGCTCTTCACATCAGGTGGCCAAAGTACTAGAGCTTCAGCTTCAACATCAGTCTTTCCAATGAATATCCAGAGTTGATTTCCTTTGGGATTGACTGGTTTGATATCCTTGCTGTCCAAGGGATTTTCAAGACTCTTCTCCAGCATCATAATTCTAAAGCATCGATTTTTTGGTGCTCAGATGGGAAACACTTAATTTTTACATGTGGTAACTATTAAAACACTTTTAAAAAAGAGAAATAGGCAGGTCTTCCCTGGTGGTCCAATGCTTAATAACCTGCCTGCCAATGCAGGGGACATGGGTTTGATTCCTGCCAGGGAACTAAGATCCCATATGCTGTGGAGCAATTAAACCTGAGCGCCACAACTACGGAGCCTGTGCACCCTGGAACCTGTGCTCCACAAGAGAAGCCCCTGCACGCCACCACTAGAGAAAGCCCGTGAGCAGCAACAAAGACCAGGGAGGGCAAAAGTCAATAAAATAAGTAAGTAAATATTAAAAAAAAACCAGAAATAGGAAGTACACAGCTGAAGGAGGAGGAGATATGAGAAAAAAAAAATTAAAGGCAGGAGCAATAGAACAACAAGAAAGGATTGTGAACTAAGAGCGCACAGTAAGACTTCAGGAATGGTTTCAAAAATTCCAGAGAACCCAGAGTTCCAGGGTTGCAGCACTCATGAACAGGCCACTCTTCCCCTCTTCAAATAAAGTCTTGGTGACTTTTTTTGAAAAAAAAAAAAAAAAAAAGACAAGTTTCAATTAGATGTCTTTTATAAATGGAACTTCCTCTTTATGGAACTATTCCAGAAAATACAACAAAAAAGGAAGGAGAGATTGAGAATTTCCCTGAGTCACGCCCACCAGTCTCTCATCAGATGCAGCAGTGACTGTCCCTGGCGGTGACCCCACAGAGCCACGTCAGTCACAGAGACACCCTCGCCACTCACAGACGTGTCACCTGCTGCCCTAGGCCTTGGAAAATGTAGCAACAGACATTAAGGTAATCATAAAGTAAATAAAAAAATTGATGTTGAAGCTGAAACTCCAATACTTTGGCCACCTGATGTGAAGAACTGAGTCACTGGAAAAGACCCTGATGCTGGGAAAGATTGAAGGCGGGAGGAGAAGGAGACGACAGAGGATGAGATGGTTGGATCACATCACCAACTCGATGGACATGAGTTTGGGTAAACTCCGGTAGTTGTTGATGGACAGGAAGGCCTGGCGTGCTACAGTCCATGGGGTCACAAAGAGTTGGACACAACTGAGTGACAGAACTGAACTGAACTGGAATAAAATAAAAATAACAATGTTTACTCTTGAACCCCAATCACATCAACACTTTATCTCTTTGCGTGGGAACAAGGAGGACAGAGGGCTGGGCTAGTGGGCATGGCAGGGATGAGTGAGCACCATCGAGGCTGGAGAGAAGCCCCCAGGACCAAGAGCAGGTTGCTTGAGAGAAGAGTAGGTGTGGGAACCCAAGACAAGAGACTGGAGAGACAGGAGCCCCTTACCACACCTGGACCGCAGGACATTCACAAACTACTGTCAACAGCTTTAGGCGTGTTAAAGGTTTCGTGATTATCTTAAAGAATCGTCACCTTTTAGAGTCCCAAGTTAAGGGATTTGCACAGGATGTTTCGGATTTGCTTCCAAACAATCAGGGGTGGGGTAGGTGGGAGAGAGTGGAAAGTGAAAGTGAAGTCACTCAGTCGTGTCCGACTCTTTGTGACCCGGTGGACTGTAGCCTACCAGGCTTCTCCATCCATGGGATTCTCCAGGCAAGAATACTGGAGTGGGTTACCATTTCCTTCTCCAGGGGATCTTCCCGACCCAGGGATTGAACCCCTGTCTCCTGCATTGGAGGCAGATGCTTTAACCTCTGAGCCACCAGGAAAGCTCACCAGGGAGAGAGTGGGCAGGGATGTAAATAAGACAAGATTAGCTGAGAAGTGATCATTGTTGAAGCAGATGCTGAGGACACATGGGTTCATTAAACTGTCTGGTCTGTTTGTATATGTGTGAAATTTTCTGCAGTAAAAAATTTTAATTCTAAAAAGAAGCATAAAGTTGCCTAATGGGGGTAGAGGTTCAGTTTTGCAAAATGAAAAAGTTCCAGAGTTTAGTTGCATGACAATGTGAATTTACTTAATAACAGTGAACTTCACACTTAAAAATGGTAAAGATGGCTAAATTGATGTTATGTATTTTACCATAATTAGAAAGAAAAAATGTTACCTACTAGCTAAATTGTTAAAAGTGACAGTGAAGGCTGAAAATAAAGGATTGGAAAACATACATATCACATAAAAAACACTAAAGATGCAATATAGAGATAATATTAAAAGATAGAATTAAATGCAAAAAAACCACATTAAATGAATAAAGATTTACATAGTGAAAGTTCCAATCCATAAAGAAAGTTCAGCCATCCTAAATCTTTATATACTAAACAAAATCACAATACATAAAAAACAAAAACTAACAAATACATAAGTAACAGATACAACCACAAACATAGTAAACATCTTAATATGCCTCTCTCAGAAATGAAACAGATCCCAAAGAAAATTAGGGCTATGGAGAACTTGAGGAATATAATCCCCGGAGGCAGGCATGGCAACTCACTCCAGTATTCCTGCCTGGAGAATTCCGTGGACAGAGGAGTGTGGCGGGCTACTGTTGCAAAGAGTTGGGCATGACTGAACAACTTAGCCCATGCACACAACCCTTTATCTTTAACTTGTATGCAGTAAAGTTAAAAAGGGAGGGAAGTAACAAGCAGATTAAGCCACAAAAGAAATTTCTATTTGTTCTAAAGCACAGAGATCATAAGGAGGCCAAATTCAGTGTAATAAAAGTAGATGATAAGCAAAGAAGGGTGTGTGTATATTAGTCACTCAGTTGTGTCTGACACTTTGTGACCCTAAGCTACTCCATCCATGGGATTCTCCAGGCAAGAATACTGGAGTGGGTAGCCATTTCCTTTTCCAGGGGATCTTCCTGACCCAGAGATGGAGACCTGGTCTCCTGCACAGATTCTCTACTGTCTGAGCCACTAGGGAAGCCCGAAGCAAAGAATAGCAGTAAAGAAAAACCCAGCACTCCCAAACTGGAGCCAAACCCAACATGGAATAAAAAGATATCTTGTGGCCTTTCATGCACAAGAGGAAGCAATTAAAGTATGGATCTGGAGCTGTCTGTATCCACATCAGACGCCCAAAACCACAACACTGAGGTTATATTTAAAAACAAACTGCAGAAGATGGCTTCCTACTACACCATGCACATTCGATACGATCCCAGGAAAAATACCCACACACTCAGGAACCCACATCTAGGGCAGCGGCTGCCTCTGCAGGTGAGAAGGCAGTGGTCCTGGGAGATGGATGCAGAGGGCTTCAGTTTTGTGTTTTAAAGTTTTATGAAGAAGAAAGAAGAAAACTTCTGGGCAAAGTAAAGCAAAATATTAAGATTTGATGAAGTTGGATGGTGGGTATATGGGTGTTGATTATGCTGATTCCACATTTTTCTATAGTCTCGAAATAATTTATTTTCTTTTTTAATGAGCATTTTCAAAACAAAAATTTTATTTATTATTTTTACAGTTTTGGCCCTACTGGGACCTTTGTTCCCCAACCAGGATTGAATCCTCACCCCCTTGCACTGAAAAGTGGGATCTCAACCACTGGACCACCAGGGAAGTCTCCAAATAATTTTTCTTTCTTTCTTTTTTTTTTAAAAAGGAACTAACAAGGAGTGACTGCAAATGAGCATGGAGATCTTTTAGGGGTAAGGGAAATACTTTAAAAATGGACTGTGGTGGTGACCAAATAAATTTGCAAATCCAGCTAAAATTCATCATCATTAAATCATCCATTTAATATGAGCAGTATTGGCTTGCAAGCTCTGTCTTAATGCAGCTGTAAAATATGAATTTAGATTAAGAATAAGAAAAAAAGGGCCAATACCTTCCAATCCCAGCTGAGACAGAGTAAGCCCACCTCACTCCATCTCTACAGTGACCACAGCTGAAAATATCACACAGGATAAAATGGAGCAACTTTCCAGACAGACTAGGAGGAGAAATCAAAACCTGATGAAAGGCTGATTTCATTGCAGATGTCTCCTACGCCCACGGGTTAGATTCAAGGTAGCTTGAACCCCAGGAGAGACAGGAGGCATGGCCAAGAGAACTCTTCCTTTCTGGTCAGTGGACTGGGAGGAGCAATGCCCTGAAAGACAGACAGAGTGAAAGAGATGCCCTGTTTCATTTTCCTAGTCTTGCCCTGGAGGCAAATTCCTGTCCCAACGCTGTACTCCCAGGATGGTGGTAGTGGGAGCAGCAGCTACAGCAGCAGAAGCTCTGGTCAGTTTGACCCAAAGGCGACTCAGTCACAGAAAGCAGGAGGCACATCAGTGCAGGAGGCTGAAGCTCCTGCTTTGTAGCCAGAGGATAGGAAAGGAAGCCTCAGGAAGCTGGAGAGCTTGGGAGAAATTAATAAGAAGATCAGGAAGGAGAAGACATAAAGCTTCACATGAATTCCAGACTCAACTCTGGGCTGGAAATGTATGGAAATTACCCAAAAGAGCAAGTCAAAGCCTTTGAGAGTTGAATCATGGTGTAGATAGACCACTGTCAAGGTTGAAAACTGGACCAGGGGGTGCAGATGCGAAATGGATTCAAATAGCACTGCAGAGAGTCTGAAAAGTAAACTCACACTGGAACCACATCCCACAGGAGGCAGATCTGAACTTGTGGTCTAACCCAACCAGGCTGATTGGTGGGGCAGGGGCAGGGCTGCGGGGAGAGCAATATTGGAGAACACTGGAGAAGATTTTGAGAGGATCATTAAACAATGTCCAAAATGTTTAAAACATAATCCAAAAGTTCCCAAACAACAATAACAACAAAGAAAATCTGACCAAATTGTAAGAGAAAAAAAAAAACTTGGTGCCAATTCTGAGATGATCCAAATGTTGAAATTATCACGTAAAGCATTTAAACCAATAACTTAAAATATGCTCTATTACGTAAAAAGCACATCTTGAAACAAATGCAGAAATATAAAAACTTCAGCAGCAATATAAAAGCTATGCTGCTAAGTCACTTCAGTCATGTCCAACTCTGTGCAACCCCATAGACAGAAGCCCACCAGGCTCCCCCGTCCCTGGGATTCTCTAGGCAAGAACACTGGAGTGGGTTGCCATTTCCTTCTCCAATGCATGAAAGTGAAAAGTGAAAATGAAGTCACTCAGTCGTGTCCGACTCTTAGCGACCCCATGGACGGCAGCCCACCAGGCTCCTCCATCCATGGGATTTTCCAGGCAAGAGTACTGGAGTGGGGTGCAAATGGCATTAAAAATATGATTATAGATATTAAAAAATTCACTGAGTGGGCTTACTAGGAGGGTAGTGAAGACAGCAGAGTGAGTGAATTGGGGGATGAGTAGGAATTACCCAATATTAATGACAGAAGAAAAGATTGACAACAAATGAAGAGAGGCTGGGGACCTGTGGAATAATATCAAGAGACCTAACACTTGTGTCACTGGAGCCCCAGGTGAGAGGAGTAAAGGGCTGGCCCAGAAACAGTATTTGAAAAAATAATGGCTGAAAAATGCCCCAAATTTGATGAAAAAATATACATTTACAGATTCAAGATAATTAGCGAACCCCTAACAGGATAAAGCTGAAGAAAATCAAGTCTATACACACGCTACTCAGACTGCTGAAAACCAAAGACCAAGGAAAATGTTCCGAAAGCAGCCAGAGCAAAACGGAGCGGCACGTGCAGAGGAGCCGCCGCTGGGATAACAGCAGACTTCCCGCCGGAGTCCACGGGTGCCAGGAGACAAGGGCGCAACCTGTGCAAAAGCTCCTAGAGGAAGGAAGTCTTTTCCCTCAGCTCTGAATTCTACTCCCACCAGTGAAGGGGAAACAAACACATCCTCTGATAAAAGCACGAAAACTAGGGCTCAGCAGACAAGCTCTAAGAGAAACCTTGAGATTTCAGGAGGAAATTATATCAGAGGAAAACTGGGAAACCTAGAAATGAAGGAAAAACAACAGACCCAGTAAATAGCTGGTAAACATGTACAGTGTTTCCCCTCTTCAGTTCAGTTCAGTCACTCAGTCACGTCCGATTCTGCGACCCCATGGGAAGCAGCATGCCAGGCTTCCCTGTCCATCACCAACTCCCAGAGCTTGTTCAAACTCACGTCCATTGAGTCGGTGCTGCCATCCAACCACCTCATCCTCTGTCATCCGCTTCCCCTCCTGCCCTCAATCTTTTCCAGCATCAGGGTCTTTTCCAATGAGTCATTTCTTCACATCAAATGGCCAACGTATCGGAACTTCAGCTGCAGCATCAGTCCTTCCAGCGAACACCCAAGACTCATCTCCTTTAGAATGGACTGGTTTTCTATGATCCATTGGCAATTTGATCTCTGGTTCCTCTGCCTTTTTAAAATCCAACTTGAACATCTGGACGTTTTTGGTCCACATACTAATGAAGCCTAGCTTGGAGAATTTTAAGCATTACTTTGC
Source organism: Aepyceros melampus (assembly GCA_006408695.1). NCBI lineage: Eukaryota > Metazoa > Chordata > Mammalia > Artiodactyla > Bovidae > Aepyceros > Aepyceros melampus. The sequence continues at coordinate 198,787 of SJXQ01012186.1, forward strand.
TAGTGTGTGAGATGAATGCAGTTGTGCTGTAGTTTGACATTCTTTAGCATTGCCTTTCTTTGGATTGGAATGAAACTGACTTTTCTAGTCCAAATTTGCTGGCATATTGAGTACAGCACTTTCACAGCATCATCTTTCAGGATTTGAAATATCTCAGCTGGCATTCCATCACCTCCACTAGCTTTGTTTGTAGTGATGTTTGTAGTGATGCTTCCTAAGGCCCACTTGACTTCACACTCCAGGATGTCTGGCTCCAGGTGAGTGATCACACCATCATGGTTACCTGCTTCATGAAGATCTTTTTTGTATAGTTCTTCTGCGTATTCTTGCCACTTCTTAATATCTTCTGCTTCAGTTAGGTCCATACTGTTTCTGTCCTTGACTGTGACCATCTTTGCATGAAATGTTCCTTTGGTATTTCAAATTTTCTTTAAGAGATCTCTAGTCTTTCCCATTCTATTGTTTTCCTGTTTCTTTGCATTGATAACTGAGGAAGGCTTTCTTATCTCTTCTTGCTAGCCTTTGGAACTCTGCATTCAGATAGGTATCTTTTCTTTTCTCCTTTGTCTTTCACCTCTCTACTTTTCTCAGCTATTTGTAAGGTCTCCTCAGACAACCATTTTGCCTTTTTGCATTTCTCTGTCTTGGAAATGGCTTTGTTCATTGCCTCCTGTACAATGTTATGAACTTCTGTCCATAGTTCGGCAGGCACTCTATCAGATATAATTCCTTGCATCTATTTCCCCTCTTAATGTCTTTACAATACATTGATGGTAATAATGATGACATTGTCCAGTGGGGTTTTCAATGTACATGGATGTTAAAATGGCCTTCCCTGGAGATGCAGAGGTAAAGAATCTGCCTGCAATGCAGAAGACACAGGTTCAATCCTTGGGTTGGGAAGATCCCCTCTGGAGAAGGAAATGGCAACTTACTCCAGTATTCTTGCCTGGAGAATTCCATGGACAGGAGCCTGGTGGGCTATAGTCCATGAGGTCACAAAGGCTTGCACTCAATTTAGTGACTGAGCAAGCATGCAGATGAAAAATAGATGAAACTCATCATAAAGGGAGACCAGTGAGGAACACACAGTTTTAACATTCCATTTCATTTCACTTGGAATGGTAGAGTGGCCACTTCAAGTAGACAATGAGGTGTTTAGTATATATATTGTAATCTTTGGAGCAACTGCTGAAAAACCTATATAAAAAGATATAGTTAAAAGCCAACTAATAAATTAGAATGTAATACTCAAAACCCTGATACAATAAAGGAAAGCAGGAAAGTTGAAGAAAATGAAGATTTGAACAACACCTAAATCCAATGATGTCAATAACTCCATCGTGTAAATGATCTAAATACACCAGTTGCAAGACAGATTCTGGCACATGGAGTTTCTAAAAATGTGGCCCAACTATATGCTGCCTATAAGAAACACACTTTACTTTATTAATTTTTTTATTGAAGTATATAGTTGATTTACAGTGTTGCGCCAATCTCTGCTGTACAGCAAAGTGACTCAGTTATACACACATATATTTTTTAATATATTCTTTACCATTATGATTTATCATAGGGTATTGAATATAGTTCCCTGTACTATACATTAGGACCTTATTTTTTATCCATTCTAAATTTAATAGAGAAACACACTTTAAATATGATAGTATAGGTAGGTTAACAGAAGATGGATGGGAAAGATATACCATACACTAGTAAAAAGAAAATTGGAATGACTGTGTGAACATCATGCAAAGGACACTTCATATCAATGCACCTTACCAGGTGCATGGTGGGTCCTGACTTGATGAAAGGGTCTGTTTAAGAAGACAACACAACAGGTGTAAAATGTGTATACATCTAATGACAGAAGGTCAAAATATTAATACATGAAGCAAAATCTGAAAGCGCTAAAAGGAAAAATAGATGATTATAAGAGGAGGCTTCATTACTCCTTTCCCGGTAATCAATTTTTAAAAAAACAAGACATAAGATCAGTCAAACACAGAAGACCTAAAAAACACCACTGACCATCAGGACCCAAAGGACATTTCATCCAGAGCAGTAGGAGATGTCCACAAACGGTCATCAAGGAAGGCTGTGTCCAGGCCCATGGAGCAGAGCAGAAGACATTTAAGAGAACTGGAATTGTGTGGGGTATGTTCTCCAGCTACACGGCATTGTTAATTGCAATTGAACCAGAGAGCAAGCATCAGAAAGACACAGGGCACTCTCAGAAGAAATGATGTACTTCTAAATAATCCATGGATCAACAGAAGCCTCAAGGGAAATTAGAAAATATTTCAGATGGAATGAAATGAAACACAACATATTGTGTTTGTAGGATGCAGCTAAAGGAATGTGTAGAGGGAAATTCATAGCAGTAAACGTATCCATTAGAGACCCAACAACATGAATGATCCACAAGCATTGTGCTAAATGAAGAAAGCCAGGAGGAAACACATAAGGCTGGATAGAGACTCAGTGTGCACAGGGGAGGTTAACATCAAAACTGCAGTGAGAATCCCTTTCCAACCATCACAGGCATGGATCTGAAAGACAAAGACCATGAGGAAATGGGGTGCAACATTCTGTACTTAGGTGTACAACATGCACCCTGTTTGGTGTGCAGCACCCCAGCCTGATGCCCACAGGGTGACGGGTGGGTCTGTGTCTTCAATGGGGCAGCATTCGTACAAAGCGTCATGAAATCCTATCTGGTACCAGGGATGGGGCCTCGGCAAACCCTGGGCACATCCGTGCTAGGGGACTGAAGTGGCTGAACGGCTGGCAGCAAGAAGGCAGACAGGGAGCTCTGACAACGTGGAGCAGAGGACATCACTGGCTTTGGTGGGGAGCGACCGAGAGGGACAGGGCTTTGCATTGCAAAGGAAACCGAAGCCAGGGACAGGTGAGCTTCTGCAGCAGGATTCTGGGAATGATCTTCTCCCCTAGGTCAGCTAAGAAAGTCCATCTGCAGGCACTTTCGCCTTCACCTTCCAGATAGTTGACTTTATTTCATCAAGTGCTCATTGAGGACTCCAGGGCTGGGGCCCGACTCTAAGCACAGAAGGTACATGGCCATGCGCTCAGAACATCAGGGCTGTGAGAAGGCAAGCATGTCATGGTGACACAAAGCAGGATGAGGGGAACCCCAGTGTTCCAGGCCTGGAGGTGGGCGGGCAGGAGGCAGCCAGGTGAGAATAGAAAGAAGGGAGAGATGGCTTCCCCTTGAGATCCTGAACATCAGCCTGGGTGCCCCAGCCCCCTTCCCACCCAGTCACATCCTCACAACACACACCCCAAGAGCATGAGAAACGGGCTCCTTTGTGACAGTGTGCAGGTTAAGAAATATTCAATGATGGAGCACCATGAGAAGGGTTCCAGGCTCACTGTGCAAAGTTTCCTGTGGCAGGGCAGCTGGCATCAGACACTGCAGCCTATGAGGCTGTGCCCATGGAGCAGATGAGGAGGCATGAGATCTGGAGAAAGAAAGAGCCTGCACCCAGCACCCAGAAGGCAGAATGCAGTCCCTTGAGAACTCGCCCCATGTGACGAGCGGGCATTTAAGTGAACAGCAAGGCTGCCGGCAGCTCTTCCCCAGCCCCTCCCTAGCCCCCAGCTCCTGGCAGGCAGTGCCACCATCTTGCCTCCCTCTGCCAACCCCCTCCCAACTGGCCTGCAAGTTCCCCCAACTCCTCCTCCACTCCAAATCGTCTTCTCCAACCCTTCCCCCCATCTTTGCTTTTTCTCTTTTTTAATTTCTTCCCACCAGTAACTTCCTTCTGAGTGTTGATTCAGCTGCTGCTCTTTTGTGGGGAGGCGGGGGTGGGAGGCGCTGTCAGAGGCAGCTGTGGAGAGCGGGGGCAGGCACACGCCACTGGGGGTGCGGAGAGCAGAGCAGGAAATAGAACTGGCCATGCAGGTGCTCTAAACAATTCCTGCTCCTTGAATATCCACAAATCCACACCAATAGGCAGAAGTCACCCAGCCAGGGTGATGGAGATGCCCAGTCTAATCCAGGCCACGTGTGTGCGGTGGGGTAGCCAAGTGAACCTAGAAAGGAGAAGAGGTCTGAGAGGCTGGAGCTGTTTCTAACTCTCTTGTCCTGAAAACTGGCCACTGACCGCTGGCCCCACTTCCCACATTTAAACAGAGGGCCCTTTCTCCTTGCTTTCCTCCTTGTAGCTTTCTCTGTTTGTAGGAGGAAGTTGAAGAGGTGACACTCTCTTTCCCTGGCATGCCTGAAAGGAGGGTGTCTGAGCACCCCAGGGAGGCTGGGGTGGGGGCTGGCCTGGGCAGGGGTTGCTGGACCCTCCTCAAAGCACAGAGATGAACTGACAGGTTCAACAGTACGGAGGATCACACTGAGAAGAGTCCCTCGTGGACAGAGGAAGAGTTGGCTCCAAGTTCAAAGGAGACTGAGCCAGCAGAAATGTTAAGCAACTATCAACTTGAGGGAAAACCAGAAAGCTGTGCCAAGATGAAAATGTAATTACCGTGAGTGCACTTGGCTCAGCAGTGCACATTTACACAGTCAGAAGAAGGGAAGCATTGAGCCAGGTTAAAAATAAAACTGTGATAACAGCTCCAGCCAGAGGCGAGGGGTGGGTGGGGGTGTGAGGCGCTATCACCTCCTCTACCAGAACAGAAAAGGCACAGTGCTTTCCCACACTGCTCCCCTCAGCACAAAGGCCGGGCTGATCTGTGGGGCACCCACAGGTCAGAGGAGGGCATCAAATCCTAACCCAGTCCCCTAGGTTGTTCCTCTCCTTCCTGAGACTTGTCACATCGCCATTTCCTGTTCAGTTTGTGTTTTCATTTGAGAACTTCTTTGTGGATGCATGCCCATGGAAAGTCTGGGTTGCCTCCATCTAAGCAGGTTTTGCATCTTCCATCCTGGATGGAACAGCTCAGTTCCCACATTCGTTGTTTGGGCTCCTCCCATCCTGGGGGCCCAGCTGTGGGCCTGGAGGCTGAGGCTGGGGCAGCCCTTGCGCTTGGGGTCTAACAGCTGGGCCACTAGTGGCGGAAGCTCAGGGCTCTTGCCATGTTTCTCCTGGGCCTTGGTTTCCTACAATCTCCCTGTCCCCCAGGTTGTGAGCGTTAAGTGAGGACATGAGAAAAGGGTCCTGCAGTGGGCCTGGACACGGCAGGTGTCCAGTAAATATAAAGATTAAATCATAAAGAGAAGAGTGAGACGAGGTCCCAGCACTCATGTAGCTTTTTTTTTTTTTGAAACTTAATTAAATAATTTTTGCCTGTGCTGGGTCTTTGGTGCTGTGTGGGCTTTTCTCTAGTTGCCATGAGCAGGGGCTACTCTCTAGTCGCTGTACTTGGGCTTTTCGGTGCAATGCCTTCTCTTTTTGTTGAGCACAGGCTCTAGGGCACGTGAGCTTCTTTAATTGCGGCTCCCAAGCTCTAGGCGCACGGGCTTCAGTAGCTGTGGTGCACAGGCTTAGTTGCCCCTTGGTATGAGGGATCTTCCCAGACCAGGGATCGAACCCGTGTCCCCTGCACTTGCAGGCAGATTCTTCTTTTTTTTCAATCAATTAATTAATTATTTTATTTTATTAAAGCTAATTTATTTTTGGCTGTGCTGGGTCTTTGTTGCTACGTGTGGGCTTTCTCTAGTTGCCACAAGTGGGGGATCCTCTTTGTTGCTGCAGTACCTGGGCTTCTCATTGAGGTGGCTTCTCTTGTTGCAGAGCATGGGCTCTCGGTTGCAGGGGTTTCAAGAGTTGCAGCACACAGGCTCAGGGGTTGTGGCATGCAGACTTAGTTGCCCCGCAGCATGTGGAATCTTCGAGGACTAAGGCTTGAACTTGCGTCTGCTGCAATGGCAAGTGGATTCTTAACCACTGGACCACCAGGGAAGTCCTAATTTGTTTATTTTTAATTGAAGGATAATTGCTTTATGATATGGCAGGCAGATTCTTAACCACTGGACCACCAGGGAAGTCCCACTCATGGAGCTTTTGAAAACATTACAGATTTTTTTTTGGCGGGGGGAGGGTCTATATCTGGATTTACAGAGCAATTTCTCTTAAATTTCCTGCTTCTGCTTCCTAACGTTGAGCTTGGGGGAACAATTTAACTTCTTTGCATTGGTTTTTTTCATGTGATAACAGGAATCAGATTCTCTACTCCTTTCTTCCCAGAAATGCGGGCAGAGGTGAACCTGGCTCCATGAGCTGAGAGAAGGTATTAAGGAAGAGGCAGAGGAAAGCATGGCAGCTCAGGCCTTCCTGGGGGGGGAGGGGGCGGGAATGTGGCACCACTGGCTCCTGCCCACCCCCAGGAGATGGCGGGTTTGGGGTTGTGAGATTTCGGGGGAACATCTGAAGAATTCTCTCCCCGCTCCCTGCCAGGATGCCTGGGAAGGTCCATGAAAGCCCACTTTCAACCCATTCTCCGCCATGAGGATCCCAGGCTTCAGCCACGTCTGATTACCTGCCACATCTTTGTAGTCATCTATACTGTCGCACCTGCATGGTTGGCTATGAGTCCACCCCCCACCCACCCACACATTCCATACTGAAGGGTCCCATCTAAACCCTGCTGGCCTGTGGACCCCTTGTCCCTCCTGTGTTCCTAACTGGTCAGGAGCTGTCCCTTCCTCTGGCCCCAGGTGGCACTTTAGAGGCAGGTGTCACACTGATTGTGCAGAGGTGAAGGGCAATGGCTTGGGTGTGTGGCCTGGGACTTGGACTTGAAGCCAGACCCTCGCCCACCAATGAGAACACTGATCACAGTGCTGTCACCCAGCGTGGGGTTGCGAGCCACATGGTCACAGAGGAAGTGCAGTGGGTCTGGAGGGTGGCAAGGGGCAGACTTTCCTGGGGAAGAGCATATAGCACCTATTTTGGGCCTGGGTGGCCATGTGACCTGTGGTGTGACAGCCGCAGCCCATCATGCTGTGAAGAAGCAACTGGGTTTAAAAACGGGCAGAGGGCCAGTCTGTGGGTTGGGGTTCCCAGAACTCACTAGAGACCAGCAGTTCTCTGGGAGTGGGGACACTGGGGGAGGGGCAGGGGAAGGAGCACCTGGGTACCTGTTGGGAATGCAGGGGCTGCATGTCCAGCCCACTGGATCAGACTCAGTGTGGGGCCAGGTGTCCGTGTAACACAACCCAGTGGCAGGTCATCAGCAGGGGGGACAAGCCCAAAGGGACCCTGAGCCCCATGCCTGTGGCCCACTGGGGAGGAAGGAGGGGTGGGAATAGAGCCTGAGACCACCCGATGCTGAAGCAGACCCTAAGGGTCATTTCTGTCTTGGAAACCTCTCTTGACTTTCCTTGTCATTTCAAGACTCCTCCTCTTCTACCCAGAACCTCCCAGGGTGCACTAGTGGTAAAGAATCCACCCACCAATGCAGGAGACACAGGAAACAAGGGTTTTATCCCTGGGTCGGGAAGATACCCTGGAGGAGGAAACAGCAACCCTCTCCAGTATTCTTCTCGCCTGTAGAATTCCACAGACAGAGGAGCCTGCCAGGCTACAGTCCACAGGGTCACAAGGAGTCAGACACGACTGAGCACACACACAGCTCTTCCTCCACTGCAGCATCTCACTGGCTCCCCAGCTCCCACTGAACCCCGAAGGTGGGTGTTGCTGTGCCTGGCCCACTGGGCTCCCCTGGCACCCTTGCAGACATCTTCCAGGAAGTGGCCATGTGCCCCCCTGCACACCTGCTCCCTCCTCCTTCCCTCCCCCTCCTCCTCCCTCCCCTCTGGTTCTGGGTGCCAGCCCAGTGACAGCCTCTTGGCCCAGAAGGACCTCTCCAGAAAGATCTCGCACCCTCCATCACTGGGAAGCCCTTGCAGCTCAGGGTGGTGGTGGGGGGAGGGGGGAGTCTGCTTTTTGACTTCTCTCGCTTATGTTTTCTTGCTCAAGGAACTAGCTGCATGGGCTCCATGGGTCAGCCTCGCTGCTGGCACCCAGAGGGGCAGGGTGAATGAGCAGTAGGGGGCTCAGGGTTGGGGGGCTGGGGTGGAGGACCAGGTACAGCAGGGCAAGTAGCTGCAGGGTCTTAGGCCAGTTCCTCGAAGGTGCCCTTTTCTATCTGTAAAATGAGGGTGGGGGTCCCCCTCTCAGGAGGCTGCGATGAAGTGCAGGAAGCTCTCAGCAGAACCTAGGAACATGGAGGCTGGGCGAAGTCAGGGCCAAGGCCAGGTCCCAGCCCAGCCAGGCTTTTGAGGGAGGCAGGGCAGAGGGAGGAGGGGAGAGCGTGACACCCAGAAGGCGGCCACCACTGGGGTGAGGCAGAGGGCAAGCAGGGAAGGACATTTGCCTAGATCTGGGTGTGGCACCGACCTGCAGGGAGTGACCCTAGGAATCACGTGGGTGGGAGGCCGGCCTGGCTGACAGGCCAGCCAGCCGACCCTGGGCTATGTGCTGGGTGGGTACCAGGGAGATATAATCCCTTCAGTTAATTCAGTTCAGTTCAGTCGCTCAGTCATGTCCGACTCTTTGCGACCCCATCAGTCGCAGCATGCCAGGCCTCCCTGTCCATCACCAACTCCCGGAGTTCACTCAAACTCACCTCCATTGAGTCGGTGATGCCATCCAGCCGTTATCAAAATTCCTATTGACTAAGGCTGCACTACCCGCGCGGGTAGGGGCAGGAGAGGAAAGAGGCTGCAGGCGCCTGGACACTATGGGGCACCTCTGGGAAATGGGATTAAAGGGGTTTTCACTTTAGAAATGGATTTCTGTATTCTCCAAATTGTCTATGAGAGCCACGTATTAATTTTATAATCAGAAAAATCAAGTTTATGAAACAGAAAAACAGAAACCAAGGGACCCACCCGCTTCCCCATCAGCGGGCTCTCTTCCTAGCTGCGGGAGGGCTGGAAGCAGGAAAATGAGCCCAGGTGGAAGCAGGGCCTGGGGGGGCGACGGGCCAGGGCCCCCGCGGAGTCAAGTGGGAAACCTACTGCCCGCCTCATCCTCTTGCCCCTCCCTCTCCACTTCCTTCCGATCACCCCGGCGACCACATTTAGGGGGCACTATTTTGCCCCAAGAGTTTCCCAGTGCAGCAACTCCACCACCCCCATAGTTTGCATCAGACCTTCCTGTCGCGTTGCTGGGCGTGGACGGGTGGAACCCTCTAGCTCCGCGGTGGCCGCCCGCGGAGGCGCACCAGAGGGGCCTCGGCCAAGAGGGATTTGTTCTCTTTCAGGGACGCTCAGACGACAAATGGCCCCACAAAGACCCAAACCGACCATTTTCAATACAATGCCGGCCTCAGTCTAGCAGTCTGTAGCCAGTTGGGGGACTCACTCCTCCGCAGCCTGGGCGGGTCTCAGCCGCAAGCCCCGGGACCCTGGAGCCTCCTTCCGGAACCCCTTCCTTAGGGGCCCTCGGGGCGGGGCAAGAAGGTCTGCGGTTCACTCGCGACTTTTCTTTGACCCCGCCTAGCTCAGGCGTCCCCAGGCCCGCGCGCGGAGCCTCCGCCTGCCGCGGGGCGACCTGCCGGGTGCAGACAATCAGACCCTGAGCTTCACGCTCCGCCGCGTGCGCTGCGCACCGGCTCGCGGCCCTGCAATCTGAGCACCGGCCGCCCGCAGGTGCTTCCTGGTGCTTTACCTGTCGGCCTCAAAGAACCCCTACAGCAACTCAGTGTAGTGATGGGGAGACAGGCTCCTACCTTGCTCAAGTCACCTCCGAAACTGGCCACCTCTCCGGGGGCGCGCGAACCCGGCCTCCTCTCGGAGGAAAGGCTAGGCGGGGGCTGAGCGGAAAGGAGTGTGGCTGGGGAGCGGGCAGAGAGGACGCATCCCGGGGCTGAGCAGGGCTAAGACAGGCTTATCTGTATTCACGTAGGGAGCTGGTGCAGCAGGCCCACCCAGGACGGACGTCCTGACACGGGGCACGTGGAGACGCGTAGGGACAAGGCACTGGCCAGAGTCCGGATGTATTGGGCCCTCGGGCTTCACGTCCCAGCAAGATCACTGGCCAGGGCGGCGCCCACGCAACAGGGAGCTGGGCGCTGGGAGGGGCAGCGGGTCAGAGCCTGGCATCTGCAGCCCGGCTGTTCGCAGGTCGCCGTCCGCTCTCACGCGCAGCCCGGTGGTGTTTGGGAAACTCGAGGACAGAGCTAGGGGCTGGAGGTCATCAGGAAGTCCTTGCGGCGGGCCCCGAAGGACCGAGTGGACAAGGATGGACTGCGGGGTGTTTGCCCCGCATCCTTCCACGACTGCGTGGAACCCCTGGACCGCTCGGAGGACCGCGTCCTGCGGAGGCTGAAGGCGCTGGGGGCCGAGGAAGGGCTCGCGCTGGGATCCATCCATCCCCCCACCCCCAGCATCTCCGCGTCTGTGGTCTCCGTGCCCCAACGCCTCTGCAGAAACCCATGCGGGCCGTGGGCGCCCTCGCGCGACAGAAGAATTAACTAGCGCCGCCAGCACGAGGCGCAGGGTCTGTCCAGGGACCATCAAGACCGCGAGGTCCCGCTTGGGAGCCCCTCAGAGGAAACAGAGGAGCTGCGGCTCAGCGCTGGGAAGGGCAGAGCTGCTGAGGGAGGGGGCGTCCTGGGAACAGCAAAGCCGGGGGTAGGCTTTCTACGGTGACCATGGCCACGACCCCTGGGGAGGCAGGGGCTGCTATAAAGCTGAAGGGGCTCCATCCTGGCCAGGGGTGGAGGGAGAGGGCAAGAGGTTCCAGTGAGTCGGCCAGGGCAGAAGCCTAGCAGGGGTGGAGCCTGGGGGGTTGATAAGGGGGCTGCTGGGTTTGATGTGACAGGGGGACTGCATGCAAGCAAGGTGACATGTAAACCAAGGTGGCACCCTGGTTTGGGGTTTGGGTGGCTATGTGAGTGCCAGTGCCATTTCTTCTGAAAGGGGATATACTGCCGGGTGGTGGGGCAGGTGGAAAGGGAACAAAGAAGTCCACTTTAAGAGTCCCTTAGTTTCAGGTGGAGGCCTAGGGAGAGGTGGAGGTAGCAATGAAAATGTCAAGGTATTGGGATGTGACTTCATCACCCAGGAAGATGAAGGCAGAGAGGGAAGGGGCCCCAGGATTAAAAACTAACATATCCATTTTGCAGCAGCTGAACAGTCTTTTCCTTTACTTGAGAAAGCATGGACTGCACAGAAAGGGCAAAAAGCAAACCTGAAATGCAGGCTGCCTTGCGGGCCTCTGGAGCTGGCCAGGGGCCCAGCTACTGGGAGTCAGGCAAGGGAGCAGGCCTCCAGTCCAGGGGCCAAGCCCAGGGCCTTCCTGCCCAGATGGCTCAGGAAACAAGCCTGATTGGATGCAGAGAATCCAAGTGTTGATATCCGGTCCAGTGATGCTGGGACCCATAGGACAGAGCTGCTCCTGGAATGCGTCTCCCAGTGTCTTGGCACTGGCTGCCAGGAGGTCGTTCCTGGATGCCAGCTGGATTAGGGTGGTGTCTGCATGCACCCTGGCCCTAAGTGTACCCAGCAGTCATTACTCTGTGTCTTCCTTAGATCAGGGCTTCCCTGGTGGCTCAGATGGTAAAGAATCTGCTTGCAATGTGGGAGATGTGGGTTCGATCCCTGGCTCAGATCTCTGGGTCAGAAAGATCCCTTGGAGGAGGGAATGGCTATTCAGTCCAGTATTCTTGCCTGGAGAATTCCATGGACAGAGGAGCCTGGCGGGCTGCAGTCCATGGAATCGTAAAGAGCTGGATATGACTGAGCGACTAACACTTTTTCACTTTCACTCCTTAGGCCTGGCCCAGCTGCAGAACCAGAGAATGTCTCCTGACACACCTTAAAGAAGTTGCAGGTGCCACCAGATGGGTGGGGATATGACTGGGTGGTGGGTTCGGCCTTTTCCACGCTCCAGGAAGCCTCCCCGGCAGTTCCATTAGTCTTGGTCACAGCCTGGCAACAGGTTCTGGCTGAAGGAAGCTGGTGTAGCAGGCACTGGTCAGACACACACCCTGGCCCTGCAGAGGCGGTGATAGGACAGACAGAGTGGGAGCGCCGGACCTGAGAGCTAGCTTCGGGGCTTCTTCCAGGGACATTTCTCTCCAGCCCCAGTCCAGATCCGTGTAGTGAAGTCGCCCCATAAGTCCTGGCATGATGTCTCTGAGGTGCCTGCAGTCCTCAGTCCTCTGCTCTCTTCCTCCCGAGGGCATTTTTGACAGGCACAAGCAAACACACTCGTGTACTTCAACACACTTGATCCCCTCCAGCGTGCTAACCCATCATTCCCCAGATCACACCGAGGCTGCGATTAACCACACCTGCCCTGGGCGGCGGGGCGGGGCCGAAGGCGGGACCAGGCGCCCCTCGACCCGGCCGCCTGCACCGAAGCCCCGCCCCTCTTGGCCCCGCCCCTCTGTGGCCCCGCCCCACTCCTCTCCGAAGCCTAACAGCCGGCGCGGGCGGTGTCGCGACTCCTGTTTCCGCCCGGTAGTCAGATTGCCGGACCAGCTTCCGGCAGCGTGTGCTGCTTCAGCCCAGCGGCTTCCAGCCGGCTGTGAGTCTTCGCCGGGAAGATGGGGAAAGTGAGGAGTCTGAGGGCCCGGGTGCACCAGGTTGCCGTGAGGCCCACGGGGGAGGCAGCGCCCGGCCTCGTGTCTCCCGCCCGGGAGGTAGCCCCTCTGCAGGCCTCGACTGGTGGAGTCGCGAGGAAGGTAAGCTGAGGAGACTGCTGGCGGTAGGGGTGGGAAGAGAGCGGGTGGAAGAAGGGGGCCGCGGGCCGGAGTCGGGCGCCGCACTGTGCGGCCCCAGGGTTCCCTGCCGCCCCCCGAAGCGTCCCTGCGGCCCCGGAGCCGCCCTCGGCGGGCTTGGCCGCACGGTCTGTGAGCCTTCCCAGTGCACGAAGTGTCGTGGCCTCCGTGGACCGCCAGGCTCGGAGCAAGAGGTTGACTTGCTCCGCGTCTGGAGTTCTGCGAGGGAGAACCAGAAACCTTCCACCTCGACTTGTAGAAATCTGCGCGAAAAAGGTAAATATTCCTTTACGTCGTAGCTGCGCTCCAAGGAAAGGAAAGGGGATTCCCAGGACTAACGAGAAAAGGGAAGAGCAAACTGAAGAGATCAAGCTGTACCCTGCAGCTGTTCCCTCCCCCTCCTCCACCCCCTGCCTCGGCGGTCCCCTCAGCGCTCCCGGCCCTGAGCAGCCGCTCGTCTTTGCCAGTGTCTGTGCATTTCACATGGATGGGGTCGTGTAGGTTTCCGCCTTTGCGTTTGGTTTTTTGGACTTAGCACAGCGTTTTCAGCGCTTACGCAGGTTTTATGATGTTTAACAATGCTTCATTCTTTTTTATGATGGAATCACCTTCCACTGTGTGGTTAGACCGTGTTTTATTTATCCAGGTGCTGACCCTGGAGCTGCCTGGAAGCATTACTGGTGTTTGTAGTCAAGGGGTCAACACCTGGACAGTGGACAAAATCCTCTTGGTTTGTGGGAACCGTGGCTTTGGGTCAGTAATGCTGAAGAGAACAACCATGTTTGTTAAGCATTTGGATGCTTTTGAACTGTGATGTTGGAGAAGACTGTTGAGAGTCCCTTGGACTGCAAGGAGATCCAACCAGTCCATTCTAAAGGAGATCAGTCCTGGGTGTTCTTTTAAAGGAATGATGCTAAAGCTGAAACGCCAGTACTTTGGCCACCTCATGCAAATAGTTGACTCATTGGAAAAGACTCTGATGCTGGGAGGGATTGGGGGCAGGAGGAGGAGGGGATGACAGAGGATGAGATGGCTGGACGGCATCACTGACTCGATGGACATGAGTTTGAGTGAACTCCTGGAGTTGGTGATGGACAGGGAGGCCTGGCGTGCTGCGATTCATGGGGTTGCAAAGAGTCGGACACGACTGAGCAACTGAACTGAACTGAAGGGATAATGAATAATGTTGAATTTTTTTTTCTGGGCTTGTTAGCTGTTTATCTTTGGAGAAATGTTTTTTCAAGTCCTTTGCTCACTTAAAAGTCATTGTTTTTCTTTCTGTTGAGTTGTCAGGGTTATATATTCTGGATACTAAACTTTATCAGATAAATATGGTTTGCAAATATTTTTTCCACTTCAGTGGGTTGTCTTTTTCTTTTCTTGAAATTGCCCTTGGAAACGCAGAGTTTTTAATTTTTGTGACATCAGTTTCTCTTTTTTCCCTTGTTGCTTGTCCTTTGGGTGTTGTGAAATGTCAGGGTTTAGTTGAAAAGCTCAGGGGAGTCTGAGCAATTTGGTTATGGCTCAGTCTCTTTGTTGGTATTCTCTGATGAGACATTGTCATCATACTTCCTGGTTCTTTAGACATGCTCTCTTTCAGTCCTGTGGCTGAGATGAGGCCATTGCCAAGTCCAACACGTGGGCCTCTCAGACACAGCTTCTGTTGCCTAGGTCTTGTTCCCAGTCTCTCTGTGTGCGCATGCTGTTGTTCTTGAAAGCTGGCTGTCTTCGGTAGTGCATGTCAGCACTGACTGGGCTGACGTTTGCAGGTCGTTCGGTTGTTCCTGGCCTGGCTCAGCTCCCGTGTAACCGAGTCCATTCCGCACCAGTGTGCACCCTCCTGTCTGCCTGTTATGTTTTCTTGTTTTTGTGTTGTAACCTGGCAGCCTGGATCGGCGCAAGCCTCTTACTGTCAGATTGTGCTTCAGCCCCCGTGGCCATAGAAACCTTTGCCCTTTACCTCTGGATGCGCCTGTGTGGCTGGGAGGCTGCCTTCACGGTTCAGTCCCACCTTCAGCAGGGACTGGAGGCTTTGTGAGTCCAGCTGGTCACTTCTGAGCCAGTGCAGCCTTGAGCTCACACTGCCTCCAGCCTGCCATCATGCCGCTTCCTGGAAGCTGCCCCCAGGCCAGGGCAGTGTGGTGCCTGGCCAGTGTCTGCTCAGAGGTTGTGCTTAAGCTGCCGGGTTACTGACGCCCCTTCCAAGGCCCCCGTCCTGGAGCTTGGATGTGAATGGACCATATTTATCTAAATGAGCTTGGACCTGAATGAGGTGGCCAGGCCTCGGAGGCGGGGTCTGGGGTAGCATGGTGTACTGGGCAGAGTGACCTGGAGGGTTGTGAGACCTTAGTGTGGGATGAATGTAGTCAGAGACCCAGAGATTGCTGGGAGAGTGTGGAGGTAGAGGCGCAGCCATGAATGACAGGAAGAGTAAAATGGTGGGAGGTTTGGGAGGAAACCGGGGTCCCCTCATGGGGGCTCCTGAATGTTGAGGTTGTGATTTGTAATTGTTACTGATCCTGGGTCTGGTCTCAGATGGTCCTGAGGCTGGAGCCAGGCCCAGGGGTGGGGGTTTGGGGTTGGGGGATGAGCTGAGGCTGCAAGGAGCA
>SJXQ01012186.1:219755-230069 GCA_006408695.1 Aepyceros melampus
GACCAGCAAATTGGAGGGCACAGGCCACTGCATTGGGCCTGCTGGCAGCTGGAGGCAGGGCAGGCCACTGCTGGGCTCGCCTTGCTGTCGTCTAGTCAAGCCCATTCTGCCTGACAGAGGGAAGCTGGGAAGGGCAGTCAGGGTCCAGCCCGGAGGACCCTGCCTGCATGGCATCAAGGGAAGGGCTGGGCCCTCGGGCCAGTGGGAGGAGGAGAAGGACAGATGTTTCCCAGTGCCTCTTCCTGGCTCTGGGTGGGCTCTTGGCTGGTGCCAAAGGCAGGAGGATTTGGCTGTGGCGTGGCTGCATGAGGGTGCATCTGGACAGGCCTGGGGTGCCAAGGAGCTGGGTGCACAGGGACCTCCAGTGCCCCACAGGCAGGGCGGGTCAGAATCACAGGGCAGCAAAGTGGATGGTCGCTGGCCTGTTGCATACAGCACAGGACACAGGTGGTCAGAGGGGCAGACGTTGGCAGGAAGCGTCCAGCCTGGCAGCAAGTCCCTGCCCTCCTCCTCCTAGTGGGAGGGCCGCCCTCAGGCAGTGCCTCTGGATCAGCCCTGAGGTTGGGTTCAGGTCACTGGGCTCAGGTCTCTGTAAGGAGCAGCGCTTCCCCAGGGAGGGGGCTGGGCTTTATCGGCCGTTCCTTCTGTCCCAGTGAGTTTTCACCTGAAGTGACCCTCTCACCTGAAGCATCACTAGGACGCTCACAGTTCTACAGTGCGCGTTTCACAGCAGCTGACTTGGAGGTGTGCGCTGGTCACCCAGGCTCCCCCAACACCTGGGCCTCACAGGGTCAGCATGCTGGGACCTGTTTCCTGAGTGTGAGTGGGGGGTCCTGGCTGCCAAGAAGGGGTCCTGGGTGGTACAGGGTGGTCTTGGCCCACCTGCCAGCTTGCCCCTTGATCACAGGCTGCAGACTTAGAATTCCGTCAGTCTCCACTTGTTGACTCTTTTTCTTTGAAATGATTTCAAAATCTTAGAGAAGTTACGGGATTGGGGCAGAAAAGGTGGCTTCCCGGACCTTGGGGACGGGTGTCTGGCATGAGTCTTGTTGTCCGAGGTCCTCATGTGAGGCCACCCTCTGCCTCCTGCCACCGCCCCCCTTACTCAGCTCCCGTCCCAGACAGGCCGGCCTCACCTCACCCCCGCAGTCTGGCACCCGCGTGGGCCCTGCTACACAGCCCCTCTGTCCTGTCACCCCTCCTGTGCACCTGCAGCCCGCTGACCGGTCCCGGGTGACCGGCGGCCCTTCCTGCTGAGGATGAGGGGCCAGGGTGAGTGGGGAGGAAAGTGGGTCAGTTTGGGGCACGGGCAGAGGTGAGGCCTGAGGCTGTGGGTGTGGGCTCTGACTTGGAGAAGGGGTGGGAGCCCGGGGGAGTCCTGGCTTCCCTGAACTGACTGAGCAGTGGGCCACCCTGACAAGTGCGTGTCCTCTCAGCTTCTACTTAGATGCCGGAAGTCTGCGGCCATTAGATCTTGGCGAGTGCACCCCGCCGGGTGTGTGCGTTGTCTCTGGGAAGACCAGTGAAGGCCCAGTGCGCGGGACGGCCTGCAGCCCCTGGGTCCCGAGTGTCCCACAGCCAATGGCCAGGCACGGTGGCGGGCGCCCTCAACATAGGCGCAGCCTGGACTCATGGTCTTGTCCTGCTCACGCATGTTCTCTTGGCAGGTGCTGAGGCCAAGACTATTCTGCCCAAGAAGGAGAAGCTGAAGCTGAGGCGTGAGCGGTGGCTGCAGAGTAAGCTTCCCAGTCCTGTCCTGTCCCTGGTGGACCCTTGTCCTAGGCTGGCTCAGAACCCGGCCTCTGGGTGGTCTGGGCCCTGGAGGAGGCAACCTGCGCTACGACAGGCAGATGGCCCTGTGACGGCAGGGTGGCCCTGTCACCCGTGCGAGGGTCTGCGTGGCCTTACCTCACTCCCCACCAGGAGTGTCACCACCTCTCGTGGGTAAAACATCACAGAGGGAGTGCCTGAGGGTTAGGTGATTTATGACACGACATTTCTCAGATCGCTTTCCTGGCCTGCGTGTGGCCCTGCAGGCCCTTGCTGGGTGTGCGACCCTCAAGGTCCCTGGTAGAAGCTGCCGTTTACCCACTGGTGGGGTCAGGGACCCTGGCCTTCGCCCTCTTATCGGAGTGCCTTTGCCTGCCTATCAGGGTGAGTTTCTTCTTAATAATTTTGGAAAATATACTTATTTTTCATGATGCTGAATATTTGCTGGTGTTTTTCTGAAGGTTTTCTTGTAAACATTGTTTTATAGTTTTTTTTTTTTACAGTTATCTTTTTAGTCTGATTTTGCTGACTTCTAAAACTACTTTGAAATGTTTTTTTATGTTCTCACACAGTTAAAATATGACCAGAATTATTTTTTCCCTTGAAGGTTTTAAAGAAATTATGTTTAGTAAATTAAAAATTTTTAGAGAAATGTATCAGTTTCATCCATAATTGTTAATTTTAAGTTCCCTTTCAGTTTTTGGATATGTCTTAAGGAAATGTCCATTCATGCATTTTCTTTTCCATGGTCTGTAGCATGGGGTTGTGCGAAATATTCTTTGTAAAGTGGATTTGGAAAGTTGATAGGCTGGGACCACTGGGTCCCTGAATGGTCTGGGCTATAGTTCTCTGATGACGTTTCAGTTTTCTTCTGTGATGGTTGGTCTTTTTTTTAACTACTTGAGCTAATCTTGGTCACTCACTCATTTTCCCATAAAACCAGCTAATCAGATCTCAGCCTTTATTGGCAGAGTTGCTAGTTTGTCATTACTTAACCTCTTTATCACTCTTTATTTGTATCCCCTTCTCTGTCTTCTGATTGATTTTATCTGTTTCAGGAATGCCTGTCTTTAGTTGTCGTCTGCGGTTTTGTTTTCTAAACTGTTAGTCTCTGTTGCTTTAATACCTGTTCTTAGTTTCTCTAGGTTTGTTTTAGTGACTTAGTCGTTTATTTTTGAATGAAAGGCTAAATGTTAGCCTCCGACTGTAGCTTTAGCTGTGGCTCCCGAGTTTCTTTCACTGAGTACTTTATTATGAAAAGTTTTGTACAGAAAAGTAGGAAGAATTTTATAGTGGCGCCCATATGCCCACCATCCAGACTTTACCATGAGCGCCTCACTTCTTTATCACAGCTGTCTGTCTGTCCATCCCATCTCTCTGGTCCAGCCACCAACCCTTGTTTTAGCTGCATGTTCCAAAGTGGATTACAGATTGAGCACGCTGTCTCCCTGGTAACTCTGCTAGAGTTCAGTATTTGTTTACGGTTCTTTTTAGGTTCGATTTTGAGGTGACATTTGCGTGTGGTGGCCTGGGCCTTCAGTGTGCCGTGTGGTGGCTTGGGGCCAGTGTGCGCGCGCACAGCAGAGTCCTCTCGGGATGTGGGCCGGCCCCGTCGCCCGTCCCGGGCCCCGCCCCCCAGACGCATCCCCTGTCTGCTCTTTTCAGGTCAAGTTCAGGCTTTGCTGCTCTGGACATCGGGTAAGGGCAGTCTTTGTGTATCTGGGTTCTCCTGCTTAGCTGGGCGTTGGGCTCATCTGTGCTGGGTGGAGATGTAGTCTGGGCCTGTATGTTGCTGATAAGTGTTTCCTTATGTGGACATGCTGTTTGGTATCCACTTTTCCTGTGGATGGACACCTGGTGTCTTTTCTCTTTTTAGCTGCTGTGAATAGGCTGTGATGAACATTCTTCACAAGTCTCTTTGGGACATATGTTTTCATTTCTCTTGGGTAAACACTTGGAATGGAATGCTGGGTCATAGGGCAGGTGTATGTTTAGTTTTATAAGCAGCTCCCAGACGTTCCTCTCCTGTGGTTGTGCGCTTACGCCCCCGACAGCGCGGGGGAGATGGGGTTGCTCGCAGCCGTGCCGGCTCGCCCGTCCTGCAGTCCCGGCCGTTCTGCTGAGTGTGAGGTGCCTGTCACTGTGGTGAAGGGGCGTTTCATCTGCTGCTGCCCATTGGGGCATCCTGACAACCAAGGCTTGTGTCCTGAGGTTCCTGAGGGCTCTTTATTATTGACCTCCAGGAATCCTCTGTCCTGGAGGTCAGTCTCCTCAGATGTGTTTTGCAAATAATTTTCTCCCAGACTGTAACTTGCCTATTATTTTCTCAACAGTTTTTTTTTTTTTTTTGCTGAACAGAAGTCTAACTTTGAGGACGTGGATTTTGTCTTTTTTCTTCGCATGTTTAGTGTGTGTGCACGTGCATGTGTGTGTGCACGTGTGCATGTGCCTTGTTTAAGGAAACTGCCGAGTCCCAAGACAGGAGGACAAATCCTGCCCTTCTGGAAACCATGGTTTTAGCTTTGATATTTAGATTTCTGATCCATCTTGGTTTAGCGTTTGTCTGTGATGTGAAGCACTGGTTCGGGGTTTTCTTTGCTTCAGTTTCATTGGTGTTTGTCATAAAGACCGTCTCCTTGTGCAGTCATCCTGATGTCTGTGGAAAGCGGACACCTCTCGCCATGGTTCTGCTCGCTGACCCTCCTCGGTTCCAGGCTGTTGAAGCTACAGCTGTGAAGCAGGTCCTGGGGTTGGACAAGGGAAGTCCTATGTCTGTCCCTCTGTTTCAAGACCGCTTTGGGTGGTCCAGGTTCTTAGCATTTCCATGTGACTCTGATCACAGGCTGGTCAACTTCTTAAGAGCCACTACCACCACCACCACCTCCTGGTGTAGTCGTGACCTATAAATCATCGCTGTGAATCCATACATCAGTTCAGAAGTGCCGCTTTACCAGTGCTGGGTCTCCATCCATGAACGTGGTAATTTCTCCTTTGACCTTTTGCTGTTGTTCAGTCACTCAGTTGTGTCTGACTGTTTGTGACCCCATGGACTGCAGCATACGAGGCTCCTCTGCCCTTCAGTTCAGTTCAGTCACTCAGTTGTGTCCGACTCTCTGTGACCCCATGAACCGCAGCACGCCAGGCCTCCCTGTCCATCACCAACTCCCAGAGTCCACCCAAACCCATGTCCATTGAGTTGGTGATGCCATCCAACCATCTCATCCTCTGTCGTCCCCTTCTCCTCCTGTCCTCAGTCTTTCCCAGCATCAGGGTCTTCTCAAATGAGTCAGCTCTTCGCATCAGGTGGCCAAAATATTGGAGTTTCAGTTTCAACATCAGTCTTCCAGTGAGTGCCCAGGACTGATCTCCTTTAGGATGCGCTGGTTGGATCTCCAAGGGACTCTTAAGAGTCTTCTCCAACACCACAGTTCAAAAGCATCGATTCTTAGGTGCTCAACTTTCTTTATAGTCCAACTCTCACATCCATACATGACTACTTGAAAAACCATAGCCTTGACTAGACAGACCTTTGTTGGCAAAGTAATGTCTCTGCTTTTTAATATGCTGTCTAGGTTGGTCATAACTTTCCTTCCAAGGAGTAAGCGTCTTTTAATTTCATGGCTGCAATCATCATCTGAAGTGATTTTGGAGCCCGGAAAAATAAAGTCAGCCACTATTTCCACTGTTTCCCCATCTGTTTGCCATGAAGTGATGGGACCAGATGCCATGATCTTCATTTTCTGAATGTTGAGCTTTAAGCCAACTTTTTAACTCTCCTCTTTCACTTTCATCAAGAGGCTCTTTAGTTCCTCTTCACTTTCTGCCATAAGGGTCTTGTCATTTGCAAACCTGGGGTTATTGATATTTCTCCCAGCAGTCTTGATTCCAGCTTGTGCTTCCTCCAGCCCAGCGTTTCTCATGATATACTCTGCATATAAGTTAAATAAGCAGGGTGACAATATACAGCCTTGTTGTACTCCTTTTCCTACTTGGAACCAGTCTGTTGTTCCATGTCCAGTTCTAACTGTTGCTTCCTGACCTGCACACAGGTTTCTCAAGAGGTAGGTCAGGTGGTCTGGTCTTCCCATCTCTTTCAGAATTTTCCACAGTTTATTGTGATCCACACAGTCAAAGGCTTTGGCATAATCAATAAATCACTGCCCTTCACTGTCTCCCAAAGTTTGCTCTGACTCATGTCCATTACGTTGGTGATGACATTCAAACATCTCATTCGTTGTCATTCCCTTCTTCTCTTGCCTTCAGTCTTTTCCAGCATCAGGGTCATTTTCAGCTCTTTACATCAGGTTTCCAAAATATTGGAGCTTCAACTTCAGCATCAGTCCTTCTAATGAATATTCAGGACTGATTTCCTTTAGGATGTACTGGTTGGATCTTGCTGTCCAAGGGACTCTCAAGAGTCTTCTCCAGCACCACAGTTCAAAAGCATCAATTCTTTGACATTTAGCTTTTTTTGTCAACCAACTCGCACATCTGTACACGACTACTGGAAAAACCATAGCTTTGAAAAGGTCCAGCTTTGTATGGACCTTTGCTGGCAAAGTAATGTCTTTGCTTTTTAATACACAGTCTCGGTTTGTCATAGCTTTCTTTCCAAGGAGCAATATCTTTTAATTTCATGGCTGCAGTCACAATCTGCAGTGATTTTGGAGCCCAAGAAAATAAAATCTGCCACTGTTTTCTTTCTTTTCCCCCATCTGTTTGTCATGAAGTGATGGGATGATCTTAGTTTTTTGAATGTTGACTTTTAAGCCAGCTTTTTCACCCTCCTCTTTCACCTTCATCAAGGCCTCTTGAGCCTTTTTAGTTCCTCTTCACTTTTGCCCTTAGGGTAATATCATATGCATATTCGAGGTTGTTGATATTTCTTCTGGAAATCTTGATTCCAGCTTATGATTCTTCCAGCATTTCGTGTGGCGTACTCTGCATATAAATTAAATAAGCAAGGTGATAATATACAGCATTGTCATACTCCTTTCCCAACTTTGAACCAGTCAGTTGTTCCATGTCTGGTTCTACTGTTGATTCTTGAGCTATATACAGGTTTCCCAGGAGACAGGTAAGGTGGTCTGATATTCCAGTCTCTAAGAATTTTCCATATTTTGCTGTGATTCACACAGTCAAAGGCTTTAGCTTAGTCAGTGAAGCAGAATTTTTTTGAAGCTCCCTTGGTTTCTCCACAATCCAACGAATGCTGGCAATTTGATCTCTGGTTCCTCTGCCTCTTTGAAACCTAGTTTGTACATCTCCTTTCATTTAAATTTTTCTCAATTTCTCTCATCTCTGTTGTGTGATTTTCGGAGTAGAGGTCTTAGGTTTTCTTGTTTGGGTAAGCTTATTGCTAACTGTTTATTAGCTTATTGCTAATAGTTTTTGAAGCTATTATAAATGGAATTCACAAAAGTTTCATTTTCCAGTTTTTACTATGTGTTATTATCATTTATTAATTATATTAACTCTTACCCTCTGATGATGTTAAAATTCTGGTAGTCATCCTGTAGATTAGGTAGAATGCTTGCATAAACGATCATGCTACAATGCTTAATTAAGATAGAGACAGTTTCTGTTTTATGTCTTCTCTTCCTGCTGCAGCGGCTGGAGGGGGTGAGGATTGTTTCTAGTCTCTGGGGGCCAGGGGCCCAGGGACAGTGTCCTGTGAACGTGCTTTGCTCAGGGTCAGTAACCTCAGGCCACGCTGGAGCATAAAGCCGGTGGTGCTCACTCGAGCTCTGTTTATTATGGGTGAGCAGATGCGGGCAGGGACGCAGGGGAGGGTGACCAGGGAGGACGGACCCTCCGGGGAGCTGTGCCTGACCTTCTGGGCGCCACGTGGACTACAGGCCCGGTTGGCACTGCACAGGCTTGAGGCAGGGGGAGGAGCTGCTTGCTCCCGTTGCCCTCCCTGGGCTTGGAGTCGCCCTCGCCCGGGCTCGGCTGGGTCAGTGTGGGTCTGCACTGTCCCTTTTATGGCCTGCTTCACCAGAGAGTGTCTCATGTGTATGAGACGCGGTTTCTGGTAGATAATCTCTCAGACTGGGGAAGTTCTTCCTGTTCTTGGTTTCCTTGTGATCTTTATCCTGAGTGGGCAGTGAATTCTGTGAGATTCTGTGGGCACTTCTTGTGGTAACTGTGGCCTTGCCCTTTGAAGCAGTCGCTGCAGCTACCCGCCGGCACGTGTGCCCGTGTTGTGCCATCCTTGCACACCTCAGATGTGTCCTGGGTGGATCCCACCTGTTACTGAGCTAGAACGCTGATTTGCTGGCTCCTCTGCAGGCAAGCAGCTGTCCTGTGTCCTGCGAGGAGCCAGGCCTGCCCTGCTCTCTTTGGTCCCCTGCAGCTTTGGTGCTGGGCCTGCCATCCAGGAAGGAAGCTACCTGTCCCTTCCCCTGCCTGACCCCCGACCCCCCACTCCTCCTGGGGGCTGGGCTCCCAGGGAAGAGGCACCAGCTTGATGAGCTGAGTAAATTGCCCTGGCAGCATGGGAGCACTGGGTCATTGCCTTTAAATCCTGGTGTCCCGACACTGAGGGGTGGCCTGGGCCAGCGCCCAAGGACCTGGAGGAGGGTGGTCTTTGTCCCAGAGCCCAGCTCTCTGGAGTGAGGTGTGGGCCCCTGGTCTCCGGCAGCCTCCTTGCGGCGGGGGCAGGTGTGTCCTGCTGGGGTTGTCTGGCTCACCCTTGCTGGGCTTCTCTGGGCCTTTGGGGGTGACTGCGAGCTGGGAGGAGCTGCTCCCGCCAGGCTTCCCAAGTAGTCAGTTTCTGGAAATTAGTCTCTTTTGGAGATGACTGGGGGGGTCAGAATGCACCCCTCACATTTCACACACACCTCCCGCACTTGGGGTGGGCTGTCCTGAGTTGTCCAGCCCCCATTCTCCTGGCCTGCCCTGTGTCTGGTGTCCATCACCGCTCCCCTGGGCACTGTGCCCACCTCCACCACCTCTTGCACCTGCCCTGAGGGGCAGCCGGGCGGCGACAGACCCACATTCCCTTGGGAGGGAGAGGTCCCCTGTTGGGCCCGCCTGGGCCGCTGGCTGTCGCCCCTCTCCTGGCTTCTCCTGGCCCTCGGCCGCACTGAGTTGACAGACCGCTCGTCAGGAAGGTGCTTCCAGTTCTCTTTTTGGAGGAGGTTCCCTGGTGGCTCAGAGGTTAAAGCGTCTGCCTCCAATGCGGGAGACCTGGGTTCGATCCCTGGGTCGGGAAGATCCTCTGGAGAAGGAAATGGCAATCCACTCCAGTATTCTTGCCTGGAAAATCCCATGGACGGATAAGCCTGGTAGGTTACAGTCCACGGGGTCGCAAAGAGTCGGACACGACTGAGCGACTTCACCTCACCTCACCTTCAGAGTCTGCAGCTGGTTACTTACAGCCCGGTAAGCTCGCACAGTCGGGAGGTGAGAGCGTCTCTGCTCTGGTCCAGCTGTCTCAGATCCATCACAGCCTCATCTCCCAGCTTTCTAGAAGCAGAGCTTTTTTTCTTTTTTAACAGAATCTAATACAGAACAATTACAAGTTGCTTATCACAGATTCAGGCAGTCTCCTGGAGCAAGGCCTGCACACGGACCAGTGAGCTGGCGGGCCCACACACCACACTGTGGCGACAGCGTGCTTGAGAGCGTGTTTTATGAACGGTTTCAGAATACACACCGCTTATAAAGCGGAATTCAGATCTCAAGGCCCTTCTGTGTGTGGCAGCCACAGCCCTGCCAGCCAACAGTGGCCTCACCCAGCGGCTCACCCACGCCCTGCCCTCCACCTGGCACCCTGGACCTGGCCCTGTCACATTGTCTCCCTGGCCAGTGCCCCTGCCCCTCCCCACAGCCCCCACATGGTGCAGGAGCCCCCTTGAGACCCCCTCTTTTTTTGCACCTGGCCAGTGTTGGGGACCCTTCACCCTGCCACCGCCTCCCATGGGGACCACTTCTCTTTTCTGGGTGCATCCCCAGGAAGCCGACCGGGGAGCGGAGGGGAGGGTACCAGCTGCTCTGACTCTGCAGGCCCCTCTGTCCGCCCACCCCTCTGCCCACCCTCTCCTCCAGGCCTCAGGGCCTTGGCCTCCTCAAGGGCAGCTCCTCTGCCTGCAGCCTGTCTCCCCAGGTTTGTGGTTCCACAGCCGTCTCCAGGATTAAGGGGAGCAAGTCGCTCGGGCTGTACCGCTCTGCTCCCTCCCACCCTGGGTTCCCAGCCAAGCTCTGGCTCTGCAGGCTGGGAGCCGGGACCCTCTGCTGCTGAAGTCCACGGCTGAACACTTGTCCTCCTGGGTCCTTTCTCACTGACCCTGTGTCCCCCTTCCTCAGAGATTGAAGCCATAAAGCTGGCAGAGCAGAAGCGCAAGGCGGAGCGGAGGCGCAGGGCCACGGTGGTGGTGGGGGACCTGCAGCCCCTGAGGGACGCCCTCCCCGAGCTGCTGGAGCTGGAGGCTGGCAGCCGGCGGCCCCCCACCCGACGGTGAGTGTCGTGTCCGCAGGAGAAGTGAGCAGTGGGGTGGCCAGGCCAGGCACTGACCCTGCAGAGGCCCGTCCTGCCTTGGA
>SJXQ01012186.1:254514-267190 GCA_006408695.1 Aepyceros melampus
TCTGCCTCAGCAGGCACTCCCCTGAGATGGCTGGCTCTCCAGATTTAAGACAGTATTTAGTCCCCACTGGTGTACATGTCCGCAGTGAAGCTACTGCACTTGCCCAGGTGAACTGGAAGCTCGTCCTCTGTAAGGATGAGAATGCGGGAAGAAGTCAGGTGCTTCCAGCAGGCACCATGTCCCTATGGTGGGGTCATCATAGGACAGGAAGGACCACTCTGGCCTTCATACGACATGGACCAACCTTCAGTGCATTTTTCCAAGTGAAAGAAGCCGGAGCCCAGAGTCCACTTCCTGTTGGAGCCCATTTCTGTGACATCCTGGGGAAGGGAAGACTGCCGCCTTGGAGAACAGGTGCGACTCCCCTCTGCCGGTTGGCACTGTGACAGTCTGACCCCATGGGAGCGGAACCCGGAGCCATGGACATTCATGTGACCAGAGGCCCAGAGGCCATAGCTTGGAGCTGGGACAGAACCTCTGGACATGCCGTCCACTCTCGGCTTGTGCATAAGCAGCCAGCTCCGTGGGTTCTACGTCTAGAGTCGCCATCCCAGCCCCCAGCTTGTCTTCCTAGAGGAGGCCACGTTTCTGAGTTGGCCTCTTAAGGAGGGGAAGCTGGCACTGGCTCTGGGGCTTGGGGGACCTGTGACGTCTGGTCCAATGACTCTGCCAGGCGCAGGCACGGTGATATGGTGGCAGGAAGCCCAGAGCGAGTGGGTTGGGGTGGGGGGCACTCAGGAGCCAGACCTGCCTCTAAGGTCATCCTGTCCAAGTGGCCTGACTGGAGGGGATCAGACTTGTGGGGACGCAGGTGGCTCATGGCTCAGCCGGACCCAGAAACCCTGGCTCCTGAGAGGCCCCTCTGCCCCACAGTGTCTGCAGAAGGAAGAGCCCCAGATCCACCCGAGGGCATGAGGGGAGGCCCCTAAAGGTGGGGGCCCAGGGGTGGCTTCCTGCAGGCCTCTCAGAGACCAGCGGTGGGCCCGTGCAGGGGCGGGTGGTCCTGGCAGGTGCTGAGCTGGGCGGTCAGGACCTTGGGCCGCTGCTCTGCACTCAGGCCTCCATCTCTGGCCCTAAGCCTGACAGGCTGACTGGCGTGTCCCAGTGGGGTCTCAGCAAGCCCCGCAGGGGAGCTGGCATGCTCGGGTACGTGAGAGATGACCCCACCTCCACAGGAATGAATGCAGGAGTCATGTCCATCTGTCCTGATGTCTGTGTGCCAGGCAGGGCTGTGGACAGACGCACAGACCCCTGCCTGTCTTAGCACCTCCTTGAAGAGGAGGGCAGGGATCACAGAACCAAAATCCTCTAGGTCTCCCCAGCTGCATACCTTCTGCATGGCGATGGTGCACAGGGGAGCCAGGTGGCCCGAATATTTCAAGTCAGAGGATGCATTAAATGTAGGAGTCTATAGCGAGCAGCTGCTGGGAGATGCAAGGAGACTGAAGGCTGCCTCCGCCCGGCGGTGGGGCCTGGCCGAGCTCCCTCCTCCCGCCTCTGTGCCTCCGCGCACCCTGACACCAGGCCCTGGGACCCAGGTCAGACTCTGCGGACACAGGCACAGTAGCCGAGGGCCAGGCACACCCGGCACACCGCCTCCCCCACCCCAAGGTTGACTCCTGCGGTCTGCTCAGCTTACCACACTGTAAACACAACATCCTTCAAGTTAGAAATCAATGGCAGATGTGAGCAGATTAGGCCTCTGAGGGACAGGCAGGGGGGAGGGCTGGCGGCCAGCCAAGGCCAGAAGCTGCAGCTGCTGCAGCAAGATGCCAGGGGACACACGGCATGAGGGCGTCTGGGTCAGGACAGCCCAGACTGCTCCTTGAGAGCTGCAGAGGAGAGCAGCTCCTTAGCTCTGGCAGCCCTGGGCGTGTACTCCCCAAAGGTGGGCACAGGCCTGTCCCTTGGCTCTGGAGCACAGCGGACATGCATTGACATTCGTGCTCCTTTTAGCCATAGCTGTCATCTTTTAAAACAATCCTCTCTTTCAGAATTTAAAAACACTGAGGTATAATTCACATACCTTGCAATTCATCCTTTAAAAGTGTCGTTCAGCATCATTTCACACGTGCACACTGTTGTATGAAGGACACCGTCCCTTCTCTAGTTCCAAAACTTTTCCATGACCACAAACACAAACCCAGGCATCCCTAGTAGCTCAGCAGTAAAGGATTCTTCTGCAATGCAGGAGCCACAGGAGACCTGGGTTCGATCCCTGGGTCAGGAAAGATTCCCTGAAGAAGGAAATGGCAACCCACTCCAATATTCTTGCCTGAAGACTCTCATGGACAGAGGAGCCCGGTGGGCTACAGTCCATGGGGTTGCCAAGAGTCAGACACGACTGAAGTGACTGAGCATGCATGCACGCAAACACAAACTGTGCTCACCTGCCATCCCGTCCATTCTCCCCCCACC
This sequence comes from Aepyceros melampus, assembly GCA_006408695.1. NCBI lineage: Eukaryota > Metazoa > Chordata > Mammalia > Artiodactyla > Bovidae > Aepyceros > Aepyceros melampus. Next base: position 256,933 of record SJXQ01012186.1, read on the forward strand.
CCCGGCCTCACCATCGCTGCTCTGCTATTTGCTCCATGGGTTTCCCTATTTGGATGTTTCCTATGAATGGACTCAGACAGTGTGGGGTTTTCTGAGTTTGACTTCCTTTCCTGAGCATAGACTTTCAAGGCTCCTGCAAACTGTAGCACGTCAGAGGTGCTCCTTTTCATGGCCAAGTAATATTTCACGGATGGACCACACTGTGTTCAACCCTTTATCGCTGAGGGACATTGGGGTTGTTTTCACCTTCTGACTATTATGAATGATAGTGAAATGAACATTCTTGTACAAGGTTTTATGTGTTTCTCCACCTAGAAGTGGAATTTCTGGGTTGTATGGAAACTGTGTTTCTAACTACTTAAGATTGTAAATGGCAAAATACATTTGTTCCATCTTTTATCTTTACCTTTCCCGATGTTTTTTAATTTTTTTCTTTCTTTTTGGCTGTGCCAGGCTGCATGCCAGCTGATCAGGGATTGAACTCGTGCCTTCTGCATTGGGAGTGAAGAGTCCTAACCACTGGGCCACCAGGGAAGTCCCCACTTATGTGTCTTAATTTCTCTTTTACTTTGCAGGATGATTTTACTGTGCATAAAATTCTTGGTTGACAGTCTGTCTTCCAGCCCTGTGAATGTGATCTCCATGAGAAATTAACTCTCAGCCTTTCTCACGCTCCCTACCCTCTCTACTGCTCCTTTTAAGATCGTTCCCTGACTTGAATGTTTCTACAGTTAAGTATGATGTATCCAGAGATGGGGATCCCTTTGAGTTTATCCTACTTAGTTTGTTGAGCTTCTACAGTGTGTAAATTGATGTTTTTCATCAAATCTGAGAAGATTCTCTGGTCCTTCCTTCTCTCTTTTTCTTGACACTTTGATGTGTATTTTGGGTGCTAGCAGTGTTCCACAGGCCTCTGAGGCTCTGTTCCTTTTGCTTTCCTTTCTTCCTCTGTTGTTCTGTTCCTCACCTATCTTCAAGTTTGCTGATTCTTTCTTCTGCTGCTCAAATCTGCCAGTGAGACCCCCAGTGAATTTTCTATTTCAGTTATTGCACTTTCGACTCCGGAAGTCCCATCTGGCTCTTCTCATGTCTCTTTGTTGACAGTCTTTACTTGAGGATACGTTGTCCTCATACTTGTAGTTCCCCTCCCCTGCCCCAGATGTTTATTTGTTTATTTGGCTGCATCGGGTCCTAGTTGAGGTGGTTGGGATCTTCAGTCTTCGGTGCAGCACGTGAGGTCTTCAGCTGTGACGGGTGGCGTCTTCAGCTGTGGCGTGTGGGGTCTTCAGCTGTGATGGGTGGCGTCTTCTGCTGTGGCGTGTGGGGTCTTCTGCTGTGGCGTGTGGGGTCTTCTGCTGTGGCGTGTGGGGTCTTCAGCTGTGGCGTGTGGCGTCTTCTGCTGTGGCGTGTGGCGTCTTCTGCTGTGGCGTGTGGGGTCTTCAGCTGTGGCGTGTGGCGTCTTCTGCTGTGGCGTGTGGGGTCTTCAGCTGTGGCGTGTGGCGTCTTCAGGTGTGGCGTGTGGCGTCTTCAGCTGTGGCGTGTGGGGTCTTCAGCTGTGGCGTGTGGCGTCTTCAGCTGTGGCGTGTGGGGTCTTCAGCTGTGGTGTGTGGTATCCAGTTCCCCGACCAGGGGTTGAACCCAGTCCCCCTTGCATCGGGAGCTCAGAGTCTTAGCCACTGGATCACTAGGGAAGTCCCCCTTCTAGTGTTTTTACTTGGTTGCCTTCAGTTCTTTGAATATATTTAAAACAGCTAACTTGAAATCTTTGATAAGTTTAGTGTCTGGACAGCACCAGGGACAGTGTCCACTGGTTGCTTTGTTCCGTGTCTAGGACGTGCTTTCTTGTTTCTTTACATGCCCCTGGTTTTTTAACTGGACGTTTAAAATGGCGCAGTGGGACAACCCTAGAAGTCAGTCTCTCTTCCCTCCTCAAGATTTGTTGTCATCATATTTGTAGTTTGGTGGTTGTTGTTTCTGATTTTCTGAGCTAATCTGTAAAGTTTATGTTCTTTGTCCTGTGTAGCTACAGAAATGTCTCCTCAGCTACCCTAGAGGTCAGTTCATGGCTGGACAGAGGCTCCTTAAACTGCTGACCAATGTGTCTCAGTCATTGCTGAGGGGCTCTGTGGGTGCTGGAGCACCTTCAACCCTCAGCCAGCAGTTGCCAGCTCTGCCTTAGCCTTCACTTCCTGCCTGAAGGTTGGCCAGAAGGGAGAATGCAGGGCTTCATCAGCTCCTTACCAAGCAATGCACAGCCCTGGGCATGTTCGTGGCCTTACAGGCTCCCAGGAACACATGGGAGCTTTCCAAATCTCCCTGTGGACATCTGACTCCCCAGTGTCTCCTATTAAGCTTGTTTGTTTGTCTTTTTCTTGCCCCAGCTATTATGGGCTGCCTTAGGCAGCTACAACATTAAATGACTGCCTCTTTTTTTTTTTTTTTTCCTTTCCTTTTTCTTTTTTGGCAGTGCTGCACGTCTTGTGGGATCTCAATTCCCCAACCAGGGATTGAACCTAGGTCATAGCAGTAAAAGCCCAGAATCCTAACCACTTGCTTTTGATTAAGAAACAAATGCCCTTGGGGAAATGGCTGTTCCCATTGGGTGAGCTCCAGCTCAAGTCAGATGAAGTCGGCCTTGCAAGTGTGGTCTTCGGGGACCACCAGACAGGTCAGACTCTGGGAATTGATGGTTGGGGGCAGCACTTCCTTTCTGCCCCCTCCACCAGCTGCCAGCCTATTGATTTTCAAGGCTACTGTGGAGGTGGGGGAGGCAGACGGGAGGAGGGCAAGTTAAAATGCCACAGAGCTCACTGTTCTTACTGAGATTCAGCTGTTTTTCTTGAATAAACATTCCTCATTGCAAGCCTTTGGTTGATTTCCAGAGGTCTGAAACAGTTGATTCCGATCATTTTTGCCAAAGTTCTCGTTGCTTTTATGGATAAGAGGCTTTTTGGATGTCCCCATTCTGCCATTTTACTGATGTCATTACTCAGAATGTTAAAAACAGCGTTACGGAGGTAAAGCTGACATATTAAACTATACGGATGTAAAGCCCAATTTGACAAGTGTTGAACATAACATGTGTGCCCATGAAGCCACACCACAGTGGAGCTGATGAACCGTCCAGCCCCCAGACTCCTCATGCGCCTCTGGGGTGCCCCCTTCCTACCCTCTGCACTGTCCTTCGTCTCCAGGAAACCACTGATCTGCTTTCTGTCACTGTAGATTAGTTTGCATTTTCTACAGCCTTATGTAAGTGGAATCATTCTGTCACTTGGCATCAATATTTTGAGATTCATCCATGTTGCTGTGTGAACCAGTTTCATTCCTACTTAAAGCTGAACAGAACCCCATTGTTTGGGAACGATAGTTTGTATGTCTCATCCACTGTTGATGGACATGTGTGGATTGCTTCTTGTTTTGGGCTATTACAAATAAAACTGCTGTGGACATTTACATACACATCTTTGTGTGAACATGTTTTCATTTCTCTTGGGGAGTGAAATGGCTAGATCATACGCAAGGAATGTGTTTAACTTTTTAAGAAACTGTTAGTTTTTTTCCAAAAGCAGTCATATTTTACATTCCCACCAGCAGAGTGTGGATTGACCCACATCTTCATCTGTGCTTGATTTGGTCAATCTTTTTATTTGTAGCCGTTCTAATAGGTTGATAGCAGCATCCTGTTGCAGTTTTATTTTCCCTGATGGCTAATAACATTGAGCATTTCTGGTGTTAATATGTTGCATGGTTCAGTTTCTACGTGTGTCTCTTTGCAGCATGCCAGGCTCCTCTGTCCTTCACTGTCTCGCAGAGTTTGCTCAAATTCATCTCCATTCAGTTGGTGATGTTATCTAACCTTCTCATCCTTTGCCGGCCCCTTCTCTTTTTCCCTTCAATCTTCCCCAGAATCAGGGAAATTTTACAAACTGTATCAGTGTTAATTTGCAAACTGTGTATCTTCTGTGGTGAACTGTCTGCTCAAATCTAAAAAAGGGTTATTAGTTTTCTTATTATTGAGTGTTGAGAGTTCTTCACATATTCAGGATTAAAGTAGGAATATAGTCAGCAAATATTTTGTCTCATTTGATATCTACAGAACATTTCACCCCAAAACAATAATTTCACCTTTTTCTCAAGTGCTCACGGAACCTTCTCCAAGATAGATCACATTCTGGGCCATAAAGCTAATCTTGATAAATTCAAGAAAATTGAAGTCATTCCAAGCATCTTTTCGGACCATAATGCATTAAGATTAGATCTCAACTACAGGAGAAAAACTACTAAAAATTCCAACATATGGAGGCTGAACAACACACTTCTGAATAATCAACAAATCACAGAAGAAATCAAAAGAGAAATCAAAATATGCATAGAAACAAATGATAACGAAAACACAACAACCCAAAACCTGTGGGACACTATAAAAGCAGTGCTAAGAGGAAAGTTCATAGCAATACAGGCATACCTCAAGAAACAAGAAAAAAGCCAAATAAATAACTTAACTCTACACCTAAAGCAACTAGAAAAGGAAGAAATGGAGAACCCCAGAGCTAGTAGAAGGAAAGAAATCATAAAAATTAGGGCAGAAATAAATGCAAAAGAAACAAAAGAGACCATAGCAAAAATCAACAAAGCCAAAAGCTGGTTCTTTGAAAGGATAAATAAAATTGACAAACCATTAGCCAGACTCATCAAGAAACAAAGGGAGAAAAATCAAATCAATAAAATTAGAAATGAAAAGGGAGAGATCACAACAGACAACACAGAAATACAAAGGATCATAAGAGACTACTATCAGCAATTATATGCCAATAAAATGGACAACGTGGAAGAAATGGACAAATTCTTAGAAAAGTACAACTTTCCAAAACTGAACCAGGAAGAAATAGAAAATCTCAACAGACCCATCACAAGCACGGAAATTGAAACTGTAATCAGAAACCTTCCAGCAAACAAAAGCCCAGGTCCAGACGGCTTCACAGCTGAATTCTACCAAAAATTTCGAGAAGAGCTAACACCTATCCTACTCAAACTCTTTCAGAAAATTGCAGAGGAAGGTAAACTTCCAAACTCATTCTATGAAGCCACCATCACCCTCATACCAAAACCTGACAAAGATGCCACAAAAAAAGAAAACTAAGGCCAATATCACTGATGAACATAGATGCAAAAATCCTTAACAAAATTTTAGCAATCAGAATCCAACAACACATTAAAAAGATCATACACCATGACCAAGTGGGCTTTATCCCAGGGATGCAAGGATTCTTCAATATCCGCAAATCAATCAATGATCTTTCTATTTTCTTAATAATGTCTTTTGAAGAGCAGAAATTTAAAATTTTGATGAAATCTAGTTTATCAATTTGTTCTTTTATAGATCATCCTATTGGTATTGAACCTAAGAAATTTTTGCCTAAACCAAAGTCACAAGAATTTTCTCTTGTGTATTCTTCTATAAGTTTTGTAGTTTTAGGTTTTACATTTAGACCTATGATCCATTCTCAGTTAATATCTGTATATGGTGCAGGGTATAGATAAACATTCATTTTCCCCCCATATGGCTAGTCAGTTGTCCAGACACTCTTTGTTAAAAAAGAGACTCCTTTCAACTGAACTGCCTTGGAATTTTTGTCAAAAATCATTTGCATGAGGATCTAACCTGGATTTTCTATAAACACTCTATCTTGGTTACTATCTTTATTAAGTTTTAAATCAGGTTCAGCATAAGTCCTCAAACTTCATTCTTCCCCTTCAAAATTACTCTGGCTACTATAGGTCCTTTGCATTTCCTTATGGATTTTAGGGGACATCTGTCAGATTCTACTGAAGAAAGAGAGCTTTCTGGGACATTGGTTGGGTGTTTGTTGATTCTATAGATCAGCTGGTTGATATTGCAAGAACATCACCGCTTCCAACCACGATGCAGGGTAACCGCCCATTTCTTTAAGTCCTCTGCAGTTTTCCTCAGCAACGTCTTATTGTTTTCTGTGTACACGTCTTACACACCTTCTGTCAGTTTTATTCTTAAATATTTTAAACTCATGTGACTATAAATGGAGTCTTCCTTTTCATTTCACTTTCTGGTTGCTCATTGCTCACTGTAGAAACTCACACTGACCTTGATCTCACGACTTGGTAGACCCCCTCCGCTCCAGTTATTTTTTTGTGGATTCCATTAGGTTTTCTGCATAGATGAGCCAGTCATCTGCAGACAAAGACAGCTTCATTTCTTCCTCTCCAGCCATGACCTCAGCCTTCCGTTCCCTTTTTTCCCGCCCCAGCGGGACAGACTGTGAGTGCAGACCTCCTCTCCTATCCTGATCTGAGGGGCAAAGCATGCAGGCTCACCCGTAAGTATGACGTCAGCTGTAGATTTTTCTAACTGCTCTTTATCAATGGAGGAAGTTCCCGGCTATTTCTAGTTTGCTGAGAGTTTTTATCAGAATGTATGTTGAACTTTGTCGAGTGTTTTTTCTGTGTCTATGAGATAATCATATATTTTTTTTTAGTTTTAGTATGCTGAATTACTCAGATTAAATTTTGAATGCTAAGTCAACCCTGAATTCTTGGGCTAAACCATCTGTGGTGGTGGTTTCAGGTAGGAAAGTAACCCAGTCCCGGTCACTCCATTTGGCGGGAAGTTTGCCATCTTTTCTCCTTTTATTAGACAGTAAGATGTTTATTAGACAGTAAGAAGTAAAGAGCCTCTTGATGAAAGTGAAAGAGGAGAGTGAAAAATTTGGCTTAAAGCTCAACATTCAGAAAACTAAGATCATGGCATCCTGTCCCATCACCTCATGGCAAATAGATGGGGAAACAATGGAAACAGTGAGAGACTTTATCTTTTGGGGCTCCAAAATCACTGCAGATGGTGACTGCAGCCATGAAATTAAAAGATACTTGCTCCTTGGAAGAAAAGCTACGACCAACCTACGCAGCATATTAAAAAGCAGAGACATTACTTTGCCAACAAAGATCCATCTAGTCAAAGCTATAGCTTTTCCAGTAGTCATGTATGGATGTGGGAGTTGGACTATAAAGAAAGCTGAGCACTGAAGAATTGATGTTTTTGTCCTGTAGTGTTGGAAAAGACTCTTGAGAGTCCCTGGGACTGCAAGGAGATCCAACCAGTCCATCCTAAAGGAAATCAGTCCTGAATATTCATTGGAAGGACTGATGCGAAGCTGAAGCTCCAATATTTTGTCCACCTGATGTGAAGAACTGACTCAGTGGAAAAGACCCTGATGCTGGGAAAGATTGAAGGCCAGAGAAGGGGACGACAGAGGATGAGATGGTTGGATGGCATCACTGAATCTATGGACATGAGTTTGAGTAAGCTCCGGGAGTTGGTGATGGACAGGGAAGCCGGGCATGCTGTAGTCCATGGGGTTGCAAAGAGTCGGACACGACTGAGTGACTCAACTGAACTGAAGACGTTTATTGTAGGAAATCTAGAAAATGCAGACATAGGAAGAAACAAGTCGGAATCACAGACAATCTCACTGGCAGCTGACGTGTTTGATGTTCTTAATGGTGTCATGTTTCCTGTGCCCACCCTAGGAGAGGGGTGCCCCATCTCTAGCCTCCTGGCACCGCCAGGCCAGCGCTGGACTCAGAGAAACCAGGTGGGCCTGGGATTGGTGGTTGAGGTGCAACTCCCCTCCCTGCCTGCTGCCCCTCAGCCTCTGGAGCCTGCAGCACCTGTCCAGATTTGGCCCTGCCCAGGCCAAGTCCTAGCTGGTCACAAAACCCTACACGAGGGCTCCCCACCCCGTCTGCAGAAATTGGGGAGCAGTTTCTTGAACCTCGGATGGGTGGGGGTCAGGCTTCTTCTGTGTGTGTAAATGGGTCTCCGTGTGGTACTTCCTCAGGGCAGATCTGAAAAATGAAATTCCTGGGTCCCAGTGTGCTAGGCACGTGAGCTCCTGTTTACTGAGGTCTGGGTGTGCAAGCCACATGGGCTCCTGTTCACAGAGAGGCTAGGTAAACCCAGACAGCAGTGCGGGTGCCGGGCCCCAGAGGTAACGTGGTTTTCTGTCCATTTGTGACCTCTTCAGGTCCAGAGATGGCTCTTGGGGTATTTCCTGGTTCCCTGCGGCTGGGTACCCTGTTTCTTGTCACGGGGGCTGCAGTTCTAGACACACCCCTTCCAGTCAGGTTGAAACTGACAAACCCTTCCTCTTGCCTCAGACCCCACCTAGCAACCCCTCTCTGCGTCTGCAGCTGTGGGGCAGGACCTAGGGGTGGAGGTTGCCAGGAGTGAAGGGGAGGGCCCCATGGCACACCGCTGGTCACCAAGCTGTGGAAGGTCAGTTTGTCCTGATGCCACCTTCGTGGAGGGTGTGCTTTTAGTGGTTCCATTCTGCCCATGAAAACTCTAATCAATAGTCAGTCTAAGAAAGAAAAGGACACTTGTACATGAGCCAACTTGAGCACTGGCCCTGTGGGCAGCCTCTCATAACTTTGAGATCTGTTCCGAGGAGGTGGGGGTTGCACACGTGTGGCTTGGTGGAGGAGTGTGTGTAACCAAGCACACATCTTGGTAGAAGGCTGCTGCTGGTCCCCGGGAACAGACGTCTCCATTCATGGTTTAGTGCTTTTCTAAGTATGGAATCTGCAGGAATCCAGGATCATAAACGTTTTCTCCTGAAGATGTCATCTGAGGGCCAGTTCTGCCTGTCTTCCCAGAGCACAGAGAGCCTCAGCCTGTTCTTCACCTTGAACCCCCGATGACCTGATCCTCGTAGAGCTGGAGAAGGGGGTAATGTTCCTTATTTTAGAATCCCCTCCCTTTCAGTCTTGTGATGTGGCTATGCTTAGTCAGTCAGCTGTGTCTGACTCTGCGACCCCATGGATTGAAGCACGCCAGGCTCCTCTGTCCATGGGCATTCTCCAGGCAAGAATACTGGAGGGGGTAGCCATGCTCACCTCCAGGGAATCTTCCCAACACAGAGATAGGACCCAGGTCTCCTGCAATGCAGGCAGATTCTTTACTGACTGAGCCACCAGGGAAGCCCAAGAATACTGGAGTCGGTAGCCTGTCCCTTCTGCAGGAGCTCTTCCTGACCTAGGAATCAAACTGGGGTCTCCTGCATTGCAGGTGGATTCTTTACCAGCTGAGTTACCAGGGAAAACTTTCAGGTTTAATTTCAACCAAAGTTTGGAGGCATTTTATGATCAGTTTGTCCCAAGGCCCTCGGGGGCTCATTCCCGGGTCAGGAGAGATGTTGTTGCAAGGTTGCTCCCTTCAGCTGCTGTCCCCGGATGAGGCCCAAAGCCTCTGGGCTGCCTGTCCTACTAGTCTGTTCAGGCCCAAGAAATGAGTCTCTCATGTTGCTTCTTCCATAAAGCATTTCACGATCACAACCATTGATCTTTATGTTCAGAACTTCCAGCCCAGTATCTCCCTGGGTGTCAGTTCTAAATCACTGCCTTTTAGGGGAATGACATACCGGCATTTTATTCCAAATTCACAGAAGATGTCTGTGTACAAGGCCAGTGGGGAGTGGGAGTCACTATGGCCCTGTACAGGACTGAGAAAGGGATGTCTTCTCAGAAGTTACGTGACTGGTGTCAGGAGGAAAGAAGTTGATCTACATAGTTGAGTTTCCTATCCTTGGGGCGGTCTGGTCAACGAAGGTGAACACTGAAGTCCAAAGGGCAAACAGAAGCTTTCTGCTTCAATTTTTCTTATCTTGCCTCAAAATGTGAATTTAAAGTTTTAATCAGCAGGTATGGGAAGCAGTGACTGGTGGCCGAGGGGAAGCAGAACCCGCCCAGCACCCCACATGGTTCTCTGAGGACGGCCCTTCGTTTGGCTGGGCCATGTGACCCCAGTCCCCTGAGCCCCCTTGCTGTGGGCAGCTTGGGTCCAGGAGGGTGGCTCTATGCAGGAAAGGGCAGGATCCCTGAGCTCTGCAACCTGGCCTCCCCTCTCCTGGGCATCACACACCCTCTGTTCTGTGTCTGGGTAGACAGAGGGTCAGGCCCCCGGAGCCTCCTGAATGGGACGCTGGCAGTGGGTGTGCGCGCTCATCACTGGGAATGCAGAGCTGACAGAGTCCCCAGCCGTGCTCCCAGAGACTGGCGCTCCAAGGGCCTGGTCTTCTGATGGGGGCTCTGGGCTTCTGTTCTAATGGGGAGTCAGGCAGCCAAGACAGGACTGTAGGGAGCAAAGGAACCACCCACAGGTGTTGGGCAGAGAGCCGGCAGTGGAGCCTCAGGGGCTGGGGGGAGGATGTTCCCAGGGGAA
>SJXQ01012186.1:267383-279399 GCA_006408695.1 Aepyceros melampus
CCTGTGTAGGCAAGGGGGAGGATAGGGGAGGGGAGGGACAGGAACCGCCCTAGTGTCCGGAGTGTCTGGGGAGGTTTAGGTTGGACTCTGGGTGTGACAAGCACCCTGCAAGTTTCCAGCCAGGAGGAGAAGACCCCACCTAGCCCAACAGTGCACGTTCATGAACTGCTTTTGTGCCCATTACACAGGAATGAAGAGTGAGGTCGGAGAGGCCACCTGCAGAAGCCTCGGAAGCAGATGGCAGCCCCCCGCCAGCTCGCCAACTCTGGGGCCGCGTCCACCCCACAGCACAGCAGTCTCCGTTCTTTTCGTTTTTGCTGGCCGGCTGTGTGGAGGCAGGCTGTCTCTCTGCGAGGCTGAGAGGCCAGATGTTCAGGGAATCACCCACCCAAAGAAGTGGCCTCATTCACCCAGCAGCCCTCCAGGAACCTGGCCTGGCCTCAGGCCCTGTGCCCTGGCAGAAGCCCCTCTCCCAAGAATGGCTCCACCCAGGAGGTGCAGACCAGCAGGCAGCCCATTTTAAGTAGCTCTGTTCATTTGCTTGATGGATGTTTGACCAGAGAATTCAGAACTGAAGTGTAAGCAGCATCTACTTTGAAGTGAATTATTCATCAGAGCAGACCAGGCATCCCGTGAGATCAATTTTTGGATTCCTGTTTTTATTTTCCTACCAGAATCATTTAATGCTGGCAAGGGGGCAGCAAGGAGCCAAGGAGGTGATCTGGGGAGGGACTTTGAGTGGGGTCTGTGGCAGCCAGGTTTTGGGGGGCTGTGCCCCGCATGGAGGCTGTGACCCTGTGTGGAGGCTGAGACCCCAGGTGGGGGCTATGACCCTGCATGAGGGCTGTGACCTCGAGTGGGAAATGTGACCCCGGGTGGAGGCTGTGGCTTCATGTGGGGGTTGTGACCCTGTGTGGAGGCTGTGACCCCAAGTTGGGGGGGGTGTGATCCCAAGTGGAGGGTGTGTGTGTTTCTGTGACACCACCAGACCTCTCGTTGCTTGGTGGAGGGGGTCAGGGTCCTACTGACACGTCTCAGCAGCTGGTGAGTGGTGGGAGGGGGGCGTCATGGGGAACGTGCCCTCTGCTCAGGGCAGACAGCGGGCCTGACTGGGTGAGGCCTGGCGTGAGGTCCTGGGCCCATAGCTAGGAAGATGGGGCCTCTGTGAAGACCCTGGGTGGCTGCAGTCCTCACCTCTCTTCTGCATGGAGGATGACCAGTTGGTGGGCATGCGGCGCCAGGCCATCTGTGCAGCCCACCAGTGACCCCTGAGGGCAGCACTGTCTCCTCACGAGAGCACACCTGTTCCCACAGCCCCTGCCGAAGCTGAGCCGGGCCTGGGGTACCCACAGACATATATTAATCGCTGTGCTTTCCCCTTTATTATAGAATTACTGTGTGCTCCTTTCAGAAACCCGAGAAAATGCAGGCTGTCCAAAGGAAGACAGTAACCCCGTGGGCCTCCCGCCCGCTGATGAAGCCTGTGTTGGTGTCCACTGTCATGTGGCATTTCAGACAAGATGCGGCCTCCCTGTGTCTGGCACTGGCGGCCTGTTTTCTTATGGCCACACTCTGTCTGTGCGGCTGACTGAGAGCCTCCCTGTGCGTGCCCCGGCTACTCCACATCCTGCTGGGTGTGCAGACCTGAGTGGGTCTAACCCAGCCCTGTGGTCAGATGCTGGTTTTTTTCTAGAGTTTTCACTCTGTGAACAGCCCAGTGGTGAGCCCTAACCCTGCCCTGCAGTCAGCCTCACATCTAGAATCTGCCTCACCCCGCCCTGTAGTCGGCTTTATGTTATTATCTGCTTCACGTCTGATGGGGCGCCCCGTTCTCAGACCACATGCTTCGCTCTGGATGGGGCTCAAGACCTGGGTGTGTGAGGCAGGGTTGAGCCATCATCCTGGTCAGAATGGGTCAGGGATGGTCATGTGGTCTGAGCTGAGCCATCTGGACACTCTCTCCCTCCCCGAGGGGAAGGCCCTCTCTGTTCCTGGGGCTGCTAGCCATGGGGGTCACCCCGGGCCAGCCTGGAGGGAGATCCTCTGCAGAAAGAAACAGGCCTGGGAGTGGGTGGGACAGTGGCCTGGGATCCACCTGGACCCCTGGCTTCCGTGGCCCAGACCACTCCCCTCGCCTTTGTCATTGCTCCAACCACCATGCTATTTGCTTGCCTAAGCGGGAGATATACCAGAGAATGGACTGGCTTTGCAGCCAGAGCATCTGGACAGATGCAAAAGTGGTACCAGGCCCGATGCTGCACGTAGCACCAACGGGATAGGCAGGACAGGCACGGGGCTAGGGTGAGCGGAGGGCTTCTCTGCCCGAGGAGGGCTCCTGGGGACCTGCAGGGCCACCCACCGGGCAGTGGCAGAGTGCCTCCCACCCCCTCACAGGACTCGGCATCAAGGCGCAGCTCAGCTCGCGGATCCCAGAACCTCGCTCCTTCCCGTGAAGGAAATACAGCTGTGCAGGGATGGGGTGAGCCCCTCCCAGGCCCTCCCCAAGACAGTGGGGTCCAGTAAACCAGGCGGAAGGGCTGCGCGCTCCTCCAGGTGAGAGAGCTGATGCTCTTCCTCCAGCTGAAGTGGGGGTGGGTTGAGGCCCCTCCTTGCACCCCTGTCTCCCGGTCCCCAGGGTTTGCTGTCACGTGGGTCCTCTGCTGGCAGTCTGGGGGTGAGACATGTGCCCCTCCTCCCAGCCTGGGGCCCCTCATCTCTGGGCCTCTGGCCTGGGCAGGCCTTCAGGGCCAGTGCTGAGAGACCGACGCCCCAGCCAGGTCTTATACCAGGTCAAATACCATTTTCTCCGTCGGTCACGCTTCCCAGTCCTGCCCCAACAAGTGAGTGGAAGAAGTCAGCTGACGGAGACCCAGATTCTGCGACTGAGGATCTGGTTGCTCCCACCTGGGCGGCCCTGGGCCTCTCCTCTCCCCGTGCCTTCGGTCCCTTCCCCCGAGTCCTGCCCCACCCCGGAACTGGACAGCTCCCAGCCACACTGTCCCACTCCACGTGTGGCCACTGGGGAAATGACGTGGCATTGTTAAGGGATCCAGAGCAGCTGGACATGGCCCTCCTCCACTGTCCAGTTGGGCTGTCCGGGCTGTGGCCTGAGGCCTGATTCTGCCCACTTTTTGGCAATGCCAGGTCCAGTCTACTGTTTCCATGACCCAGACGTTCCCATGGAGCTGAGTTGCTCCATCCTGACCCCTTTCGGGGGGAGCAAGTCACTCGGGGCTGCATGTGGCAGCCTCTGCGTGTCTGGGGGCAGGGGGCAGTTAGCCTTCCTTTGTGTGTCTGAGGAAGCAAGACCACCCTCTGCAGTCAACACAACTGTGACCCCGGTGAGACCTCACAGGATGTGCCCCAAGGCCGAGCATGAGCCAAGAGCAAGCCCTGGATTAGGGGCTGGGACCCGTGGGAGGAAGGAAGAGGGGCCAGGGGAGCAGTGGTAGGAGGTCGATCGAGGGAACGTGGCCTCTGTGATGATCCCGATGGCCCCAGAGCCTCTGATGAGGCCTGGGGAAAGGCAAAGATGGCACCACGATGGCCAAGGAGGTGCTGGAAGCTAGCACCATGGTTTTCACACTGTGAGGGGGACAGAAGAGAAGGGATACAGTCAGGATGCTGGGCTGAGCGCCGCTTGCACGGCCCCATGTCAGGCTGACCGCTGCAGGGAGAGGCAGGCAGGGCCGAGGCCCCCAGGGTGGTGGTGTTGTCCCAGAAGGGCAGCGGCTGCAGCTGGGTCGGGCTACCTGTCAGTGCTGCTCGACCTTCACACGGAGTGCAGTTATGGTTCTGACCAGGTATATGTGTAAAGGGAGGAATAGCCATGGCAGTGTTCCCACGCTCGGCCCAAACCCGCCAAGGGACCCCCGGGTCCCATCCCCCCGCACTGCTCAGCCCGATGTGTGTCAGCAAGCCCGTTATTTCCTGATAAGCCTGGCGACAGGACGCCAGGGAGCAGAGGGACCTGGAGTCGCTCTGGCCTCCCCAGTCCTGCATCCCCCCTGGAAGCTGGATCTGTATGTGGAAGGCCCAAGCCCCTCCCTTCCCCCAGCCTGTCCTCTCCTGTCCCCTGGTGTGGGGTCCAGTGTGGGCGCTGCTAGTGCCAAAGTCAGCAGAGGCTGGGAAGGGAGCACGGCCTTATCTGTCCACTGTTTTCCTTGAGGCCCGCTGTGCCCCGCTGGCTGCACACTCTCACCCCTGCCCGCCCGCCGTCCAACATTCCCAGACATTCTTCAGCCCTGGGCCCCTGGCATCCTGGTGGGCGGTGCTGGGAAGCAGCCTGGCTTCGGCTCCCACATGTACACTCCGTCACTGCTGGGCTCTGGAGAGGCTTCTGGTTACTGCTCTGTTTTTGTGGGCAGGACACCCTGGGGCTCCATTCCCACACCGCCCCCAGGCTGCCTGTTTCAGCCACCACGCAGGGGACAGACGGGGGATGGCTAACCTGTTGCCATGAAGGTCCCCACCCCACGGATGAAGCCTGAGGCTTCTGGTGGCGTGGAGGCAGTGGCCACACCTGCCCCATGCAGCCTGTATAAGGAGGAGTCTGAGGTCCCAGCCAGGACGGCTTTGGAACAAACAGAGCTGTGGATGAGAAGACTTAGAGAAAAAGAACTAAGTTCTCCCCAGCCAGTGAGCAGTGTGGCCACTTGCCTGGCTTGTCTGCGTCCTGCTCCACAGGATGAGCCCAGGGTGCCCTCATCCGGCACTCTGTGTGGCCATGGCCTCCATGTAGGGACCTCAGCTTCCAACCTCATGTCTACACAGCCAGCAGCAACCACCTGGGCCGGCCTGGTCTGTGGACACACCGGCCTTTGACATCAGCACGGGGCTGTGGCAGTGATGGGAGACAGACAAGAGTTGCTGCAAGTCCATTGCCACGTACAGGCTGGTCTTGCTGTTGGGGGGACATGGAGGCTGTGGTCTGTGAGGTCCCCGGGGGTATCCAGCGGGTCTTGCACTGGGCCTTGCCTTTCCTGGAGGCTGTGGCTTGCTGGGGGATGGGCACCCACCGCTAAAGATGCCACCGTCCCCACCAGTCCCTGCCTTCAGGGCTCGTCGTTCCTGCAGCCCCATTGGTGGGTCATTGAACTAAAACCTAAGGGCTCCAGGCCTGGTGTTGGGGGCTGCCTGCCCTTGCCCTGGGCCATGGCTCCTGGCAGGTGTGATGGGCTGGACGGGAGGGAATGGAGGGAGAGGCATACAGTGGCCTTGGCAGAGTAGGAGGTCCTAGGGAAGAAGGGCACCCATAGCAGGGGCCAGAAGCCCCACCAGAGACCACAGACCTGACACCCCATTTTCCCATCGCTGCCATATAAGCGGATGTTCCTTGCAATGCTGGAGGCTAGGGGTCTGGATGGCATGGGCATCCCCAGAGCAGAACCACATCTGCCTTTTCCCGCTTCTGAGAGGCTCTGAGAGTCCCGGACTTGTGGCCCCTCCTCTGTCTCAAGGTCTCGTAGGGGGCCAGTCATCCCCCCTCCCTCCTCTGTCCCTTATATCTCCTTCCTCCATGTCCAAGACCCTGATGTTTGCATTGGGCCCACCTCCTCAGCCAGGAGAATCTCCCCAGGGTCAGTTGTTGGCTCCCCTTTATCACACGGGCCACGAGTCACTGGTCTAGGGATCCAGACGTGGCCGTCCCTGGGGCCACTATTCTGCTGACCAGAGCCAGCAGGGCTGTGGCAGATCAGTGCCTTGGTGTTGGGCCTGGATGGAGGGGCTGGCCTGGAGATCTGGGAGAGGACACTGGCCATCAGGAGAGGTCAGGACCCTGCCTGCAGGCCCGCTGGGCAGTGAGCGGGGGAAGTCATGTTAAGCAGAGTCCATGGCTCCACCTGCTCCTGCAGAGGCCCTCATTTCGGCCTCCTAGGCTTTTTCAGCCACATGGGCTGTTCTCAGCGTCAGGAGGGCAGCAGTGAGGGGCGGGGCTGCTCAAATGTCATTCCCCATCTCCCAGGGGCCACGCAGATCTGGGGTCAGTCGGGGTGGCCAAATGCCAACGGTGCTGCCCCGAAACCTCACTGTGATGTCAAGGGATGGAGGCGGGGGAAGGGGTAACATGGTCTGGCCGGGAACCGGGGTGGGTCAGAACCCAGGACGGCCTCCATAGCGTACCGGACGCTTGGCCTCCAACCTGGCCAGTGCAGCAGGGGCAGCCAGTGGACGGACTCTGGGGAGACCAGGATGGCCTGTCACCATCAGCAGTGCTGCCCTGGGTGACGCTCCAGACCCAAGGGCACTGTCTGTGGCGGCACGGCCTTGGAACCCGCCTAGCAACAGATCAGTTGGATCAGCTCCTCCTTCAGAAGCATCGGAAGCCTGCTCTGGCACCCCTCCAAGGCAATCTGCCTCCGGCTCTACCCTGGCCCCCACCCCTACCCTGGATACAACAGCTGGAGGGCCACTCCCTAGGGCTCCCGCCTCCAGGGAAGCCGGCCCCGCACACTCGCTTGCCTCTGACCTCACACGTCCACCTGGCTGCACACCAGCAGCACCGTCATGGTTAGGCGGGCATCTTCCTGCAGCTGCCTGCCCAAAGTAACCTCCTAGGGCTTCATCTGCCACCATAATAACATATACCCCCACCCCTGACCCCAACACCAACCACCGGCATCCATTCGCGTCCTCCCAGCCACTCCAGCTTTCTCCCAGCATGTGACACCGGTGACTTGTCGCTGGTCGTCCTGGGCTCCCTGCAGCTGGGACCTGGCACCCGTCTCTGGGAGCTGGGCTCCCTGCTCCATGTGGCACCCGGGCACACCTGGTAAGTGAGAGGTGCTGGAGGATAAGTGAGTACAGAGCCACAGAAAACACCCCCCAGAGAGGAACCATCCAGAAACTGAGGCATGGCCAGGTCAGCACGTGTAGATGGGACAGATGACAAGAGGAGACACTGGTGAGAGTGACACCTGCCCGGACACCCAGCCTGCACGGCAGGCCTCACAGCACACACATGTGCAGGGGAGCAGTAAGGGGCCGGCTGGGCACCAGGCACACAGATGTGTCTCGGGAAGAAGGACGACTGGATGGGACAACATGGCTAGTCACAGAGGCGGCCTCTGCAGTGCAACTCAGCTGCCATGGTGAGGGGTCAGATGTGGGGACCGGCCCGGGCAGCCCAGTGTCCTTGTAGAGCCGGCCCACGTGCTGGGTCTGCATGGCCTCGCTGTTCGCCAGGTGGATGCAGATTTCTCAGGGCAAACTCAAAAGAGGACTCACGGAGGATGTAATCTTAGCCAATTCAAATCTTACTATGAAGCCACAGAGGCCAAAACAGTGAGGTGTCAGCCCCAGGGCAGACATGTAGACCAACAGACCAGACGGGGAGCCAACCCACGCACATGTGGCCGGGTGGTTTTGACAAGGGCACCAAGACCATTCAGCAGGAAGGATGGTCTTTGCAACAAATGGTGCTGGGAAAGCTGGACCTCCCCATGTGAAAGGATGAACTCCGACCCTCCCCTAACACCATATAAACAGTGAACTCAAAATGGATCAAACGCCTAAATCTAAGACCTAAAACAAAACTCTTAGAAGAAAATACAGGACACAAACTCCACGACACTGAACTTGACAATCATTTTTAGGTATGACACCAAAGGCACTTGCAACAGAAGGAAAGAAACGACCAGCTGGAGCAAGGGATCTGCTGGCTGTGCCGGAGCCCCATGTCTGTGCAGACCCACCTGGTCACAGGCCTCTGCTTCCACTCCCCCCCAACCCCCAACCATGCTTCAGTCTGCTCTCACCTGTGCACAGCAAAGCCAGATGCTGTCGGGCCCCATGGGACCCGGCTGCTGATCCCCGGCCACTAGGATGAGCCCCGGAGGAAGTGTATGCAGCTAAACAGTTCATCAAATCAGAGAAAAGAGCGGAAATGCCTTTGACTTCTGCAGAGTCAAGCAGGGCAGAAATCTGCATGCTTCTCACACATAGGTATGAGGGTCATGGGGCAGAACAGGCAGTTTGTCATCTGACCTCTGGGGAGAGGCGAGGCTGCAGAGTCCATGCTGTCCCTCGCCTTGCTGGAGCTGGTGTCTGATTCCCAGCAATGACTGCCGTCAGTGTGCTGAGGGACACGGCTCTGTGTGGCATCACCCTGAAGTCATCCACAAGCACTGAAGGCAGAAGGAGATGGGCGAGGGGAGGGGGACAGGGCCAGGCCCGCAGGGGGCTCTCCATGCACCTGGAGCTCAGCAACTCTCCTGCCACTCTGCAGTCCAGATGGTCCCTGGCTCACAGGATCTCCATCCCTGGAAAGGAGCAGAGGAGAGGCGGGCTGGGGCCCCACATGAGACAGGATGGGACGTGATCCTGTGTAGTTATGTGAAATTCAATGTCAGGGTCCGTGGTTTACTGGCACACTGCGCTCTTGTTTATGCACGGTCTGTGGCTGCCATCGTGTAGTTGAGAAGCTTCAAGAGGCTGAGGGGCCCACAGAGCCTCACAGGTTGGCTCTCTGCCTCTCATGGGGAGAGTCACCAAGTCCAAGTGGAAGGAGCAAGCATAGTCCCCCCATTGTTTGCAGAGCCAGGGAGGGGCGGCTTCGGCCTCTGTGCAGGCATTGCCCCTGGTCTTGCCCCCAAAAGAACCGGAACCCCTGGGCAGCCCCAGCCATGTCCCCGTCCTTCCTCAGCGTGGCAGGCTCGGCAGGTAGCAGAGACTGGGCCTTGACTCTACCCTGAACCTGGAGGCCACTCCCTGCCCTGCCCACGCAAGAGCCCGGGGGTGGGGAGGGACCCATGTGAGAAAGTGCGTTGTAGTGTAAATGTTTGCTACTGTTATTCACAAAAGGGACTTATGTCATTGATCTTGTCTAGATTTATGCCATTTTCTGTTACCGTTACACAAGCTGGAATCAAGATTGCCGAGAGAAATATCAATAACCTCAGATATGCAGATGACACCACCCTTATGGCAGAAAGTGAAGAGGAGCTAAAAACCTCTCGATGAAAGTGAAAGACGAGAATGAAAAAGTTGGCTTAAAGCTCAACATTCAGAAAACGAAGATCATGGCATCTGGTCCCATCACTTCATGGGAAATAGATGGGGAAACAGTAGAAACAGTGTCAGACTTTATTTTGGGGGGCTCCAAAATCACTGCAGATGGTGATTGCAGCCATGAAATTAAAAGACGCTTACTTCTTGGAAGAAAAATTATGACCAACCTAGATAGTATATTCAAAAGCAGAGACATTACTTTGCCGACTAAGGTCTATCTAGTCAAGGCTATGGTTTTTCCTGTGGTCATGTATGGATGTGAGAGTTGGACTGTGAAGAAGGCTGAGCGCCAAAGAATTGATGCTTTTGAACTGTGGTGTTGGAGAAGACTCTTGAGCATCCCTTGGACTGCAAGGAGATCCAACCAGTCCATTCTGAAGGAGATCAACCCTGGGATTTCTTTGGAAGGAATGATGCTGAAGCTGAAGCTCCAGTACTTTGGCCACCTCATGCAAAGAGCTGACTCTTTGGAAAAGACCCTGATGCTGGAAGGGATTGGGGGCAGGAGGAGAAGGGGACAACCGAGGATGAGATGGCTGGATGACATCATGGACTCAATGGACGTGAGTCTGAGTGAACTCCGGGAGTTGGTGATGGACAGGGAGGCCTGGCATGCTGCAATTCATGGGGTCGCAAAGAGTCGGACACGACTGAGTGACTGAACTGAACTGAGATTTATGTCATTTTCTGTTACAGATATAAACTCAAAACTGGGCTGTTCAGGGTCGAAAACGCCCCAGCCTCACAGCCCCTCCAGGCATCCCTTGCCAGCTTCTCACCAAAATACCAGTGAGGAGTCAAAGAAGCCACATTCCAGATGGGTGAAACAAAGTGATTAAAACATGAGGAATAGATGAGCACAATGTTTGTATTCACTGAGTGAAGAAATACTCTCTAAGCATCTCATAAAAGCAGAAATTAAGGATTCAGAGTTAAATTAAGAATTGAAACTTTTTTGCAAGTTGAAAATAGTCCACAAACAAACTGGGAAGGGAAATGGCTGTGGGAGGCAGGGATTTCAGCCTTTTCAATGCACGCAGTGTCTGGTGAGATAGTCAGTGCTCTGAACTGTGCAGAGACCTGGAGGATGAGTGCATGGCTGACCTGCCAGATGTCCCGGCCCCGTCACTTGCCACCCGAGCCCCCTGCACCTCTTTTCAGGGCCTGCACGGTGGTGGCCTAGAGTCCTGCCTGTGTCCCGGCCCCATCTCCATCAGCAGCCTCAGCAATGCCTGACGGGGCTAGAGCCAATTGCTCAACTTTCCCAGCCTTGAGAGGAGGCACCCGGCCCAGTGGGACAGCAAGTGGCTCATAGGATCCCCGCACTGGCTGCCTTCTCTTTCTGGCCCCTTTCGCCCTCCCTAGGTGGGTGGTGGTGGTTTAGTCGCTGAGTCCAACTTTTGCGACCCCGTGGATTGTAGCCTGCCAGTCTCCTCTGTCCATTGAATTTTCCAGGCAAGAATACTGGAGTGGGTTGCCATTTCTTCTGGATCTTCCTGACCCAGGGATCTAATAGTGTCTCCTGCAGTGCAGGCAGATTTTTTACTGACTGAGCCACATGGTAGGTGAAGGTGAAGTCGCTCAGTCGTGTCCGACTCTTTGCGACCCCATGGACTGAAGCCCACCAGGCTCCTCAGTCCATGGAATTTTCCAGGCAAGAGTACTGGAGTGGGTTGCCATTTCCTTCTCCAGAGGATCTTCCCAACCCAGGGATCGAACCCAGGTCTCCCACACTGCAGGCAGACGCTTTAACCTCTGAGCCACCAGGGAAGCCACATGGTAAGCGGTGGCTTATTCTCCCAAACAAGCCACTTAGAGGCAATCCTGGACTCAGGATCTAGTCCTGAGGGAATCAAACCAAGACACACCTCTAATTAAAAGCAGGAGAGAGGTCCACTACCAGGGAAACACAAGTAGCCAGGAACTACGTGAAAGGTTTAGGAATCCAGAATTATAGATTGTAGCGGGGAAGTGTGCAGCCTCCAAGGGTGACAAAGTAGAGTGGGGACTTGTCATCCCTGCCCCTCCGAGACATTTTGGGGCCACATGCACTCAATCGTTGAACACACGCATGGCAGGAGTTCTGCTTTGTCTTTTACTCTAGAAAACTAATTAGGTAAGTGTGCAAAGAGGTCCATGCATGCACGAGATGTCTAAACCCAAAACAAAGAAAAGCAGTGAATATAAATGTCCAGTAACAATGAACAGTTTGTTTAAAGCATCATTGATTCCCACAGTGAAATATCACATAGCTGTTAAAAATGATGACAGCATTCTCTATTTATTGTCATAGAGAAATATTCTTGGTACACTAGGCGGTGAAAGCGAGATTATTAAATAGTGTGTAGAGCAGAACCATTTTATGCATAGACGCTGATGGGTATAATTTCTGCTCGGGAGAATGTCTACAAAAGGAGAGCGCAACCGACTGCTGTTACTTTGGAACTGTGGGCGGCGTATATCACTTTGTTTTTGCCTGTTTTCTCACTTTTCCGTGATAAATATGCATTAGTTATGTGGTTGGAAAAAACCTGGCACCTGCTTCTGCCAGAGCATATTTGCTGATTGCCGAACACTCTGAGAGCTTACACGCCATTCACACCTGTCCTCGCCAATGTGTGGTGTGTACTCAGATGCAGGGGTGTGGTCTCCACCCCACCACTCTGACCCATCACGGCGGGAGCCGGAGACCCCCACACACCCACACCTGAGGCCGGATTTGCTCTAACCAGCTAGACCACTCAGGGGGCTGCTTTCCCGGGGTAACTGTGCCTTCAGCCTGGGCAGAGTCATCTCTGTTTCTCCCCTTGACTTTAGTGAGTTCCTGTTCGCCCCTCCGTCCGTGGCCTCCGCCAGCCCCAGGGTCATGTCCCTCTGGCGGACACAGCTGGCTGACAGTGCCTCTTTCCTCCTAGTTGCAGCTAATGTCCCAAGGAAGATGTTCATTGGTCAAGAAGGAGTCACATGCTCATCCTGAACCAATCATGGTGGTGAAGCCAGGGTGGCG
>SJXQ01012186.1:297502-390663 GCA_006408695.1 Aepyceros melampus
CCACAGTCCTGCCGGGAGATCACACACTCATCCCTGAGTCCCCACGCATGGCAGAACCTCACAAATGCCAATACATTGAATGTGTGCTGAGCCCCTGACAGCTCCGCAGGGCAGGACGTGGCCACCCGGGCTCTGACCACACTGCAGAGGGTTCAAGGGATTCTCCGGAGTTTTCAGCTGCTGCAGCAGAGGCAGGGGCAGCAGGGCCGATGCTCCAGGACCGAGTGGTCTGGAGGCCTCAGACCTGCATTTTCACACTGCAGGATGCGGGCCAGTTGGCAGGGACTCTGCCCCTGGGGCCAGAGTCAGTGGCCCACCTCAGTCCCGTGGAGCTCTGAGAGCCAGCTGGGGCTTTGGGAGTGAGGCTAGGTTTGGGTTTGGGAGGCCCCCTGTCTTCTTCCTACTTCTCTGGGTTTCTCACATTTTCCATCACTTTTCATAATTTTGAAAGCTGATCTTTAAATGTCTGAAGTAAGTTTGAAAACAGTATTTCTGTGTATCTTTGTTGCCAGCCTTGCTCCTGAAGGGTCTAGGATGCATCCCCTCCCTTCCCAGGATCACGGTGGGATGAGCTCGGTCTGCTCACAGCCCATCCGCCTGTCGTGGGGTGAATGTCCCTCTGTGGCACATGCTCCTCTTCAGGTCTGCCCAAGTCCTTCCCCCTTCTCCCCAGGCTCATCCTGTGCCCTTGTGTCCAGACCTGAAATGGCCATTTCTCCGAGTCCTGGCTCCTCAGAGTGAGAAATGGTCCCAGAGACCACAGTTTGGGGTGAGGTGGGCTCATTGCTAAGCTTCCCTGGTGGCTCAGTGGTAAAGAATCCACTTGCAGGAAATGTGGGTTCGATCCCTGGGTCAGGAAGATGCCCGGAGAGGGAAATGGCAGCCCACTCCAGGATTCTTGCCTGGGAAATCCCATGGACAGGGAAGCCCACGGGCTGCAGTCTGTGGGGTCACCAAGAGTCAGACACGACTTAGTGACTGAGCATGCACATGCTTGCTGCTACTATAGTGCCATTGTTTCCAAGCTTCTCCAGCTGACAGATTTAGGAAATATGCATATTTCTAAGAGGAGAGAAAGCAGGATCCCTTACTATTTGTTCAATTTATTATTAACAAGCTTTTACTTCACTCCATTGATTTTACACGGGATCTCTGAAAATCTCCCTTGTCTTGTGTAAAAAAGGTCTGGCTGTTACCAGCAGTAACTTGATTCCTTGTTTGCTTATTCCTACAGTTTATTTAAATAGTTTCAAGAAAACAGTACTGATAACACTGCCAACCATAAGGGGACCGGATGCCGGTTAAGACTTTTGTGTGATTCTGTGAGTCCTGAGAATATGTCCTGCTGGGGAAGTGCACTCAAAACCCTGCATTTTAAAATCTCTTGAAATAAGGTAACAACCCATGCAATACTATAACGTAATTATCTTTCAGTTAAAAATAAATAAAAATTTAAAATCTTTTGAAATAATACATTTGAAGTCATTTACTAACCACAACTTCATAATTTCCAGTTTTAAAAATATTTTTTTAGGGATTGGTTTTACTTTCGATTTCCTCAAAAAGTTATAAAAGACAACCAAACAGTCCTCCAGTCAAAACTCTATGACCAAGCACATTCTAGAAACCTCACCTCCACCCCTTCCCTTCCTCACCCATCAGGAAAGCATTTACTCATGGAGTTTGGCTTACCTTCCATTGCTCCTTTTCAAAAATTTGAGCAGAATGAATGCCCCTTCCTTACATCAAGTGTAACTCTGCTCTTCGTCCACATAAAAATGTGTCCTGGGCCCCCTTCCATGTGGGCACATCTGGCCAAGACAGAGCTGCAGGGCAGGCCCTGGGGACAGAGGGATGGAGGTCTAACAGTCACAGAGAGGAAGTCATGGCACCGTGTCTCCTGCTGTGAGGAGCACAGGCCCAGGAAAGGCAGGGGCACAGGAGGGAAACAACCCACCCAGGATGGCCATGAGGGACATGGGTCCTGGGGTGCTCTGAAGGTAGTGGTGGAAAGGTTTGCAAGATTAGATGCAGTATGAGAGGGAGAGAGGGGCTGGTAAGGACCCCAAGGAATTGGGCCTGAGCTACCAGATGGCTGGAGTGGCCCACTACTGAGACCAGCTTCTCAGAAGAAAGGACCCAGAGAGGAGGTGTGGACTGACCTGGAGGGCTCAGCTCCTCCACTAGCACCCCTAGCAACTGCCCCTGACAACAGCCCTCCCCCAGCAGCCTGGGACATCAGCTCCCGGCCCTTCTCTGTGGGGTGTCAGCACAGAGGTGGGCACACAAGGGGTCTCGGTACACACCTTTAGAACGGAATTGTAAAATAGCAACTTACTTTAGCCTCTTGCGGTTTAGGGGGTAAACTGACACCCAGTGATGTTAGTGGTAAAGAACCCGTCTGCCAGTGCAGCAGGAGACTCAAAAAACTTGGGTTCAATCCTTGGGTCAATTGGGAAGATCCCCTGGAGAAGGGTATGGCTATCCACTCTAGTGTTCTTGCCTGGGAAATCCAATGGACAGAAGAACCTGGAGGGCTTACAGTCCATGGGTCCGCAGATACGGACTTGACTGAGCAACTGAGAGTGGGTGCAGAGAGTGCTTGAGGCTACTCACAGGCAGAGCCAGAGTTAAACACGCTCTGTCTTCTCAACGGTTCCAAATTGCCCCTCAGGCGCCACGGTGGGAAAGCGGCCCAGGTTCTCATAGATACTTAATGTTTCAGAGCTGGAAGAAACCTTTGGAAACCATAGTTACTGTTGGAACAGGCTCATGGTGACACCACACCCACAGCAAGAACAGGATTCTCTGAAGAAAACAAAAAAAGAAACAGCTGGAGAATAAGCCAGAGTTCTTGAAATTTGAAATGTAATTTCCAAAATAAAAATTCAGTGGAGGGCTGGAAGAGAAAAGAGGAAAGTTTCTAAAAGGCAGAGAATGTGGACAAAGATGTGGATGAATTTGGGACAAATTAATACGGCAGTTTAATCCAGGTGCTCCAAAAACCACCCGATAGGATTTTCAGAATGAGAAAACAGAAAGCAGGGGGAGGAAATACTAGAAGAATTAATAGAAGAAAAGTTCCCTGAGTTGAAGAAAGTCAATCAGACTAACGGCCACAGCATCCTGACTGGGGGCAGGACAGGACATCAGCCCTGATGCACCTGTTGAGATTTGAGAACGCCAGTGCAGAGAGAAGTTTCTACAAACTCAGCCAGAGGAAGACAGAGCTGCCTGCAAGGGAACTGAAGCACATGAACTCAGCATCATGGGTATTAGATTTCCATGTAGGGCCCTGGAGCTTCTGATCAACAATGATTTGGAATCTGGAATTCTATACCCAGCCAAGTAGTCCATCAAGGCTGATGGAGAAGCCAAGCCACGTTCAGACCTGCAGGAGCTCAGAACATGTGCTTCCCATCAGCCCTGAGACAAGGCTTGGAAGGAAGAAGAAGATGTGGGACAGAGGGAAAGTGTCCCCCAAACTCTCCTCATCCAAGAACGCAGAGAGAACAGGTGAGGAGATGGCACCATCCAAGTCAGGCAGGGTCAGAGCCCCCGGTGGAGTCCTTTCAGCAGCAGAATCATTAAGCAGCAGATGAGCTGTGGTGAAGTCACATGTCTCCATCATTAAGAAGAAGGAAGGCAATTAGAAACTCCAGGACAAATACAACGTGCTGAGAGAGAGCAGACATCCGGCTGCACAAGAAGCCGATGCGGGGGAGTGAGGGCAGCAGAGGATGTGTGGGCTGACGGCTTCCACCTGCCCATCCGCTCTACTCATCCACAGGACCCCGTTCCTTCTCAGCACACTCAACCATGGTGCAAAGGGAGTGTGCAACTCCAGGCCATGGCTGGCAAAAGGGTAGAGTAAGGCCTGACTTGGGAAACAGAACGCCAGAAACTCACCTGCAGAAGGCAAACTTTTTAACAAAAGAAGAAGTAAAATTAAAATTGAAGAAAAACTCAGAATGGACGTTTAGGACTGATGGTAATTATTTCATTATTAAGTGGTAAATCCCTTCTCTATGCTGATGAGCAAGGCTGGAGGTTAAGTATCATTTTTGGTCCAGGGAGTGAAGCACCGCTGTGGGAGGTGGCTGGGTAGGTGAGGCTCTGAACAGGGTCTAAGATAAATGGGACACGTGCTCTGTCCTTCATTCCCTCTGGGTCAGCGTCAAACCCCACCCTAGCCACATTCCTCTGCAGGAGACTCTGGGGCCCGAGGGTTCACACTCAGAGCCTCTCACGGGGGAGGAGGAGAGAGTGTCTGCACCTCTGCCAGTCCACCCTGCTGGCCTGGACGCTGCACCTGCCATGAAACACCAGCACAGCTGTGGCCAGGATGGGGCTGCTCGGTGTCCTTCCTGCCAGAGATGCTTGCACTGAGCCTAGAGCACCGAGGATGCTGCTGACAGTGCCAAAACCAGAAACGCAAAGCAGAGGTTTGTACTCCTTGACGTGAAAGGAAGGGTATGTATCGAAAATGTGGAAGTGTGAAAGTAGGGCTGCAGCTGATGGAGGGGGAGGGGGAGAGGGGAAGGGAGGCGGATTGGGGGGGCAAAGCGGGAGGGGAGGCAGTGCTGCGTGCCCCTTCCTCAGCTTGCGGAGGAGCTGAGAGGATGTCCACAGAGGGCCTGGACCTGCAGCCCCAGGTCTCACAGGGCTGCTAAAGCCAGCACGTCCCTTTTCTCCTTGTAGAAATGACCCACAAGCAACAGGGAGAGAAATCAATGCACAACTCCATTTTCTGGAAACTGAGGAACACAGAATCGCCCAGATCTCCCCACAGCTGAAGCCAGGAGCCTGGGATGAGCAGGAGGGAATGAAAATTGAGGACCTGCCCACCTCCTAGAGTAACAGAAATAAAAACAAAAATTAAACAAGCAGGACCTAAGTAAACTTAAAGCTTTTGCACAGCAAAGGAAATTATAAACAGAGTGAAAAGGCAACCCTCAGAATGGGAGAAAATAATAGCAAATGAAACAACTGACAGAGATTAATCTCCAAAATACACAACAGCTCATGCAGCTCAATACCAGAAAAACAAACAACCCAATAAAAAAGTGGGCAGAAGACCTAAAGAGACATTTCTCCAAAGAAGGCAACCAGATGGCTATAAACACATGAAAAGATGTGTTTTCATCTCAACATCGTTCATTACTAGAGAAATGCAAATCAAAACTACAATGACATATCACCTCACACCAGTCAGAATGGCCATCATCAAAAAATCTACAAACAATAAATGCTGGAGAAAGTGTTAGTTGCTCAGTCCTGTCTGACTCTTTGCAACCCCATGGATTGGAGCCTGCCAGCCTCCTCTGTCCATGGGATTCTCCAGGCAAGAATACTGGAGTGGGTTGCCATTTCCTTTTCCAGGGGATCTTCCTGACCCAAGGACTGAACCTGGGTCTCCCACACTGCAGGCAGATTCTTTACCATCTGAGCCACCAGGGAAACCCAAATGCTGGAGAAGGTGTGGAGAAAAGGGAACCCTCTTGCATTGTTGGTGGGAATGTAAATTGATACAGCCATTATGGAAGACGTATGCAGATTCCTTTAAAAATCAGGAATAGAACTATCATATGACACAACAATTCCATTACTGGGCATGTACCCTGAGAAAACCATAACTGAAAAAGACATATGTACCCCAGTGTTCACTGCATCCCTGTTTATAATAGCTAGGATATGGAAGCAACCTAGATGTCAATCAGCAGATAAATGGATAAAGAAGCTGTGGTGCATATATACAATGGAATATTACTCAGCCATAAAAAGGAATGCACTTGAGTCAACCAGAAAGAGAACAAGTGTATGTTAATGCATAAACACGTAATCTTGTAAGATGGTACTGATGAACCTATCCACAGGGCAACAGTGGAGACGCAGACATGGGGAGCAGACTTGTGGACACGTGGTGGGAGGAGAGAGTGGTGCAAACTGAGAGAGTAGCATGGAAACATGTACATTACCATATGGAAAATAGCCAGTGGAAATTTGCTGTGTAACTCAGGGAACTCAAACCAGCTCTGTGAAGCCTAGAGGGGTGGGATGGGGTGGCAGGTAGAAGTGAGGCTCAAGAGGGCGGGGATACATGTATGTATACCTATGGCTGAGTCATGTTGATATATGGCAGAAACCAACACAATATTGTAGAACAGTTATCTTTCAATTAAAAATAAATAATATTTTTAAAAAGAAAGAAAATTGAGGTTCTGGAGGTGACAGAAGGCACCTCCTGGCACTCCTGGGGGCTGCAGCATCAGGCAGAGAGGGCAGGGCGGCTGGAAGGAGGACGAGGTGCAGGAGGCAGTCCGCACTGAGCAAGGTGGGGTGAGGAAAGAGGGTATTCCTGCAGCATCAGGGGAAACCAGTGCAGGGACTGCCAGGGTGATTTCTAGAGCGAGGAGTATTAAAAACAAGTTACAGGGAATTCAGCACTTTCACTGCAGGGTCCCAGGTTCCATCTCTGGTTGGGGAACTAGGATCGTGCATGCTGATTGGTGCAGCCTAAAACCAACCAACCAAACAAACAAAAGCGAGTTATGGAGCCTCAGTGTGTAAAGTAGCACCAGTTGGTGTAACTGAATAGAAGGTGCCGAGGTAGACGCCCCCACCCCATGCACACGGGGGTATGATCTGTGCTGAGACTGAAACCCACATCCATGGGGAAATTAGTAGGAGGCTGGGAACACCAGGTAGCTACCTAAAAGCAAACTTAGTGACGTTTATATATTACCCCGTCCAGCAGGATACACTCCAGTTGGCTTGAATATTTGATAATCAAAAAACAAAATCTTGAAAGTTGCTTTTAATGGAAGAATCCTTTAAAACTTCAGAAAGGAACAGGCTTTTTAAACTGTGACACAAAACCCAGAAACTGTGAACTGCTGACAGAATTGATTACATAAAAATGAAACAATTTCTACATGACCTGAGCTGTTGTAACCAGAGTCAAAAGGCACAGTGGGCTGTGCACTTGGTCTCAAGGGCTGTAATATATAAAGAGCTCCTAGGAGTCAAGAAGAAAAAGACTAGCAATACAAAAAGTGAGAAAAAAACGTCAGAGAGTCTGCACAAATAGAAAGTGAGAGTTCTAAGCCAATAAGAAAGTGCCCTTGGCTCTGCCTGGGGCCCCATTTGACAGAATAGACTGGACAGGGCCCCTGTTTGCTGGTCCTGGGCTGCAGCCTCGAGAGTGGGCCTGTCACACCCCTGTCATTCTGCACACAGACCTGTGGACCCACATGTCCTCGTCCAGGAGTTTTCCTATAAATGCACCACAGACATGAAGCAGGGGACACTCTTTCTGTCCAAGGGTTGCTCAGATGTCCTGGTTCGTGGTTCAGGCTAAGCCCAGCAAGACCATGGGCAGAGTGATCAGCCTGTGCCGTTCCTGGAAGACCATGGGATTCTGATCTTGGCACTGCCCATTCTCCTTTATTTTGAACTCTGTAAATGTATTTTCTATACTAAAAAGTGAAAGTGTTGTTGCTGTTTAAAGAATTCAAGTGTAAAGCTCTTACTTGGGTGAATTGGCCACCCCTGGAGGAAGGAGCAGAGGCAGCCCATGCTTTCCTCCCGGAAAGGGCAGCAGGGACACAGAAGGAGCCAGAGGCTTTCCTGTACTTTGATTTCATGGTTTGAGTATTTACCATCATTTTTATCACTTTTAAACTGCCATTTTGGCTTATGCTTATGATTTGAAAAAATAAATGGAGAGAACCAAATGAATTGGAATTGCATTGGCATTTCATTGACAAGTAGAGGTTTAAGAACAGTGTCTGAAATACACCGTTGGTTCATAGGGGAGCTGGGGGCCCTCAGCCTTCACCAGGAGGTAGCTGTGGTTGCATCCCAAGATGCCAGGATGCTGGGGCCTCCCTGGGGTCCGGAGGGGACAGATGAACCAGGGGCCTGCAGGTGGTGGGGGCAGTTGACCCAAGAAGCTCTTTTCTATCTGATTTATATAATGGGATAAGATTTTACTGGGGAAAAAAGTCCCTGCCATTAAACGTGCTGTGTTTAGTCGTTCGGTCATGTCTAAGTCTTTTTGACCTCATGGACTGTAGCCCACCAGCTCCTCTGTCCATGGGATTCTCCAGGCAAGAACACTGGAGTGGGTTGCCATGCCCTTCTCCAAGGGATCTGCCCAACCCAGGAACGGAACCCAGGTCTCTCGCCTTGCAGGCAGATTCTTTACTGCCTGAGCCACCGGAGAAGCCCACCGCTGAATGCAGCAAGGGTGAGGACCTCTGTGTGCACGGCCCACACGGCTGCTCATGTCGGCTGATGCACTTGGCCCCAGTGGCCATTGGTGGGGCCTGGAGGAGGGTTCCCTGACTTCTGCTTTTATGTGGAAGCCACAGGGAGCGGGAGCTGGGCCTTCGTGCCTTGCACCCAGCACAGAAGCCTTTCTATTTATGGACATGGAAGTGGTGATTAAGGTGGATCAGCCTCGCCACAGCGCCTGTTATTTTAAGGCTCCACAAATGTTTACTTTCAGCCTGAAGTTTTCTGTCTAAATTCACATTTTACAGTTTAACTAAATTAGTTTCATTCATTTTACAATTTGCATGCGGTGATGAATTTCTTCCTTGCCACTTTAAAGGCATCTTCAAGGGTTTTGCTACGTTGCCCACAGATAAATGCAACACAGATGAGACTCAAGAGCTGAAATGTTTGCTTTGTCTGGCTGCTGAGAGTTCCCCATGTCCCTGGGAGATTCTGGGAAGAAAAAGAAAAACTAACAAAATTATAAGTGAAAAATCACTTGGCCTCCGTGAGTTGGGAACCTCACCAAAGTTCAGGGCTGTTTGTGCCTGGAGGCTCTGGGTGGGGGGGAAGGGGAGCTGCTTGGTCTCCTTCCCAGTGGTGTGGAGGGTCTCCTGTGGTGGGGGAGGAATGACCCGGGAGCTCCACATTCACCTTCACACCCTTCTCTTTCCTTTTTCTCAAAATCCACTTCGGGGAAGAGAAATGAGAATTCAGCCAGGCCTCGGCCCTTCCAGGATGCTGGCCCTGTCTCTTGCAGCCCTGAGGGACTGTCTTGGGGACAACTTGATACCCGGGCAAGGGCGGTAGCCAAGGCCAGGAGGGCTGTGGGCAACCCCTTTTGTTTATTTCCCAAGATCACTAGGGCATGAACAGTAACATGTTTTCAAATCATAATAACGTAGAATAAAGGTGACAATACCAGCAGCATCCTTTTCTATACATTAACACACAAAGTAGGTGTTTATTATTGACTATTTCCTTTTAAACACAAATCACCTTTTTTTCAATGGTTGACACTTCATAACAAACATATGGTGACTACATGAAATAATGATAATCATAAATTTGATCGTACATTTGTTCAGCACTGTATGTATATAAAAATGTTAGGTAAATCATTTCAGGATGTCTACAAAATACATGTGACATGGCAAAGCAAGTAGGAATGCCCCAGCTTTTAAGAACCAGATGAGACTGAGCGTTCAAGGCAGAGCACTCCTGCTGTGTGTGCACTGTGTTTAACACACTGCTGGATCTGGATTAGCCAGGACACCGTGCTCTTTTAAAAAAAAATCTTTTGGCTGTACCACATGGCATGTGGGATCTAGATCCCCAGCCAGGAATCAAACCCTCACCCTCTGCACTGACAGTGCTGAGGCTCAGCCTCTGGACTACCAGGGAAGTAAATCCCTGGAACACCTAGTTCACAAGCCACTTGGCTATGCTTTTCCGTCTGTACCATCTCCTCCTCTCAGCCCCCATTCCTGCCGACCCCTGAAGCCCCATCTGTGCCATTTAACCAGCGGCCCAATAGAGTGAGGTGTCTCATCACCGTTTAGACACATTGCTGTGTTCACAGGCTTCAATCTGGCCTAAAGAAAACCATTAGCAGCTCATGGCCTTTCCACACTTCATCACTCTGTAAGTGTCCGGGAGGCACCGTGTGGGTGCGACTATACCGCCGTGTGACGCCTGTGAAGCTGATGTAGCAGCTGATGTAAAACTGCCTACCTGAATGCTCCTCTCTCTCAACCTGGTTAAGATTCCAGGGACCGTGTCTCGCGAAGAGCACAGAGCTCAACTCGTAGCCGAGGAGCGGCTTGAGGCAGGTGGCCCTACCTGAGAGTCCTCAAGGACTGCCCCTTCCCTCCAGACTCCCCATCAACATGAAGCCAAGCCCAGACTTCTCCTCTGCATCCCCAGACACAAATCCAAGCTGTGATTGTCCAAAGGAGATGTTGTCTGTTTGCTTAGAGAGGAGGTGAAACTTGGGGAGGACGGAAGAGAGGTGGGATGCTGCCCGGGGTGGCAGGTTCGTGCGGCCCAGAGTCAGTGAGGCTAGGGCCAGGCAGAGGCCGAGACGTGACCTGCAGATCCAGGGCCTGGGGTAAACACAGTGACGCTGCTAGTGAAAACAGTCAACTTCGGATTTCTTCTTCTTTTTTTAGTGAATTTAGCAATCAGGCAAAGGAAAGTGGAAAATAACAAGAGAAAATCTATCCATTTCAACAGAGCAGCCAAGGCCACTAGGCCAGGTCATCACCATTCCCCTCGTGGCCTCCCCAGGAAGACCACACCCCGAGTGGACAGGACAGAGCCCAGGGAAGCCTGCTCATGCCCACAGGACAGCTACAGGAAGGCCTTTCCTGTTATTTGCATAAAGGTGGTTTATTTGTCAGTCTAAGTGTAAATCAGTAAACTATTTCATCATTAGAAATAAAATGTGAACTGCTTATTTTCATCTGAAGAAATTTTAATGTGGAGTTATAAAAATTTGATCAGGGAATATGGTTCTTCTCTGAAATTTCAGCCAATGGTGAATTTTTCCCCTGCTGGTTTTGTCTTAATATTTTAAAATATTTCTGTTGTGATCTCTTTGTGAAGAAAAGAACGAGCTGTAACATGTTCTGCTTCCAGTCATGGCTCCTAATCAGACCATCCTCTTGTCCTTTGTAGGTGACAATTGTAAATGCTGGGTAGTACATAAAGGCAAGTCTGTGACAGTGCTGGGCGGTGATCCAAAGCAGCCAGTTCAGTATTCTAAAATCAATTAATGTAATCTCCCACACCAACAGGGTAAGGAAGCAAAATCCCATGATTATGTCAATAGATGCAACCAAGGATTTGACAAAATGACAGGGAAGCCTGTGTGCTGCAGTGCATGAAATGGACTCTGAGAGGACAGCAGAGAGGCGAGGAAAGAGTCAGACACAACTTAGCAACTGAAATGGTGCTGGAACAATTGGATATCATGAAAAAAAAAATCAGTCTAGACGCAGACCTTACACTCGTCATAAAAACTGACTCACAGTGGATCACAAACCTTAATGTAAAATATGAAGCTATAGAACTCCTAGAAGATGTGGCGGGAGAAAACGTGGAAGCTTTGGGTGTGTCAACAACTTTTTAGATAGGACACCAAAGACATGATCCACAAAAGAAAGAATTGGTGGACTTCATCAAAATTTAAGTTTCTGTTCTTCAAAAGACACTGTCAAGAGTCAATAAAAAGACAATCCAAAGACTGGAAGAAAATATTTGCAAAACACATATCAGATAAAGGACTGTTATCCACAATATGCAAAGAATACTTAAAATTTGAAAATAAAAAAATGAACAACCTGATTAAAAATAGGCCAAAGACCTTAACCAACACCCCACCAAATAAGATATACATATAGTAAACAAATGTATTTAAAGATGCCTCACATCTGATGTCATCAGGAAAATGCAAGTGAAAACAACAATGAGATATCCCTATACATTTATCAGAATGACCAAATCCAGAACACAGACACCACCAAATGTTGGTGAGGATGTGGAGCAATAGGAACTCTCATTCACTGCTAGTGGGGATGCAGAATGTGCAGCCACTTGGGAAGACAGCTTGTTGCTTTCTTATGAAACTCAATAGACTCTTACCATACAATCCAGCAATCAAGCTCCTTGGTATTTAAACAAAGAATTTTAAAACCTCCATCCATACAAAAACCTGCATGTGGATGTTTATAGCAGCTTTATTCACAATTGTCAAGGTTTGGAAGCACCAAGATGTCCCTCAGTAAATAAATGGATAAATAAAATGTGGTCCATTCAGACAATGGAATATTATTCAGCACTGAAAAGAAATGAGCTAGCAAACCCTGAAAAGACACAAGGGAACCCTCATTCATAGTATTACTAAATAAAAGAAGCCAATCTGAGAAGGCTACATAGTGTATAATTCTAACCATACAACAATTTAGAAAGGGTAAAACTATGAAGACAGTTGAAACATCTGTGGTTGCCAGGGCTTAGGGAGAGGGAGGGATGAGCAGGTTGAGCACAGAGGATTTGGGGGCAGAGAAACTACTCTGTATGATATGATATTAGTGGCTACATCTCATTATACATTTGTCAAAACCAATAGAAAGCACAACATCAAGAGCAAACCCTCATGTAAAGTATGGACTCTGGGCAATGACGTGTCAATGTAGGGTCATCAACAATAATGAATGTACCATCTGGTGGGAGATGATGATGCTGGAGGCAGCGCATGTGTGGGGGCAGGCAATACATAAACTATCTGTATTTTTTACTCAATTTTGCTATGAAACTAAAACTGCTCTAAAAATGTCGTTTAAAAACTGTACAGCTAAGATTTGGAAGGACTGTTGCTGAAGCTGAAGCTTGAATACTTTGGCCAGCTGATGTGAAGAGCCAACTCATTGGGAAAGAACCTGATGCTGGGAAAGATTCAGAGCAAAAGGAGAAGATGGTGGCAGAGGATGAGATGGTTAGATAGCATCACCAATTCAATGGACATGAATTTGAGCAAACTCTGAGAGATAGTGGAGAAGCCTGGCATGCTACAGTCCATGGGATTGCAAAGAATCTGATACAATTAGCAACTGAACAACAATAACAAGATTTGTGCATTTTGATGAATCTAAATGTAAATAAAAAACTAAAACAGTAACATTAACTGAGTGAAGGGTGAGGAGTAAGTGGGAATATAGATTATCAGGAATGGGAGAATGCTAATGAGTATTGAAGTGCTGGATACACAGAAGTGTATTATACAATGTGTAACATGTTTGAAATCTTCCATAACAAAATATTCTCTTTAAAAAAGCAATTGAAGAGGAAATGTTCAACAAGGAAGACAGTCAAAAGAGATTCAACACATGCACAACTGGAGCCCTGGAGGAGGAATTTACACCAGTGGATCAGAACAAATATTTAGGCATAGAATTCAAGAATACTCTTTACAATAAAATAAGTTTATAGATTAAAAAAGTCACATTGGATCTCAAGAAATAGGAACACTACACAGCACTGTTAATACAAAGACTCCTGGAAATTTACTGGACTTCAAATAATTAAAGAACAAATCTTTGCTCAGCAACCCAATAAAAATATGAAGTCAGTTATAAAGAGAAAAAAATCAGTCTGCCCCCAAACTTCTTCACAAAGCAATTGACACCAGAAGATAGCAGAGTAACACCCTCAGGGAAAGACAGCAAGGATGCAGTTTTATATCCAGCTAAATTGTCATGAGCGAGAGGCAACTAACAAACACGTTTCTGCATGCAAAGCCTTGGGGATGCTATTCCTATGAGCTAGAATGTAAACTGCAGCCAACTAAGAAACAAATTGTAAAACATTACCAAATGTGGCTAGGACAAGTTTGTAAGAATGTAAGGTCATAAATTTCCACCACAGAGAAATTGTACTGCTAACAATGGTGTGAAGTGACAAGGAGAAAGGAGCTGGGAATAGAAAAGAGCACTGACTTCTGTATCTTTACAGCCAGGGGCTAACAAACAGTGTTTAACACCGCTATAGCAAATGATGGAGGCACAGGTGTACTTAACAGTGAGAGGCTGGCACTCAGCAAGGAGATGGGGATGAAGAGGGGCGAGCGAGGAATCCCTATGTTGCTCAGCCCTCTACTCACTGTGGCACTCAGCACAGACTACTTAGAGATAAGAGACTAGCAGCAAATACAGAAGCTAATTATTTAAAATTTAAAAAATAAAAGAAGTAAATCCAAAGTGGTTGTCAAAATACAAGGTGTTTATTTTAGGGCCTCACTGTTGGCTGAGCAGTAAAGAATCCGCCTGCCAATGCAGGAGATACGGCTTCCATCCCTGGCCTGCGTGGTTCCCACATGCTGTGGAGCAATAAGCCTGCCATAACTCCTGAGCCTGTGCTCCAGAGCCCAGAAGCTACAGCACTGAGCCCATGTGCCTCTAGAGCCTGTGCTCCCTAACAAGAGAAGCCACCACAGTGAGAAACCCAAGCACCGCAACTAGAGTAGACCCTGCTCGCCACAACTAGAGAGGTGGGCAGGCAGCAACAAAGACCCAGCACAGCCAAAGACAAAATAAATATAAAATTGTTAAAAGTTGTTTATTTTATACAAAATGTGATGATAGAAAGAAATACTGCCAGTGTGTACACCATTCCTTTCATGCTGATCTTTTTTATTTTTTATCCGGAAACGGTAGTGGTTAAGACAGGGCAGCCAGAATCGGTAGCAAAAAAGACATTTCCATTCTGTGATTATATAACTATGTCATCAGAAGAGCTCGATAAAATAGGATTTTAGAGTTGTTTTTATCCTTTCGCTAACGATTATATTTCCTAGGCCAACATGAAGTTGGATGGTTAACTTTCAAAATTTCTCTGCGGAGTACATTTCGACATCTAAAAATTCTTAAGAGTGGAGAGTTGGCCTTCTGCTCCACTAAAACCATGAGGTAGCTTTCTCAACCTGGTTGTGGATCCCAAGCATTCCACTGTGAAAAGAAAGGAAGCCTAAGTTTCCATCCCTGGATGAGATACTTCTTCGGTAAGAAATAATTCCCAAGGAAAATTCCATATTTGATAGCTGCAGTTTTAAATGTGTTTTTTTGGGTTCTGCATATTAAAAACACGCTGAATGGAAATTGTTACCAAGTAATAGAGTAATTATTATGCTTCCAAGATAAACTTATCTTCTTCTGATCATCCTTTTCCACTGAATATCCTTCAAATTGAGAACAACTTAGGTAAGAGCGCTGCTTTCC
Organism: Aepyceros melampus; assembly: GCA_006408695.1. Taxonomy (NCBI): domain Eukaryota; kingdom Metazoa; phylum Chordata; class Mammalia; order Artiodactyla; family Bovidae; genus Aepyceros; species Aepyceros melampus. The sequence continues at coordinate 312,559 of SJXQ01012186.1, forward strand.
CCTCCTTGCGTTGAAACGCTCCTCCTCTGTAGATGCTGGCGGCTAGGAGACAGATGATCCCGCCCACTGTGCCCCCATTCAGCCTGCGTTCAGGAAATATCACGACCATCTGGGCAGGATTTGGACGAGTTCTGCAGGGAACGCCAGACAGCAGCCCATCTGCTGAGCATTCAGACTCGCTGGTGAGGTAACTCTCACTTAGTTTTGGTACAAACTGGAAAGACAGTGTTGGATTACAAAAGAATTTAGAAAAATAAGTGTGGTCAGGGCAAAGTTGTCCAGTGATAAAAAAAAAAAAAAAAATCAGGAAAACACATTGGCAGAAAAACAGAAATATCTGTTTAAAACAAACTAAAAGCCATTCAAAGAAATGCGATGTTTGCCACAAAAGTTCTTTTTAGAAACCACATCTTCACTTCAACATTTTTACAATATTTACATTAATTTTGGTTGAAAAGAACCACATAGATAAATATACTCAGTAATCTGTGAGTCTAAAATCATGATGTTTCTCTGTATGCTCATAAAATAACAGTTGCTGTTTTCTAGTCGTTAAGTTGTGTCTGACTCTTTGTGAGATATACTACTTATATTTGCCCACTTAAAGGAAAAAAATAGTTCACAAATGCCAAGTGTAGATCTAGAAATCTCATTGTTTCATGCTGTTAGTGGCAGATTTAAAGTGACCTGCTCTGTCTGTATGGATCCGTACCTCCATCATCGTCACATTCAAACCTGTCTTAATCATTTTCAACTCTAGAAATCTCTGGGGTTTCTCAAGTGCCCAAATAGTAAACTGTCAGCTATGCCTGACCCACTGTCTGGTCACCTCTTGGTCTCCCTGTGGCCACTGGGCTCCTGCTGAGCTCCAGCCGACAGCTGAGCCGAAGGGGCTCAGCAATTCCAGATGCCTCTTCCCTGCAGCAAGTGGGATGGGAGGCAGCCTGGGGGCCTAGGAAACGGAGGAATCTCAGTAGCCTGGTCCCTGAATGCCCCAGCGGAGGAGGGACTTCTGTCTCTCCGCTAAGACCCCCATGCCCACCCTGGCTGCCCCAACTCAAGCCTTTCTCCACTGTTGGCTTGGGAGTCAGCACGCTCCTCCTGTCTCTGCCTCTGAACACTGTGGGGTCTGTCTCGTGGTTTGCCCACCCCAGCGCATCCAGTGAACAGTAGGGTTTCCTTGCAGCCTTCATCCTGAAGCACCATTGGCATCCCTGTCTTCTGTTCACCAACCCCCCCTCCCCCAGGATATTAGTTTCCGTTCTGTCACTGGAACTGGTTTAGAAACGCTCCTCCCAGACACCGATGTTTTGTTCTCGGCACCCTATCATTGTAGTTGTTTACCGGCAGCGATAGATTAGCTGTACCTCTCGGAGGCTCCGGCGCACTGGCCATGGTCAGCTCCATCCTGGGATCTGGACGCTGGGTGTCTACCAGAGCCCCTGTTCTGACCTGCTGCTGCTCCAGAACATCCCGTCCCGGTGGGTCTGAGCACAGTCCTGGGGGGTCTGAGCACAGAGCCCGCGCACATGGGGTGATGACTGGCCCGGACCCCTGTGGGACCTGCTTGGGCGGAGCCCTACTCAGCTTTATGCTCCTCTCGCCAGGCCTGTCCCTGCAGGAGGGTCTGCCCTGAGAAGGTGACGGGGCAGCAACCTGCAGAGGCCGGAGGTTCCAAACCACGTTTCCAGAGAAATGAGACCTGGGATGTGAAAAATGGGAAACATTCATCACTTTGGCTGTTTAAGCCATTCATGTTGTTATTTAGTTGCTAAGTCGTGTCCCACTCATTCTGACCCCATGGACTATAGCCCATAGGCTTCCCCTGTCCATGGTATTTCCCAGGCAAGAATACTGGAGTGGGTTGCCATTTCCTTCTCCAGAGGGTCTTGCTGACCTAGGGATTGAACCCATATCTCTTGGTGATTTTATTTTTTTTTATCATTGAGCCACCAGCAAAGTCCATAAGCCTGTACCATCACATAAAGACATAGAGTTAATTATAAACAAAAAGAAGAAAGAGACACAGCTCCGTCACACAAACAACTGACATCTCTGTGAACACACAAAACTATGCACACTGTCCTATAGATGACTGGGGATGTGGCATATGGTCTGTCCTGTACAATTTTTACGGAGTAACTATACTGCTAGCATTTTCAAGATCAGTAATGGAGATCTGCTGGGTCATTGGAACAGTGGCAAGAATGACCTTGCTTTAAATAAATTGGAGGGCGCCTTTACTTTTGACCAGCTATTTATTTCAAGTTTAGCTATTATGAGAATGCTGTGAAAACATTGTTGGGCATATATTTGGGGGCAAGTCTCTTATTACATCTCAGGGTTAATTCTAAGAAGCTGTCCATGTTTCTGGTGGGTGTTATCAGTGTATCCCACAGAAATAAGTGACCAAAATTCCAGCGTCCTCCACATCCCCTCCACACTAAGAATGACATCTGTTTTTGTTGTTGTTTTAGCCACTAAGTTGTGTTCGACTCTTTGTGACCCCCATGGACTGTAGCCGGCCAGGCTCCTCTGTCCGTGGGATTCTCCAGGCAAGAATACTGGCATGAGTTGTCATTTCCTCCTCCAGGGGATCTTTTCAACCTAGGGATTGAATTTGCATCTCTTGCAATACAAGTGGATTCTTTACCACTGAGCCACCTGGGAAGCCTGTTCTTTTTACTATCTGCTGATCAGATCCCTGAAACGTAGCATATCTTTATTTTTTTTAATATACTTTATTTGTTTTTGGCCGTGTGGGGTCTTGGGCGGTGCGTGGGCTTTTCTCTCGCTGTGGTATGTGGGTTTCTCACTGTGGGGGCTTCTCTTGTGGAGCATGGGCTCCAGAGCACTTGGGCTTCAGTAGCTCCAGCAGGTGGGCTCAGCAGCTGGGGCTCCCGGGCTCTAGAGCATAGGCTCAGGAGTTGTGGCACATGGGCCTAGCTGCTTCTTGGCGTGTGGGATCTTCCTGGATCAGGGATGGAACTCCTGCCTCCTGCAATGGCAGGCAGATTCTTTGCCATCGGGGAAGCACTGTTATTATTTTAATTTACAGTTTTATCTATGGTGTTGATCTGATTTCACGTAAGTGACCGCTTGCCGTTCCTCTTGTTAATTGCCTGTTGCCTTTTCATCAGTCCTTTCTTAGTTTGTCTCTTTTAAATTGATGCATTTGTTGTTCAGTCGCTGTCAGGTCCAACTCTTTGAGACCCCAAGAACCGCAGCACACCAGGCTTCTCTGTCCATACTATCTCCCTGAGGGCTGAAACTTGTGTCCATTAAGTTTGTGATGCCATCCAATGATCTCATCCTCTGTTGTCCCCTTCTCCTCTTGTCCTCAATCTTTCACAAAATCAGGGGCTTTTCCAATGAACTGGCTCTTTGCATCAGGTGGCCAAAGTATTGGAACTTCAGTTTCAGCATCAGTCCTTCCAGTAAATATTCAGGGTTGATTTCCTTTAGGATTGAATGGTTTGATCTCCTTGCAGTCCAAGCAACTCTCAACAGTCTTCTCTGGCACCACAGTTCGAAAGTATCAATTCTTGGGTGCTCAGCCTTCTTTATGGTCTAACTCTCACATCCTTACATGACTACTGGAAAAACCGTAGCTTTGACTAGACAGACCTTTGTTGGCAAAGGTAGTAGAGGTGATGGAATCCCAACCAAACTATTTTAAATCATAAAAGATGTTGCTGTTAAAGTGCTGCACGCAACATGCCAGCAAATTGAGGCATAGATGTTCCTTAAATAACAAGACATTAAACCCTTGTTTGCTATACTTGCCACAGATATTTCTCCCAGTTTGTCATATGCCTTTAAACTTTGTTTGGGTTTTTGTTGTCTTTTTTCAATCTATCAGTTTTCTTTCCCACTTGACTTATGCCTTTACCCTCAATTGTTATAATAAGGGTGTAAGTTATTTTCTGTGTGTATCTGCGTTTGATTTTTACACTCAGCTCTTTAAATGTGGGACATTTTTCTGGCGCATGGTGCAAAGTGAATTCTCTTTCTCATGGGACACGTGGGGGATTCTCAGAAGCTGGTAGATGTTAGGGAGATCCCACACTTCCTTCCTGCAAGGCAGGTATGCATGCTGGGGCTGGCAAGATGGGACCAGAGCCTACTCACCCCCATCCCCAGCTGCTGGACCCTTGAAAAGACTTGCCTCCTGGATATGTAAATCCACCCACCCTAAGTGGGATAGTAATAGAAATGCTGCTGTGGAGTTTAGCCTTATTGTTATGTAGCTATATGATTATTTAATTACAAGTATCACAGGCTAATTCTAGTCCTCCAAGGGCAACAACTTGGACCTGGGCTGTGGGTTACTTAAGAGAGGATGGTCTGAGCTGCAGCTTCCTGGGGACCCCAAGGACCTCACAGCAGGAAAATGACTGGCAGACAGTGTCCCTGGGAGGGGAAGCCTAGAGGGAAGACCAGAGTCCCTGGAGACTATCCATTAAACAGAGAAACATCCTCCAGATGCCAGCTTGCCTCTGCAGCCTGGATGCTGCAGAAAGGCTGCAGCATCAGCCAGGTAACCAAACAGGCCGGCGTCCAGAAGCTTAATACGGCCACCGCTCATGGGTCAGGTGGACACAGGCAGCTCTTGGGAGTATGGGTCATAAGACTTCGCCCAATTTATCACCTGGAGACAATGCCCTGAACTCTCACTTGGGCTGGAGGGAGTGAGTCCATGTACTACCAGGGGATGAGCAGGTGAGTCCTTTAGTCCTGCAGGCCCACTTTGGGCAGAGACACAAATGGCATGAGGTCCCAGGTAACTGCCATGCTGTCTGTGGAAGAAGGACGGGAGACAACAGCCAGGCTGTGAGCAGGACGACAGCACTGCTGGGTGCCCACCAGGGACATCAGAGGATCCCAGCCCTGATCATCTGGTTGGCAGCCTGCCTGCCCCCTGGCCCCAGCTGACCTCTCTCCTCCTTTCACTTGCCTGCAGTCCCTCCTGCGGGGACCAGCTTTGTCCAAGGCAATCCACCCACACCTCCCTCTGAAAGTGCCATGGGCACAGCTGCACTGGTCAGGGCTCTACAGGGAGACAGGCAGTGGGATGTGTGTACAGAGAAAGCGTTATTGCAAGGATTGGTTCACATGACCATCAGGCAGGCCAAAAAGACCCAGGACCTGTGGGTGTGCTGGACCCACAAGGGCTGATGGGTTAGTTGAAGCACAGAAAGGGGTCGATATCCTATTTAAAATGATGTTAGGCAAGAGAAGTCTTTCTAACTTGGGGGAGATCAGTCTGATTGGATGAGACCCACCCACATGGAAAGGGTGATCTCTTAGTCCATGGACTTGGATGTTAACCTTGTTCAGAAACACTTGAAATAATGTTGGACCAACAAGCTAAAGAGGAATGAGGACGTGAGACAATTCAAGTAAGAGAATTCATTCCTGCCATGACAGAGGAACAGGGACCAAGTTAGGCTTCTGCTTGGAACAGAAAGGAACTCAAGAGAGACAAAATACATGAAACAACAGTTCATGGGCTCAGACAAAGAGGAACAGCCACCCGAGAGACAGGAGATGGACCAGGGGTCCCGTGATGTCCTGGGCTGCAGTAGGGGAGCGGAAACTGGGGACCCAAGGGTGGATAACCTGAGCCATTTCTGCAAGCCTCTGGGACAGAAACACAAAGCATCTCAGAAATAGAGCCGTTGAGACCTCTGCTGTTTGTCTGCCTCTCCCAACACCTGCTGATGGGGAGCGTAGAGTAGAGGCCCGGAGTGTCGGAGCAGGGGACGGCGCATCCACCTCATGGTGGTGCCCAGTCTGCCTTAGCGGATGCTGTCAACCAAAGGTTCTGCTGGTTTTCCTGAACTGGAACTGCTGGGATGGGGACAGTCATGTTAGACTCTCAGCCGAGCACCCTGAGCTGGGTGCCGCCCCTAGCACGGGAATCCCGCCCTGCGAACAGCAAGGCTGGGGCCGGTGCTCCCACATGCTGAGTCGTCTGCTGTAGGACCCCCTCTCCAACGCGGACTCGAGTCACCCTCTTCCACCTCGGGGCTCCTTGAATAACCAGGATCTCAAATTAACCATGAGAAGAGCAAAACAAAAGCCCATTTCTTGGTTGTGAAGCAGGAGACAAAACCCCAAAGCTGACCTGCGGGGCAGAGACAGCTCCACTGGTGGGCATTTATCTCCCTTCCTGCTCCGTTTGGCTTCCTCTATTCGTGGAAGGCCAGGATTGTGCTGCCTCAGAATGACAGGAAACGCAGGACAGCGGGCAGCGGTGGCAGAGCGGGGCCAACGGCCGCCCCAGAAATCCTGAAAGGAAAGTGGTTTTCCATGAAACATGTGCTTGTCAGAGATGTAAATGAGCCCAGTTTTAGGAAAGATCAAGGCACCCAGCGCTAATTTGCAGACGGCAAATTAGACCCCCTTCCCCCTCTTCTACCCAAGGTCATCTGAGTGACCTTTTACAATTCTTTCTGAGAATAGTGATGTGGTTGTTTTTAATAGGAGGGAGGTATGCACATTGTAAAGAGTTAAACAATTCCAAAAGTTAGAAGAGAGACAGCAACAACAAACGAAACAGTCACTGCCAGCCCCATGGCCAGAAATACCCCGTTCTCGTCAGGGGAGGCAGGCCCATGCAGACCATCAACAGAGCGGCTGCCGCATCTCGTGAGTGGATAGGCAGAGGGAAAGAGAGTAAGGATCCTCCTTGATTTTAACAGAAAAAAAAAAAAAGAAAGAAATTGAGCACAATCAAAGGCTGTAAACTTCATATAGATTAATCTTTGTCACAAGAAATCATCTCTGAAAGACCCTACAAAGAGAACCAGAAAAGCCCCGAATAAAAGGAGCCAGGCTGAGACCAGGCTTCGGTCCCACACAGCAACCCTGTCAGACGTGTGGCCACACAGCAGGCCCAGGAGAGAGGAGGAGCCGGGGAAAGGCCCACACACGCCAGAAAGTCAGCATGTGGCCGAGGAGGCTCGCACATCCCTGGGCAAAGTGCATTCTTTTTAAAAAGATTTATTTATTTATTATCCCTGTGGCTGTCCTGGGTCTTTGCTCCTGCATGCAGGCTTTCTCTAGTTATGGCAAGTGGGGGCCCCTCTCCAGTTGCGGTGCTTGGACTTCGCATTGCAGTGGCTTCTCCTGCTGTGGAGCACAGGCCCTGGAGCACTGGCTCAGCAGTTGTGGTGCTTGGGCTTAGTTGCCTCTCAGCATGTGAGCACTTCCTGGACCATGGATCTAACCCCTGCATTGGCAAGCAGATTCTTAACCACTCACATCAGGGAAGCCCCAAGTGGACTTCTAATAAATGATGGGTCCCATGGGACAGCCTTTGGGAGAAAGATAAAGTAGATCCCCTAGGCGGGGTGGCGGGGGCGCTGGTGGTGGGAGAAAAGGTGAAGGGGATCAAAAGGTACGAGGAAAAAACAGAGAAAGAAAGAAAGAAATACAGCTAAGCTTCCCAGAAGAAAGGAAAGTCTCAGGGAATATCTTTGGAAGTCACAAGGTCCAGTTTTTTTCCATATAAGAGAAGGCAAGCACAAGTGTCTGATGAGAGATTTAGGGAAAACCTAAGGATTGCTGACTCTTCATCTCCAAGGCCACATCTGATGTAAAGCAAATAAGCAAATATCAAATAGATCCTTAAAATATATACATATATATGCTGCTGCTAAGTCGCTTCAGTCATGTCCGACTCTGTGCGACCCCAGAGACGGCAGCCCACCAGGCTCCCCCATCCCTGGGAGTCTCCAGGCAAGAACACTGGAGTGGGTTGCCATTTCCTTCTCCAGTGCATGAAAGTGAAAAGTGAAAGGGAAGTCGCTCAGTCGTGTCTGACTCCTAGCAACTCTATGGACTGCAGCCCACCAGGCTCCTCTGTCCATGGGATTTTCCAGGCAAGAGTACTGGAGTGGGGTGCCATTGCCTTCTCTGATATACATATATATATGTAAACAAGCCCACGTGAAAATTCTGGGGAAAGACGAAAGATGGGCAGAGTGTGAACTCAGGCAATAGCAGTGGCATAGGGGCTTGAAAAGGCACGGGCTTGAGCAGTTGTAAGAAAGAAGGATGAACATGACTTGACGGCTGATAGAATGTGGGTGCTCAGGGAAAGAAGAATCTGGGGTGATTCTCAGGTATTTGGCTGGGGTGGACAAACAAAGCTACCATTGGTTGAGGGGGGACTGGGGAAACGCAGGGGTTGGGGAGGCAGGGAGGAGAGGATTAGGAAGGAGGGATGACCAGCTGACAAGAGGAATCTCCAGCATGTGGCGAGCAGAGCAGAGGGTCCTCTGCACACAGGTGACATAGCACATATGCACGTTCCACTCATGCAGATCCCATCCCAGACCTTTGAGGAAACGAGGGTTCAATCCTTCGTCGGGGAATGAGGATCTTGCATGCTGCATGGCGTTGCCAAAAAGACCCAAAAACAAAACAAAAAAATGATGATACAAAGAAAAAATTGAAAAGTATGAGAATAAAAAAAATTGCAGAGCAAAAAGAAAAAAAAAAACGATGAACTAAAAACAACTAAAACACATTAAAAAAAAATTTCCAGTGAACCTTGAAAATTACATAGCCAGTCAGGCTTTCAAGCTGTACACAATATGAAGTGTTCTCTTGTGTTTCCTGGGACCTGAGACTCCTGTGTCCCCCACCAGCGCAGTTGTGGGCCCAGCAAGTGCTTTAAGCAATGCTGCATCTCAGCTCTGGCCAATGCAACAAGGCAGGAAAAAGAAATAGAATAAATCCGTATTTACTTCTAGGCAACATCACTTGGACGTAGATGTTTCATTGATTAGTTGTGTCCGACTCTTTGAGATCCCATTGACTGCAGTATGCCAGGCTCGCCTATCCTCCACCATCTCCTGGAATTTTCTCAGACTCATGTCCGTTGAGTCAGTGATGTCATCCAACCATCTCATCCTCTGTTGTCCCCTTCTCCTCCTGCCCTCTATCTTTCCCAGCATCAGGGTCTTTTCCAGTGAGTTGACTCTTTGCATCAGGTGGCTGAAGTACTAGCATTTCAGCTTCAGCACCAGTCCCTCCAATGAATATTCAGGGTTGATTTCCTTGAGAACTAACTGGTTTGATCACCTTGCTGTCCAAGGGACTCTCAAGAATCTCTCCGGCACCACAGTTTGAAAGCATCAGTTCTTCAGCACTCAGCATTCTTTATGGTCCAACCCTCACATCCATACATGACTACTGGAAAAACCATAGCTTTGACTAGATGGACCTTTGTTGGCAAAGTGATGTCTCTGCTTTTTAATATACTGTCTAGTTTTGTCATAGGTTTTCCTCCAAGAAGCAAGCATCTTTTCACGGCTACAGTCACCGTCTGCATGTAGATTTAGACAATTCTAAAGAATCTACAAAACAGACTGAAATTAGCCAACACAGCAAGGCCAAGGAATACAATGTAACACAGTAAATCAGTAGTATTTCTACATGCTAGCAAGAGAGAGCAGGAAAATTAGATTTAATGTACCATTTAGAGCAACAGCAAAAACCATGAAGTAACTAGTAATTAGGATTTCCCTGGTGGCTCAGACAGTAAAGCGTTTGCCTACAATGTGGGAGACCCAGGTTTGATCCCTGGGTCAGAAAGATCCTCTGGAGAAGGAAATGTGGCAACCAAGTCCAGTACTCTTGCCTGGAAAATCCCGTGGACTAAGGAGCCTGGTAGGCTACAGTCCATGGGGTCGCAAAGAGCCGGACAGGACTGAGCAACTAAATTTTCACTTTCACTTTTAGAAATTAATTAAAAAAAAAACAAACCAAACATGGGACTTCTACCTGGAAAATTCCAAAATGCTGCCCAGAGAAAGGAGAGCGGCTAAGTGACCAGGGCACTGACCGTGACCACGGTGGGTAGATGCAGCAGGAAGGCCCACTCTCCCCCGGATGACCAACCCAGCCATCTTCACCAAACCCCAGCAGGCTTCTGTGCGGAAACTGGAGAGCCAGCTGATTCCACAAGCGCGATGGAGGTGCAGTGGGCTCGAGTGGACCCAGGGGTCCTGGCAGGGTCTAGGGGTGGACACAGCTCCTTCAGGGCGGGGCTACAGGCAGCATGGAGACTGGTGGTGGTGACAATGCTCAGACCAGCGGGACAGAGTCCAGAACCAGACCCACTTTGGGTCAGAGAAGAAGGATGGCTTAACTTGAAAGGGACTTTCCGGGGGATGGTTGCTTTCCTGTGATTAAAAGTCTGTTGCTGGTCGTCTGACCATGAGACTGAGGTCCTTAACCATGTGAATGGTCTTGGTGGAGTGGGCCAGGGTGGGACTCCCACCAGGCATCGTTGAGGTCGGGGGGTGGGGGTGGGGAGGCTCATGTTTCTGGTAGACCCAGTGCAGGCTCTCTTTTTATGGCAGCAGGGGATGGGGAACGTAGATTACACCTGAACGAGTGGGTTAAGTTTCTGTTACTTTCTAGAAATGTCTAATAATGAAGCTGAAATCCTCCTGCCAATTAACCAGTTGTGATGGAAGCTGAAGGCTGGTGGGACTGAGCCGAGCTGGGCACATTCTTGTCACAGCAGTCTGAGGGGGCTGAGGCTTTCCTGAAATAGCCAGTGAAATTCCCCAGTTCTGTTCATAACAAGAGCACCAGCGCCCACCACACACAACTTTAGGGCAACGCGATGAGAGGGCCTCTCTCCCAGTCCCCCTCTACCCCGCCCCTCCCAGGGGGCAGGTCTGAGACCTCAGTTATGGAGTGGTGGGCATAGCTAACACCCTCATTCAAATCCATCTAGCGGGATATGGGTTACAAACCGAGGCCCGAAAACCGGAAGCAAACGAAGTGAAGGCGGGGTGTGCACAGTTGCCTCCTGCTGAGGGGTCAGCCGGGCACAGAGCCCATCCAGACTGGAAGGGTGCACTCAAGGGCAACCGTGATCTGTAAGACAAACAAGGCAGAAAATGTGTTTTTCCACTCTGGGAAATAGTCAAAGCTTTTCTATTCCACCAAAAATAGAAGTGGAATTCTAGAAAGCAAAAATAGGTGGGCTTCTCCATGCGTGCAGCTCAAGCGCGTCTGCACGGCCAGCAGTGCTGTCATCTCCGTGGAATGTGGGCCTGCGTTTCCACGAGGCTGCGGACCAGCTCGGGGGTGGCACCAGCTCGGCCACCTTGAACCCTCCCGCGGCAGGCCCCGGCCCCCTCGGGGCCACTCGGGTCTCAGGAGTCTGCACCACTCACACAAGTCCTTATGGTGGCTGGTGCTGAATAGGCAGTGATATTTTCCCATTAGGACCCTCAGTGGTTTAAAATCCTGAGAGCCATGCCCATCTCGTGGTGGTAGGGTTATTTGCATACTCCCCCCAAGGCAGAAACAATGAGTTACACCTGAATGTGCCTGCGTGCTATCTCACTTCAGTTGTGTCCGACTCTATGCGGCCCTATGGACTATAGCCTGCAAGCTCCCCCGTCCATGGGATTCTCCAGGCAAGAATGCTGGAGTGGGTTGCCATGCCCTTCTCAAGGGGATCTTCCTGACCCAGGGATCGAACCGGTGTATAGTGTGTCTCTGTGTTGGCAGGTGGGTTCTTTCCCACTAGTGCCACCTACAATGTAAACTTTATATAATATTTATGTTTAGCTTACATTTTGTTTTACGTGCTTTATTATAATATCAGCTGTTTACTTCAATGATACATCATTTAAGACAACCTCTCTGAGGACAGGCCCAGAGAGGCCAGCGGCCCACCCAAGGAGTGACCTGTCCACCAGCAGGGCAGCCCAGGCTGCCTTCTCCCAAGGGCATCCCTCAAGCTGAGTTGGGGACTCAGTTCAGTTCAGTTCAGTCACTCAGTAGTGTCCGACTTTTTGTGACCCCACGAACTGCAGCACGCCAGGCCTCCCTGTCCATCACCAACTCCCGGAGTTCACCCAAACTTATGTCCATCGAGTCGGTGATGCCATCCAGCCATCTCATCCTCTGTGGTCCCCTTCTCTTCTTGCCTGCAATCCCTCCCAGCATCAGGGTCTTTTCCAGTGAGTCAACTCTTCGCATGAGGTGGCCAAAGTATTGGAGTTTCAGCTTTAGTATCAGTCCTTCCAAAGAACACCCAGGACTGATCTCCTTTAGAATGGACTGGTTGGATCTCCTTGCAGTCCAAGGAATGCTCAAGAGTCTTCTCCAACACCACAGTTCAAAAGCATCAGTTCTTCTGTGCTCAGCTTTCTTCACAGTCCAACTTTCACATCCATACATGACCCCAGGAAAAACCATAGCTTTGACTAGATGGACCTTTGTTGGCAAAGTAATATCTCTGCTTTTGAATATACTATCTAGGTTGGTCATAACTTTCCTTCCAAGAAGTAAGCGCCTTTTAATTTCATGGCTGCAATCACCATCTGCAGTGATTTTGGAGCCCCCCAAAATAAAGTCTGACACTGTTTCCACTGTTTCCCCATCTATTTCCCATGAAGTGAAGGGCCAGAATCCATGATCTTCATTTTCTGAATGATGAGCTTTAAGTCAACTTTTTCACTCTCCTCTTTCACTTTCATCAAGAGGCTTTTTAGTTCCTCTTCACTTTCTGCCATAAGGATGGTGTCATCTGCATATCTGAGGTTATTGATATTTCTCTCAGCAATCTTGAGTCGGGTGTTAGGATGCAGTTAACAGGTGGACAAGGCTCAGAAGGAGGCCTGAGGCCCGAGCTTTCCCAGGCATTGCCTTAAATCACTGAGGCTGGGGGAGAGGTGCAAGGTCAGGGGGCCCTGGATGGATGCTGGCATGTCACAGGAATCCCAGAAGCACTGGGCACGCCACCTCAGAGGCACAGGGAGCAGGTGGCACCAGGCCTTGGGCAATGGTCAGGGTGTCAGCACTCTGGGGGGATCCTGCCATCATAAGTCACTTCCCAGAGCCTCCATTTGTCCTCAACAGGTCATGGGCCAACCAGCCTGAGACAGCAAACAACAGCTTCTCAGTGACACTTAACGCCCCCATGGCTGCAGCTGAATCAGGTTCCTCGGCTGGCCGGGGGCTCTGCTGCCAGTGGTGGGAGGCAGGAGCAGTCCCGGAGACTGTAGGGTGGCCAGTGTGGAGGCCATGCTTGGAGGACAACTCAGCTGACTTATCCAGCCATATTCTTCAACCGAAACATTGAGTTATCTTCTTTTCTCCACACCTGCTGGCTGGATTCCACAAGGATCGGGAGCAAATGGGGAATAAAGAGATGAGAGGGGCTTTAAGCAATCACAAAAAAGGGGCGGGGCAGAGGCTCCCTGAGAGAGAGCCACAGAAGCCAAGGCCGCTGGGCATGGTGAGGTCTGGGGCTCGGGGAGAGCGGACTCCCCAGGGGAGGCAGAGGGCAGGAAGCTCTGCAGGAGCATTCTGTGAGTGGGCACGCGGCGCCTCTGCTGCGGCATCCTCGGATCACTTGCACACAGATTTAAGTCGCTTTTCAATTCTTGGTGCACGTGAGGCCAGCGTTTCTTCCAAAGGGAATGCGTGCTGAGGCAGGTGAGTGGCTTGGCTACCCTCTCCCACCCAGCCATCCTCCTCAGGGCAGCAGAGATCGGGTTTGGCAAGACCAGAATCTGACTTTTGCGCAGTTGAGAAGAAATAGAAACTTAGACGGTCTGATGGCCAGAAAAGAAATGGAATCTGTAATTATAAACTATCTCACAAAGTAAGCGGCAAGCTTTCCTCCAAGGCTTCTGAATTCAATGAAGGTTAGTAAAGAATTACACATGTCTTATATTAAACTCTTCCAGAGAAGAACAAAAAAGGGAACACTTCTTAATTTTATGAAGTCTAATATAAACTTTGATACTAAAATCTGATCAGGACATTATGAAGAAAGAGAAAAGTATAGCCTATTTCCCACATAAGCATAGATGCAAAGGTCCTAACTAACATATGAGTGAACAAAATCCAGTACTATACAAAAAGATTACACATTACAACCAAACTGGGCTTATTCCAGATATATAAGATTTGTTTAACATTTGAACTTCAATCAACTTAGTTCCTCATGTTGATAGAACAAATCAGAAAAATCAGACTATCATCTCAACAGGTGAGGAAGAAAACATTCAGTAAAACTCAACATGCATTCATGAAAAGAAACTCGTGGTGAAGTAGGAATAAAAGGGAATTTCCTTGATCTGATAGAAAGCATCTATGTAAACAACATTCCTACAACAAATATCACACTCACTGGTAAACAGGGAATGTTTCCCTGCTGAGGTCAGGACCAAGATAAGAACACTTGCTACGGACACTTGTGGTCAGACCAGAAGTGAAGCAAGACAAGAAAAAGGCAGTGAGGAATGATGTTTGGAAAGGGAGAAATTAAAAAGTCAGCCTTCACGGGCAAAATGATTATGTGCATAGAAAATCCAACAGAACCCCCAGATAACTCTTAATAAAATTATTAAGTGAATCTGGAAAGATGGCTGGATACTAGGTCAACACACAAAAATCATCTGCATTCTCTGTAAACCAGTAACCAGTGGTTACAAAATAAAGTAAACATCATCCAAAGCAGCAAATACCCAGGGATGGACCCGACAAAATATATGTGAACCGTACACACAGAAGACTGTAATAAATTAATGAGGGAAACTGAAGAATCCTTAAATGAATGTCAGAATAAACAACGGCAGGGCATCAATACTGTGAGAACATTCATTCTCACTCAACTGATCTATAGCTTCTCCACAATTGTCATTATTCTGGCAGGACTTTTGGGGAAATTGAAAAGCCAATCCAAGAAGTGTATGGAAGTGTAAAGGAACATGTTTAAGAGAAAATTCTAAAGATGAACACAACTGAAGATGACTCTGTACCAGATAGCGAGACTGTGATATACCCCAGTGATTAAGACAGTAAGTGTTGGTGTAAGGACACGCATATTGCCTAGAAGAAGAGGGAGTCTCATATGAGAACGAGTCTTGCTCATGTGGGCTCTAGATTTATGACAAAGGCAGCATTGAAGAACACCAGGGCAAAGGGGACTCTTCCCATCAACAGTGCTGGGTCAGTGGATACCAAATACAAACAGTAACAGCAGGATGAATCCCAACCCCTACCTCACACCGAACAGAAAAAACAATTTCAGGCGGACTACTGCTCTGAAAAAGAAAGTTGGGGGACTTCCATGTTGGTCCAGTGGCTAAGACTCCAGGCTCCCAATGCAGGGGACCCAGGGAACTAGATCCCCCATGCTGCAACTGAGACCCAGCCACATTCAAATAAATAAAATAAATATTTTTAAAAAGAAAATTGGAACAATAAACGTTACAGAAGATAATGGGACATGTCTTCGTGAGCAGGGAGTTTAGTCAAGGTTTTCTAAACAGGGCACAGAGAGCCTTAACCATAGAGAAAAGGTTGAAGAATTGGATCACACTGAAATTAAGAATGCCTGTTTGTGGAAAGGCACAGTACTAAGAGTGAGAAAATATCTGAAATACAACGGACCAAAGAGTTTGTGTCCAGAATACACAAAGAATTTCTATAAACAAATGAGAAAACACTGGAGCAGTTCCTTACCAACAGGGCATGCACAGGGATTGCCAGCTCCTGCAAAGATGCTCAGGCCACAGGCCATGCGAGACCCACACACTCTCCAGAAGGGCCCCAAAGAAGAGGACAGCCAGCATCAAGTACTGCTGAGGATGAGAGCAGCTGGAGCTCTCACGGATGCTGGCGGGAGTGGAATGTGGCTCAACATTATAGAAAACTGGCGCTGCCTAACCAGTGGGACACACGTGTCACTTCTGATGTGGTACACATCCCAAAGAAACATGCACACATGTGTGCTGAAAGGCACACATGAGAATGTTCACTGGGGCCTTATGCACAGAGAAAGGACAGGAAGCAGCCCAGACCTCCATGGGCTTCCCTGCTGGCTCCGTGGTGAAGAATCTGCCAGCAATGCAGGAGACCTGGGTTCATTTTCTGAGTTGGGAACATCCCCTGGAGGAGGAAATGGCAACCCACTCCAGTATTCCTGCCTGGGAAGTTACATGAACAGAGGAGCCTGGCTGGGCTATAGTCCATAGGGTTGCAAACAGTCGGATGAGACTGAGTGACTAACACTCTCACTTTTCAGATCTCCATCGACAGTAGAATGAATTAATATATCATGAAACTAACATTCTGGAGATCAAATTGCCAACATCCGCTGGATCATGGAAAAAGCAAGAGAGTTCCAGAAAAACATCTATTTCTGCTTTATTGACTATGCCAAAGCCTTTGACTGTGTGGATCACAGTAAACTGTGGAAAATCCTGAAAGAGATGGGAATACCAGACCACCTGACCTGCCTCTTGAGAAATCTGTATGTAGGTCAGGAAGCAACAGTTAGAAGTGGACATGGAACAACAGACTGGTTCCAAATAGGAAAAGGAGTACGTCAAGGCTGTATATTGTCACCCTGCTTATTTAACTTATATGCAGAGTACATCATGAGAAACGCTGGACTGGAAGAAACACAAGCTGGAATCAAGATTGCTGGGAGAAATATCAATAACCTCAGATATGCAGATGACACCACCCTGTTACAGANAAGCCAGACTTCAGCAATATGTGAACCGTGAACTCCCTGATGTTCAAGCTGGTTTTAGAAAAGGCAGAGGAACCAGAGATCAAATTGCCAACATCCGCTGGATCATGGAAAAAGCAAGAGAGTTCCAGAAAAACATCTATTTCTGCTTTATTGACTATGCCAAAGCCTTTGACTGTGTGGATCACAGTAAACTGTGGAAAATTCTGAAAGAGATGGGAATACCAGACCACCTGACCTGCCTCTTGAGAAATCTGTATGCAGGTCAGGAAGCAACAGTTAGAACTGGACATGGAACAACAGACTGGTTCCAAATAGGAAAAGGAGTACGTCAAGGCTGTATATTGTCACCCTGCTTATTTAACTTATATGCAGAGTACATCATGAGAAATGCTGGACTGGAAGAAACACAAGCTGGAATCAAGATTGCTGGGAGAAATATCAATAACCTCAGATATGCAGATGACACCACCCTTATGGCAGAAAGTGAGGAGGAGCTAAAAAGCCTCTTGTTGAAAGTGAGAGAGGAGAGTGAAAAAGTTGGCTTAAAGCTCAACATTCAGAAAACGAAGATCATGGCATCTGGCCCCATCACTTCATGGGAAATAGATGGGGAAACAGTAGAAACAGTGTCAGACTTTGTTTTTTTGGGCTCCAAAATCACTGCAGATGGTGACTGCAGCCATGAAATTAAAAGGCGCTTACTCCTTGGAAGAAAAGTTATGACCAACCTAGATAGTATATTCAAAAGCAGAGACATTACTTTGCCGACTAAGGTCCATCTAGTCAAGGCTATGGTTTTTCCTGTGGTCATGTATGGATGTGAGAGTTGGACTGTGAAGAAGGCTGAGCGCAGAAGAATTGATGTTTTTGAACTGTGGTGTTGGAGAAGACTCTTGAGAGTCCCTTTGACTGCAAGGAGATCCAACCAGTCCATTCTGAAGGAGATCAACCCTGGGATTTCTTTGGAAGGAATGATGCTAAAACTGAAGTTCCAGTACTTTGGCCACCTCATGCGAAGAGTTGACTCATTGGAAAAGACCCTGATGCTGGGAGGGATTGGGGGCAAGAGGAGAAGGGGACGACCAAGGATGAGATGGCTGGATGGCATCACGGACTCAATGGACGTGAGTCTGAGTGAACTCCGGGAGTTGGTGATGGACAGGGAGGCCTGGCGTGCTGCGATTCATGGGGTCGCAAAGAGTCGGACACGACTGAGTGAGTGAACGGAACGGAACAACAAATAAGAAAACAGAATCTGAAAAAGTATATGTGTGTATGTATATATATATAAAACTGTATCATTGTGCTGTATACCTGATACTAACAAAACATTGTAAATCAACTATACTTCAATAAAAAATTTTAGGAGGACAAGATGGCAGAGGATTAGGTGCATGTGGAGTACATCTCTCTTCACAGATACATCAGGAATACACCTTCAGACACAGAAATGCATGCAGAACGCCAGCTGAGAGCAGACAAGAGTACCTGACCAGAGTAAAACAATGTATAGAACCATGCAAAACTCGCATCCACAGCTTAACAATAGAGAGGCTGGCCCATCAAACACCTGATGTACTGAACTACAGAGTAGGACTCCACCCAGGGTGCCCCTTTAAGTCCTTGACATGCCAATCTACAGAGTAGGACTCCAGCCATGTCTATGTGCCTGACATGTGGAACAACAGAGGAGGACCCCAGGCAAGAGAGCCCTCTAATGCCTGAATGGGCAAAGCTATGGAGAAAGACTGGCCAAAGAGGCCTTCCGATTGCCAGTTACAAAAGGCTCAGAAAAAGTCTCTGATAGGGCCAGAACTCCTGCGGTGGAGGCAGTCTGTGTCCCTGCACATTTGGGGCCGCCAGGGTCCCCACAAGCCAAGCAGCTGTGCCACCTTCACACCCCACCCTTACTGGGGCAGAGCTGCCACAGGCAAAAAAAGTCTTGCGTCTAAGCATGTAGGGTTGCTTCGGCCGTGTCCAGCTCTTTGCGACCCTGTGGACTGTGGCCTGCCAGAGTTCTCTTTCGGTGGGGGGGGGGGGGTCTCCGGGCAAGAATACTGGAGTGTATTGGCCAATACTGGTTGCAATACCCTTCTAGAGCTCTATATTTCCTGCTGTCCTAGCTGCCAACTCCCCTGAGTACCTGGTGCTGCCAGAACCCCTGCAACCAAGGCAGCTGTACCACCTCCATACCTGGCCCTCACAGAGACAGACCTAAGTCCTCAGGAGCAAACCCCAATGGATGACTCACACGCAGAGGTGGAAATAGAACCACAATTGAAACCCAGGAGCAGTGTGGCTAAGGAAGAAGACCCAAAACCTTCCCACCAGCTGTACAAGCTGCAGATTAAATCCACACGATCAACTAGGCAGACTCTGTGTCTATGGAATATATAAAAGGACATTGAGAACTCCCACAAAAGAAAACGCACTAGTTCTGATAGCTGTGGACATTGGAGGAAAGAACACACAGGAATAGGACCAGATTAGAATCTGAGCTGCCCCACAGCAGGTTCAGAGAGCAGCACAGTTTTGGAGGGCATCCTAGGGAGGTGAGGTGGACTGTGACTCCCAGCGAGGGAAAGGACTCTGACAGCAGTGACTCAAGAAAAACATTTATTATTCTTATGTTTTGACTTGTTCTGTAGATTCTTTGGATTTTTTAAAATTTTCTTTTTTTTCCCCTTCCCACCCCCCTCTGTTGAAGTTGTTGATTTTATTGACACTATGAAATCTAATTAGCTTTTGAGCTTTTTTTTTTCTCAGCCACATTTTTTATTGTTGTTATAAACCTCTGCCTCTCTGTTGGGTTTTTGCAGTTCTATGGAGTTGTTTGCCTTTTTTTCCCCTTCTTCCTTTTTCTTTTCCCTCTTTTATTAATTTTAATTTTTTAAACCTTTTTTTTCTACATTTATCCCTTTATTTGCTTTTCCTACTGTTCTTTCCCCCTTGCAGTTAATCTTTAATGTATATAATTCTTCTTTATCTACCTCTATTTAACTTTGCATACCTATTCTTTCTTTCCTTTCTTCTCAATGTATTTGTTAGTTTTGTTTCCATTGTTTTATTCCCCACTTGGCACCGTGCTTTTGTTTTCTAGCTTGTGCTTTAGTTAGTTTTGTTCTTAACTGGTAGATATAATTATTTCCTTTTTTCACCAGATCAATCTACTGTACTTTATTTTTGTTGGACTATTTTGATTTTGCTTATGGGTGTGTATGTATATGTATATCCCATTATCATAATTATTATTTGCCTGATTTTGTAACTGCCATTTGTCTGGGATTCATCTTTGGTTTCTCGTTTTCGAGTGTTTATTTTAATCTCACTTAATGCCATAACAAACCACTTGTGGAGTCTTCGTTCCTGACCAGAGATCAAGCCCTGAGCCTTTGGAGTGGGAGCACTGACTTCCAAGACCCTAGACTAAAGAGAACTAACCCTAGGAAGTATCAAATAGTGAGAACTCACACAAAGGAAACAACGTGAATAGGAGACCTGGCATCACTCAACCACCAGTAGCACCTTGTGCAGGATGCCTCATCTAAACAACAAACAAAACAGAAATACAAACCCAGTCATCAGCAGACAGGAGGACCACCTCACTCAGCCTTGCCCATCAGAGGGAAAAAAAAAACAAAAAACTCAGCATAAATCTCACCCTATACAAAGCTTACACAAACCACTGGACCAACCTTAGGTCTCATGTACCACCTTCCACCTCCCTGTGTTAGCACAGCTGTTCCAAGCTTGTTACCCAGACCCTCTGAAGGGCAGGACAACAGGCTCTTCAGATTAAAAGGTTTATGTCACAGTATTTATATGTGGACCACGTGGCCAAGTGTAAATCCATCTTAGTAACACGTAAGCATAGCAGAGTGACTTTCTCCCTATATGTTTCTGAAACTTCAAAAAATTTCCACTTGAGTATCTTCAAATTGACTGCCATTTTTTCACAGAGATAACCAGAAAAAGGAAGTAGAGTTTGGGAATTAAAAAGAGGGACAGAGTGGTGAGCAGAGAAGTAGAGGTTTTTTGCAATGCAGCTGGTGGAGAAATGAAGAAAGTCAGTGCAGGGTGAACCGGTATTAGTCTCAGCAGTATTTACAAGACAGGAGCCAGAATGTGTATAAAAGATGCCCACTTTGTGTGCTCTGGTGAGGAGCTGCCATAGGCAGAGCTAAAATGATATAACCCTTAAGTTCGGGGCTCAAGAGCCAACCTGCTCAAGTCTGCTAGGGAAGTTAAAATAGACCTTCCAAAGCTTCCCCACTATTCCATGTGGCCAAGGCCAGAGTGGAGTTCAGAAAAGACACAGATCATGACATCAGACAGGGATCAAACATTTGAGCAGAGGAATAAAGGAAAATATGCACATTATAACAGGAAAGTAAATATATTTTTAAACAAAAAAATTTTTTTTGATGTGGACCATTTTTAAAGTCCTTATTGAATTTGATACAATACTGTATCTGTTTTATGTCATGATTCTTTTGGCTGCAAGGTGTGTGTGATCTTAGCTCCCCCGTCAAGGATGAAACCCACACCACAGGCATTGGAAGGTGAAGTCTTAACCACTGGACTGCCAGGGAAATCCCTAGGATATATTTATAAACATCTTTTTGACATTGTAAAAGAGGGAGAATCTGGACTTTTCCTGGTGTGCAGGGGATAGAAGTTGGAAAGAATCACACAGTGCTCAATTGTGCAAATTCTAGATGCATAACGTATTTTTGATGTTAGCTTTACTTTAGATGTTATTTTCTCCCTTATTTTGGTGTGCTAATATTGTACAGATTTTCATATATTCACTACCACTTTGGCCCTTCCTACCTTCTATACTAAAATTCTGTTTCTCAACTGCAAATTCTCCTACTATGGCTGTTTTCTGAACAGACAACACTCAAAGATTGGGAGTGGCTACTATACCCTATGCATTTATTCTTCCAGTGGGCTAGGGTGGTCATCTCATTAGCTCCTCTCTCTCCAAGTTGCAGTTGGCTCCTAAAAGGATGATTTAGCTCTAATGAGGTTGTTCAGTGAATGCCTGTGAGAACACATTGCCGTAGAAGACTCTGGGCCAAAGGAGTAGATTAGGCTCCAACTGAGTAGATTAGGTGGTGGGTTAAGTAGTATCCAAACCCACACTTCTGTGATGGATTTCAAGTTCCCATTTAAACTTTAAAAGAAAACCCCTGAAATAATGGCAGTGCTAGGAAATGAAAACAGAATTATCATACGAATGAATTTACTTGATATATATTTTAGGAACAAAATCTTATTTTCAAACCAAAATACTCTCTAAGACACGTATATTCTTGATTTAATCCCAGATAATTTTAACCAAATTATCCTAAATTTTGGGTAGGTTTTTCTCTTCCTAGCAACTATAAAAGCAAAAAACCAAATATCCAGATGCTTCTTTTTGTGTTTCAGGGAATTAGTTTGACCAACTAGCCAAACGTTGTCCTGTGTGGAAATATCATGCTATAGAAAGGACTGGAACTCTTATTAATTAAAAGATTTTAGGCCTCTAGCTTTCTCACCTTCCTCCTCCTCATTCTATAATTAAAGCAAGTAATTTATTTCCTCACTATTCACAAACTAGTATTCACATTTTAATTAGGAAACAGGCAGGACAGTATTTTTCTACTCAGACTCCTAGAGCTTTGGCATATTTCATAAAAGATATTGGTCTTTCCATATGTTTTGAGAAACTACCTCATCAGAAGAGAATAAGAAATCCCAAGTTAATCCAACTAAATGCTGGTTAATAAACAGCTACCTTTTAAAGGCAACGTGTTCTTAAGGGGCACCAATATCTTACTTATGCTGAGACAGAGGCTCTAACTTGGCAAAGAATCAGGTAGTGTTAGTGGTAAATAACCCACCTGTCAATGCAGGACGTACAAGCGATCCCTGAGTTGGGAAGATCCCCTCAGGGAAGGCATGGCAACCCACTCCAGTATCCTTGCCTGGAGAATCCCATGGACTGAGGAACATGGCGGGCTACAGTCTATAGGGTCACAAAGAGTCAGACACAACTGAGCAACTTAGCACACACACACAGGCAAGCCAGAGGTAATACACACAGCAAGGAAAGTGTGACTAAAGACAAGCAGTTTAAAATAAGGTCACTTTTCAAAAGTAGCCTGGTTTTATCTAACCAGAGTAAATCAGGAGAGCGAAGAAGGGAAGGTTGGTGAGGTGCTAAGGACATCAGCCCAGAGCTCTCCTGACATTTAGGAGAACGGAGGGGAGACCTCCTTCCCACAGTTGTACTGGCTATCACACTAGGGAAGGGGGAATGTTACATTGATTGACTGACTGAGAGAGTGAGGATCTCTCACCACTGAGAAGAGACCAGAGTCCTCAGGCTCAGAAAGGATACTGCGTAGTTTAAGATGCCTGGTCCCTGGAGTTATTATTCTTCTCAAAACGTGACTGAAGTCAAAAGCTATCTCCAAAGAAGGCAAATCTTTTGTCTCTTCAGAATGAAAAGTACCCAGGAAGTCAGTTTAGGTGGTAAAAAAGAAGTTAAGGTGGTAACAAAAAAAACACAACTCTTCTAAGTTTAAAGGACTCACAGACCCATGGTGAGGTTCAAGACTGATAAATACTAGAAATATGGGGAGATAATCAATGGAACAACTGGTACCAAACATTCAAAAACACTTGCTTCCTGTAGACCTGTTCCGTGCCTGTCACTCACACTCCATCAATCCTATCACATTATTTTCTGTCCTTTGCCCTCTAATATTCCTATGCAGCTCTAATACTGAGGTCATTGCAAGAGAAAATGAATATAACAGAGACCTGACTGCAGCCCCCTAAGCTGATCAGATTTAGTATTCATAATATGGGACCACCTTCCCTGGGCTCTTGATTATGATGTAATATGAAGTATCTAAGACTAAACAGGAAAATATTCTTACAAAACAGTTAATCTGAATTGAATTGAGCTTATAAACCTAGTGTTCAGTTTATAAGCAATACCAGGAATAGAAGAGTATGTTCAGTGACACCATAATGAGACAATGGAAGAAATATGGGATGTGGGGCATCCTGTAAGACAACTGACATGGTCTCTTCAGAAGGTCAAGGTCAGGGGGCAAAAAGTAGGGAGATTGTTCTAACTTTTTTGTTCATTTGAACTTTTCTTACTAGAAAGTTGGAAAAATATTTCTTCTTTATCATTAAAGTCTCTCCCTGTCATGCATCCTCACCTCCTTGAACCTCTACTTACTTTGTCCTAGTTCCCTGGTAAAATCTCAACCCTGCTAAAGCCAACTCTTAGATTACTCTGCTTGCATCTGGCAGCTGAATGGGGCCAGGGAAAAACCATACATGCATAAAGACACACACACACACACACACACACACACACAGAGGGAAGTCTCAGTTAAATTCAAATGGGCCCATGGTGCAGCTGCCCATTCCAGTACATTTCCTGAGTCCAATAATGCTCTTGTCTCCTCTAGGACTATTATATCCTGCCTCCTCTCTTCTCCACTGTTCTACTTCCTCACCTGTAATCTCAACTACAGACTTGATTGGGTCAGGAAGATCCCCTGGAGAAGGGAATGGCTGCACATTCCAGTATTCTTGCCTGAAGAACCCCATGGACAGAGGAGCCTAGCAGGCTATAGTCTATGGGATCGCAAAGAGTTGGACACAACTAACACACACACAGAGACTTGATTTCCTATTTTAATGAGAAAACAGAAGCGACTAAAACCTCTGCAAGTCCAGCCATCAGGATCAGTGCTCATATGTTCAACCTTCACTTCTGTTACTGGGGATGAACTTCCATGTCCCTCTTCAAGGCCAATTCCATGTGACACCTGAACCTTTGTCATCTCACCTGGCACACTCCTCCTTTCTGCTGCGTCGATGGTTTTCCTCTGTGACTCAAAGCACACATGTCATAGTATCTTGTATCTTAGCAAACAAAAAGACTTGCACCAAATACCCCTTTCAGCCTTATTCTATTTCTCTGCCTCCTTTAGGGCAAACTCCTTGAAGAGTTTGTACCTGCCACCTCCAATTCTTCTCTCCCCATTCTTCACAGTGGTCACATTTTGCCCCCAGAACGCCACTGAAACTCCCCTTGTCAAGGTCACCCTTAACCTCCCTGGTGCTAAATGCAATGCTCACATCTCTGTCTAGTCTTGTGGCACTATCTGGATCCTTGACAGTTCCATCCTCCCTGACACGCATTCCTCACCTTGCTGTCAGACCACCACACTCTCCTGGTTTTCCCTTTTCTGTTTGGCTCTCCTCCTCAGCTCCTTGCTAGTTTGTGAGTAGAGTGGAAGGTCTAAATGGTCAGAACTTCCTTCTTAATATCCCATTCCGTGGTACTAGGCAAGTCAAGTCAACATATCTGAAATGGAGTCCTGATTTTTCCCCATCCGGAAGATGTTCCACCCGCCTTGTCTTCTATACAGCACACATCTACCTGATAATAGTGTGGGCTACCATCCTGGTTTGCCTGGAACCATCTGAGTTTTACCATAAAAATCCCACAACATGGGGATAAATTTATGCCCTATTAAAACAGATATATAAACACTATAATGATAGTATTTAGACTGGTAGCAGATGGGCCAGTTTGACCCCAGTTAGTATATTAAGTGCTACCCCCTTATTGATGCTACTCCCATTGTTCTTTTTGATATTCTTGCAAACACCAATATATACTTATGGCACGAAGTGTCTGTGGCCCCTCATTACTTACAGCACCCCTGCCTGGGGAATCGTGCACACTTTACCTACAGATGATCAGATGCCCTCCCCTGCCGCCCCACACTGCTCAGGCAGAAGCCCAGCAGCCCTGGTGCCTGACATCTCCCCACCCAAAATTCTGCAGCCCCACCATTTCAGAACTAAGCTGAATTGAAAAGTTGGGCCATAATCTTAGCACAGTTGTAATGATGACAGATATCAAACTTTTAGAAGAGAAAAGACCTGGCATATTATTCAAAGAAAAAGCTTTCTGGGGTCCAGTGGGGTCTCTTCAAGAGGTACAGGAAGTTCTGGGAGGATCTGAAGAGCAGCGAGGGAAGGAGATGGGGACAAACACATCCTATTCCTGTGGGGAGCTCAGCCCTTAACAACAAAATCGAGCGGCTCAGAGGCAATTATAGAGAACACAGAGACTCCAACCAGAGAAAAGCCTGTGAGGACAGGCCAGGGGAGGAACTGGGAGAGCAGGGATGGAGCTGGGCGCAGGCAGATGGCTGTTGTCTGTGTCCTCAGTGGGAAGTAAGCACCTGACGGTTTCGGGCGCGGTAAGGTCACTTTCCTGTAAGGTGCAGACTGGTCAGATGCTCTGTGCTGTGACGAGGATCCTGTTTTAGGAATTGCCTGTGAGGCTCCTGGGCATTTATCTGGGGATATGAATATCTACTCTCTATGAGCTATTTCTGTCCTGGTCATCTGACCATTTCTCAGGTGCTTCGTTCTTCCCTCCAGGTCTAGTCTTGCACCACCACCACCTTACCTAGAGTTTAGGGGGAAAAATTAGACAAATCCACTCCAACCTGCTTCAGTATTTCCGCATACTGAAGGGAAAAGCCCTCTGTCCTGGAAGCTTCTTACCTCCTCTCCTCCCTCCAGCTCTGCAGCATATTGGAATTTAGAGCCCTGGAGGGCTCTAAATACCATCAATGCCTGGGTCCCTCCATCAAGAGATTATGAAAGTTGAGATATGACCTCGGCACTGGAATGTTTAACAGCTTCCTGGGCGATTTTGATGTGAAGCCAGGGCAAGAAGCACTGCTCTAGATCCCAAGCTGCAGTTGTCATGCTTTTGGATAACTATCCTGTGGGTCCCTTCACCTGTATCTGAGGGACAGGCAGGTGCTGACTTGAGGAGGGCTGGAAGGCAGCTTGCTGCCCTGGGAGATCAGGAGGCAGTGTCCCAGTCCCCCAAGCTCAATCGTCATCTGTTCCAGGACAATTCTGAGACTCAAAATTGGCTGCAAAAATGAGTGAAGGACTGATTCTGAAAATGAGAACATGTCAAATTCACTTAAGTTTGGCTGAGCAGAGCTCAATACACCAAGAGGAGTAAAACCTAAGGGCACCTATATTCTCATTATTAAAGCAGTGAGTCTCAAACTGGAGTGTGCCTCAGAATGACCTGGAGGGCTCATGGTCAAAGATCCCTGGGCCCCAACCCCACATTTTCTTATTTAGAGTGTCAGGAGGGACCGAGGATGGAAAGTCAGATGTGGCTACTGCTGGTCAGGGGGCCACAGTCTGAGAACCACTGTACTGGGGTGTTTGATTTTAACCCAATGAAATGACATTTCCGCCCAAAATGGCATTTCCGTGAACCTGTATAAACATGTTTAGTTATATAAACATGGTCTCTCTTAGTTACTGTTAAGACTCTTACAATACCAAACTGAATGAAATGGGAAAACACACTGGCAACAATGGAGGAATTAGTTTGGTTCAAAATAACATTCTTGGATAGGTAGAAATATTTGAAAGGATAACATCTTTTTCTCCCCTCCTCCCTTCTTTCAAGTATTTGGTTCAAAGTATTCAGGCTTTGTGTTTACCATGGTATTTTCAGAAATGATGTATAATATCATGGCATGAAAACACCCAATGTAGTTTCCAGAAATGCTTCACTTATTTCTGGGCAATAGCCTACGTATCTGAAGAAACAATTCTAATAAATAAGTAAACTCTCTGGTCAGTCTTAGTTTCTGAGTAAATCTTCATCAGAGATTATAAATATAAAATCTCATTAATGAGACATTCTGGCAGTTAGCTTTGCTAAAATTGTAGCAATGTAGCTGAACATCTATGATATGTGCTTTATTTTAAACTCTTCATTTTCTATGATCAGTCAATAAGAAAACTAATATTTCACAAAGCTAGTCCTTTAGTTGATCCATATTTTGTTAACACTGGAGTGAACTCAATCTACCAAAGTTATCTGGAAAATGTAACGGAGCAGGAGAATACCATTGCTTTTACTGGGATACTGACAGACAGTCACCCTAGGATAGCAGCATTCTGTAAAGAGAAGACTTTCTTCGTCTGCTGTCTACCCTCCTGTTGGCATTAGAAACACATCAGCAAGTTGATGCAATCAGAATTCCGTTCCCCTCAGGTATTTTTTTTATTACTATTGCTTGTTCATTTGTTTTCATGCTTACTTCTACAGTTAAGACCAAAATCTTAGGGAAGTATAAAAGATAACAGCTCTCCTTCAAGTGTTTTGTCAAAACCAAATCATCTGTATTCTAAGTTTCCACATTCCCTGCTCAGAGATATTTTGAATAATTTCCAGTCTTTCCAGAATTCATTATATACAGCTCAGGTTTCAAGCAAAACCCATTATTCTGTTTGTCTCAAGTGTTAGATTTTTACCTGGAAATCACTCACCTTTTTTAAGTAGTAAAAACATTGGAAACAAAGATGGCAAAATATCAAAATAAGTTTGCTTTTTAATAGGAAATATCTCAACCTTGATTTTTAAGGTATTTCTCCAATTATTGAGACTTACTTGCTAATAATAAGGGTTTCCTCTCCACATACCCAGACTCTCATGAATTCTCCATACATCTTGTTGTAGTAATTGCAGGCACTGCCGATCCCCATCCAGAGGAACCTGCAGTGGGAAATGAGGGGCCCAATTCCCAGAAAGTAGCTGGGACCTAGGAAAGTCATCAGATCACAATCAATATTTCAGTACCACTCAAAAGAGCAATTGCTTAAGATACTGCTGTTCTTGTTCCTATAAATCCAAATGTCCTTTTACATTTCTGATGTATACGGGTGAGTCACACACACAGAATAATTAAAACAACAACACAAGTTAACATGAGGCTCTTCACAGCTCTACAGGTAAAAAGTAGTCCACACCACACCAATTCCTTTCGGTCTCAATCATTTCAGTCTGAATGGACTGGTTCACCCTGGATCCACTGGGGTCGGGGGCCAGCGTGAGGAACTCCGCCCATGGCACTGGTTTAAGAAGAGAATCTTAAGCTAAACCTCATTAGACAAAAATAGCCTGTGCACATGAATGTTCATAGCAGCCTTGTTCACAATAGCTCCAAAATGAAGACACCCTAAATGTCCATTAGCAGTAGAATAGGTGACCAAACAGTGAGATGTTCATGTAACTGCATACTATATGAACTGCAGCTGCATGCCACAACCGGAATGAAACCTACAGGCAAAAATGTAAGGAAAGAGCCAAGACAGAAGAATAAGCAATATAGGATTCCTATTGCCAAAACGTGCAAGAGCAGGTAATACTGAAGGTTATTGTTTAGAATATGAAATTAGGTGCAAAATCTATCAGAAAGCAGGGGAGTGATCATTATAGAATAGAAGGCTATTTACTTCTGGGGTGACAGAGGGTATAAACTAGAAAGGCACAAGAGGAGTTTCTGGGATCCTGCTAGCATCCTCTTTCTTGTTCTGATCTGTGGTCACATGTTTATTTGTGCATTTTATGTAGAACAGATTTTTAACGGGCAAAAGGAGACTGTATCACCATGCCTTTTCTTTTCCAGTGCTCCTATAAAGAATGTGGTACACAGGGCAGAGAGAGGGTCTGGGGAAGGGGCCCATGTGCAAGCTTAGACATCACCCTGTAACCTTGGGGAAGGGAGAGCTGCCAGGCAGCAGGTAACTGTAGTCTTGTCAGAGATCAGCGAACTGGTACAGTTTCCCCAAACTGAAGCTTGCAAATCACCAAGTAGAAATGATTCTTTCCTCTCCAACCCTCACGGCCCTCCCTGGCACTGTGTTCTTTGCCTGTGTGTGTCACCTCTGCACACTCCTGGACCCCCTGTCCCCATGACCTGATAACACAGGGCCTCTCAGTAAATGAGAAAGCTTAGATTTGAGTCCCAGCTTCATCATCTACTGGTTGTGGACATCTGGCCTCTTTATGTCTCAGTTTCTTCATCTGCAAAGTAGGGATCAACACACTTACCTCACCAGAGTGCCCAGAGATTCACAAGAGAAAGTGGGTGTGAAACTGCTTTGAAAATTATTAAGTTGAGGAATTTGGCAAACTGTACCTTCTCAACTGTTTGGCTCCACTGACCCTGAGGTTCCCCATATGCATAAAACTCAGAGTCCAGAGAGCTGGTGATTGGAGGGATCTGGCCTAGAGGGTTCTAGAACTAGAGCGTTCTAACCAGACCTCACCTTTCCCCAGGGAAAGCATGGAACTATTCAATAGAAACTCCCTAGTAGCAAAATGAACATCCATCTGGGATTTAGAACTTCCTGGTGGTTCCCCTGCTCTCCCTATTCCCACTTTCCTTCCAGCTGAGATGCTGGCAAGCCTTTTCTCTTCTGGGGCTTTAATCCCTCACCTATGAACAGATTGGCTCCGCAGTTACTCATACCGCCTGGAGCAGCAGAGGACCTCTCTGGTGCTCAGTTTCCCTTTCTATCAGATGAAGGGGTTGGGCTCCATTCTGTGGCTCTCAACCCTGACTGCTCAGGAAAACCACCTGGGAAAATGAGAAGTCCACGTGAGGATCCACGTCAGGCAGGGCTGAGAATGACCACACTCATGATAGTGTCATAGAATGTCAGTGTGTGACAGCCTGAGGTCCCCGGCCCAGAGGTGATGGACAGAGGAGCTGCCACTTTTGGGCTCCTGGCCCAGAGCTTCAGGGATGCTCATTCTGTGCTTGCCTCCCCCCACCTCCCCAAAGGTCCAAGGGAGTTCTACCATCACCTGCAATGCAAACCTCTGGGGCGACTTGTTAAAAATAGCCCCTCCCTCACCTCTACCATTCATGGACCCTGACTTGGGTGCCCACTGGGGGAAGACAACCCAGTGAGAAAGGAGCAGTGATGGAGAAGGGGTTCAGTGAGCTGAAGACCATGGAACAATCTTCCTTCAGACCCCTATCAGGGAGTAGAGAAGAAAACCAACCAAGCATTCCATTACATTGGGCATTTAAAGTAACCTAAAATACCAGACTGAATCAAACAGAGAGACAGACCGTTCTCTCAAAAATGATAAAGAAACCAGAGCCAGGGCGTTTTGCAGCAGCCTTACACTCCCACTCTCCATCACTGTGCAAAGAGGCTCACACTTGAAAGTGTGTAATGAGTATGCTCTTGAAATAAAGCCTTATCAAGTATCTTATGGGACTAGAGACAGATGCTTGCTATGAGGAATTTTCCCTGAAAATTAAAAAGCAGTCTGATATTTTTGAGAATTCTGAGTTAGAATGACAGTGTAGAGTGATGGTGTTTCTACTGGAATTATCTGGATAACTATATTATACTCTACTTTTGATTGGTCCACAGAGCTTGTTGAAGATGTTTTTAGGTTTTCAAGGCAATGATAGTGGTCCCCCATTTTTCTTCCACTATCCAGGACCCATCCAGCTCTTATGTTGGCATCAACATCACCACCTTATCAAGAATAAAAGAAAATAAAGAATGGGATAAAGAGAAGGAATAAGTTTGAGAAGGGAGAGGGCAGGGGACCTGGCTGAGGCAAAGTGGGAGTGAGACAGAAAGGGGGACAGAAGGCATTCCAGAAACATTTTCACCTTCAGAGCAAAGTTGGAACGAATTAGAATCAAAAGAAAAATAAGTTCCTGGAATTTTACTTTGCTGTCCCCATCTTAAACTTATTTTAAAGGATACTTGTGCCAAGTCTATTTTACCAAAGCAAAGTGTAGCCTGGAAGAGATTATCTGAGGTATTGTTTTAATGTTTTCATTAAACATGTGCAGATAATTGGCTAAACATTTTTTCACCTGAGTCCTCATTTGCTTACATGCTGTGGACTTCAGCCAGCTCCCCAGGTTTACTCTGTCATTTTATAGAATTTCCTTTACCCTCGTGGATCAAAAGCCCAAGAAAACAATCTCCTTAGAAGAAGAAATAGATGACTGCCTTACCTGGTATTGAGGATGTGTCCTCATAATTCCAAACCAAGAGAAGAAATCCAGTGAGCAGCAAGATTGCAATGCTGGCAATAGGCACAACTTCAGACACCATGCTGGTGACATTGTAATGCCTTGGGTTCAGCACTTCCAAAAGCATTTTGTGTTACTTGATCTCAGGGGAAGTAATTTAAAGTCCTGTGGAGATCAGAAGAGTGGAAAAATTAGAAAAGCCCCCAAATGTACATTTAAGACTCCTGTTGCTTCAGAGGATGCTGTACCGTAGAGATTGGCGCTTTGTTTTATAATATGATTGGACACTTAGACAAGACAAATTTATAGTTACGAGTCAAAACAAGCAAGCCCAAGAGAGATCTTTTGGCTTGAAGTACAGCATTTCTGACCTTGGTAGAGTCTCAGGTTCGTTTAGACGCTTGGTCTGATAGAACCTTATCACCTTGCCCTTGAGTGGGTAGAGTGACTGAATTCTCAATTAAGAGCCAAATTTCTTACCAAAATACATGCAAATGAAGCTCATTCCAGGGGTGGGTCATTCTGTGATTTCATCAGCAGTTTCTGTTTCGGCAATATTTTTTCCCCTGAAGCCAAATACATTTTTTAAAGTGCAATCCCCAACTACCTTGCTTGCTTGGGATTACTTCCCCCAAAGGGTAGGCTTCTCCAGTCAGAAGGTATTTCGCAGGCATCACTGAGGCCTTCTCAGAGCCTCCCATAAATAATCTATTGAATTCAACATGACTCACTCAGGACAATCTTTTCCTATTGGCTTTAATGAAGCTTAAAAACCTCTTGCACCATGTGCTGGTTGAAGCAGTACACATTGGACTATGACAGAGGTGGTAGGAAAGAAGAAAAGGAGAGAAAGAATAGAAAGAGAGGAGGAGAAAGAGAAGTGGGGAAGCAGGAAGAAAAGAGATGACTTGGTTGATACCATCCCATCAGCAGTAGGCTCAGGTCTCATCCAGCCACCAAGCTCTCCACAGTAGCTAATCTCCTGAGCATTTTGTTTTTGAGGTTTAATTGAAGTATACCACCATTTTGGCTTCTGGTACACACGGCATAGTGATTTGGTATTTCTATACATTTCAAAATAATCACCATGAGAAGTCTAGTTGTTATCTGTCACCACAGAAAGATATTATGTAATTATTACTGTGTTCCAACACTGTAAAGCTCATACCCATGACTAGCTTATTTTGTGACTAAAATTTGTACCTTAATCTCCTTCAACTATCTCCCTCCCCCAAACCCCTCCCCTCTGGCAACCACCTATTTGTTCTCTGTATTTATGACTTTGTTTACTTATGGTTGTTCATTTGTTTTGGTTTTTAGGTTCCACATAAAGTGAAATCATATGGTATTTGCCTTTCTCTGTCAGACTTAGTTCATTTAGCATAATACCCTTTAGGTTCATCTATGTTGATACAAATCGTAATATTTCACTCCTCTTTATGTCTGAGTAATATTTCATTTTATACACGCACCCCACATCATCTTTATCCATTCATCTGTTTACAAGCTCTTAGATTGCTTCCATATCTTGGTTATTGTGAATAATTCACCAAAAAACATAGGGGTTCATGTATCTTTTTGAATTAGTGTTTCCATCTTTTCCCATAAATACCCAGAAGTGGAATTGCCGGATCATAGGTAGTCCTATTTTTAATTTTTTGAGGAAGCTTTGTACTTTTTTCCTGAGTGGCTACAGCAATCAACATTCCCACCAATAGTGTACAAGTGTTCCCTTTTTCCCACATCCCCACCAAAACTTATTTGTTCTTTGATAATAGCCATTCTGAAGGGTATAAAGTGATATCTCATTTGATTTTGATTTGCATTTCCCTGGATAATTAGTGATGTTGAACATGTTCTTATGTGACTGTTGGCCATCTGTGTATCTTTGGAAAAATGTCTATTCAAGTCCTCTGCCCATTTTTAAATGGGGTTGTTTTTTTGATATTGAATTATATGAGTTCATTATATATTGTGGACATTAACACTTTGTTGTACATATCATCCTCTCCCATTTAATAGATGAGCATTTTGTTTTGTTGATAGTTTCCTTAGCTGAACAAAAGATTTTTTTTTTCACTGTATTCCCATTTATTTTTGTTTTCCTTGCCTGAGGAGACATATCCCCCCAAATATTGCTAAAACTGGTGTCAAAATCTGTATTTTCTTCTAAAATTTTCAGGTCTTAGATTGACGTTTTTAATCTAGTTTTCATTTTCTTTCGTATATGGTCTAAGTGGTCTAGTTTGATTCTTTTGTGTGTTAGCTGTCCAGTTTTCTCAGTACCATTTATTGAAGAGGTTGTCTTTTCCTCATTGTTGTAGATTAAATGCCGATATCAGTGTGAGTCATTTCTGCACTTTCCACTCTGTTCTTTTGATCTGTGTGTCTGATTTTGTGCCAGAAGTATACTATTTGGATGATTATAGCTTTGTTTCAAATCATGGAGTGTGATACCTCCTGTTCTTTCTTAGGATAGTCTTGGCTAATGGGGGTCTTTTTTGTTTCCATACAAATTTTAGAATTACTTGTTTAGTTCTTTGAAGAATATTATGTTTTGATAGGTATTTTATTGAATCTGTAGATTGCCTTGGGTAGTATGATCATTTAACAATATTAGTTCTTCCAATCCATGAGCACAGTGTATCGTTCCGTCTGTTTGTGTCATCTTCAATTTCTTTCATCAGTCTTTATAGTTTTCCAAGTATAGGTCTTTTACCTCCTTGGTTAGATTTATTCCAAGGTATTTTATTCTTTTTAATGTTATTGTGAATAGGATTATTTTTAAAATTTTTCTCTAGTAGTGTGCCTTTTATTGTATAGAAATGCAATTTATTAAATATTAATATTAATAAATATTAATGTATAGAAAAATTTCTGCATGTTAATTTTGTCTCCTGCAACTTCACTGAATTCACTGATGAGTTCTAGTAAATTTTTTTTGGTGGTGTCTTTAGGATTTTCTATGTGTATTATCAAGTCGTTAGCAAACAGTGACAGTCTTGTGGTAAGAGTGGGCATCCTTGCTCCTGAACTTAAAGAATATTTCAGCTTTTCAACACTGAGATTGATGTTAACTGTGGGCTTGTCATATATGGCTTTAGTGTGTTATGTTCCCTCTATTCTCACTTTGTTGAGAGTTTTTTTAATCATAGATGGATATTGTATTTTGTCAAAAGATTTTCTACATCTCTTGAGATGATCTTATGATTTTTATTCTTCAGTTTGGTAATGTGGTGAATCACATGGACTGATTTGCAGATATGAAACCATCTTTGCATCCCTGGTATAAATCCCACTTATTTATGATGTATGATCCTTTTAATGTATTGTCAAGTTTGGTGTTCCAATATTTTGTTGAAGATTTTTGCATCTATGTTCATCAGTGATATTGGTCTGTAATATTCTTTTTGTGTGTTATCTTAATCTAGTTTTGGTATCAGGGTGATGCTGGCCTTGTAGAATTAATTTGGAAGTAGTTCTTCCTCTGAAAAGTTTTGGAATAGTTTGAAAAGACTGTTAGATATCTTCTGTTTGGTAGAATTCACTTATGAAGCCATATGGTCCTGGACTTTTGTTGGGAGGTTTTTGTTTTTGTATTACTGATTCAATTTCATAGCTAGTAATTAGTCTGTTTATATTTTCCATTTCTTATTGATTCAGTCTTGAGAGGTTGTACACTTCTAAGAATTTGTCATTTTCTTCTAGATTGTCTACCTTATAGACATATAATTGGTAGATCAACCCTGGGATTTCTTTGGAAGGAATGATGCTAAAACTGAAGCTCCAGTACTTTGGCCACCTCATGCGAAGAGTTGACTCATTGGAAAAGACCCTGATGCTGGGAGGGATTGGGGGCAGGAGGAGAAGGGGACGACCGAGGATGAGATGGCTGGATGGCATTATGGACTCAATGGACGTTAGATCAACCCTGGGATTTCTTTGGAAGGAATGATGCTAAAACTGAAGCTCCAGTACTTTGGCCACCTCATGCGAAGAGTTGACTCATTGGAAAAGACCCTGATGCTGGGAGGGATTGGGGGCAGGAGGAGAAGGGGACGACCGAGGATGAGATGGCTGGATGGCATCACGGACTCAATGGACGTGAATCTGTGTGAACTCCGGGATTTGGTGATGGACAGGGAGGCCTGGCGTGCTGCGATTCATGGGGTCGCAGAGTGGACACAACTGCGCGACTGAACTGAACTGAATCTTTCAGGATCCTATGTATTTCTGTGGTGTCTGTTGTAACTTTTTTATGATTTTATTGATTTGGGTCCCCTTTTTTTTCTTGATGTATGACTAAATGTTTTCCAGTCTTATCTTTTCAAAGAACCAGCTCTTAGTTTCATTGATCTTTTCTTTTCAAGTCTCCCTTTCATTTCTGCTCTTGCCTTTATGATTTGCTTTCATTTTCATTTGTCCCCAGATATTTAAATTACCTCTTTGATTTCTGTAGTGATCCATTGGTTGTTTAGTATGTTGTTTAGTCTCTGTGTGTTTTTGTAGTTGAGTTCTATTCTCATATCTTTGTAGCTGGAAAAGATGCATGATTTTATTTCAGTCTTCTTAAATTGCCTGAGATTTGTTTTGTAGCATAGGATGTGATCTATCCTGGGCAATGCTTTACATGCACATGCATCACTTTTTGATGGACCGTTCTGTACATCTATTAATTTATTCTGGTGTGATATGTCATTTCAAGCCAATATTTCCTTATCCATTTTCTGTCTAGATGATCTGTCCTTTGATGTAAGAGCGGTGTTAAAGTCCACTACTATTTTGTATTACTGTCAGTTTCTCCCTTTATGTCTGTTAATATTTCCCTTTATGTATTTAGGTAGTCCCATAATGGGTGCATATATGACTATAATGGTTAAACTTCTTGCTGGATTGAAATCTTGATCATAACAGTGTGGAGATTCCTTAAAAAATTGCAAATAGAACTGCCTTATGATCCAGCAATCCCACTGCTGGGCATACACACCGAGGAAACCAGAATTGAAAGAGACACATGTACCCCAATGTTCATTGCGGCACTGTTTATAATAGCCAGGACATGGAAGCAACCTAGATGTCCATCAGCAGATGAATGGATAAGAAAGCTGTGGTACATATACACAATGGAGTATTACTCAGCTATTAAAAAGAATACATTTGAATCAGTTCTAATGAGGTGGATGACGTTGGAGCTGATTATACGAGTGAAGTAAGCCAGAAAGAAAAACACCAATACAGTATACTTACACATATATATGGAATTTAGAATGATGGTAATGATAAACCTGTACACAAGACAGCAAAAGAGACACAGATGTATAGAACGGCCTTTTGGACTCTGTGGGAGAGGGAGAGGGTGGGATGGGTTGGCAGAGTGGCAGTGTAACATGTATGATATCATAAGTGAAATGAATCGCCAGTCTAGGTTCGATGCAGGATGCAGGATGCTTGGGACTGATGCACGGGGATAATCTAGAGAGAAAGTGTGGGGCAGGAGTGGGGAGGTGGGGGTCGGGATTGGGAGTTCATGTACACTCGTGGCTGATTCATGTCAATGTATAGCAAAACGAATACAGTATTGTAAAGCAAAACAAACTAAAAAATAAAAATCAATTAAAAAAAAGAAACCTTGATCATTATGTAGCTTTTTTTTTTTTTTTTGGTCTCTTGTAACAGTATTTAAAATCTATTCTGTCAGATATAAGCACTGGCATCCTGGCTTTATTCTTTCCTATTTGCATGGAATATACTTTTCTATCCCCTCACTTTGCGTGTCTTGAGATCTGAAATGAGTTTCTTGTAGGCAGCAGGTATACAGGTCTTGTTTTCATATCTATTCAGCCATTCTATGTATTTTGATTGGAGCAGTTACTCCACTTACATTTAAAGTAATTATTTATTCCCTGGTGATCCAGTTGTTGACTCCATGTTTCCAATGCAAGGGCCACAGGTTCAGTCCCTGATCAGGGAACTACATGGGATCAAATCCTGCATATTATGTAGCACAGCCCCCAAAAAACAGATTAAAAAAATAATTCATTGTTATATATTTATTGCTATTTTGTTAATTCTCTTTTGTTAGGTGAGGCTTTTTATTCCTTTTTCTTTCTTCCTTTGTAATTTGATGGATATTTTTAGTATTATGTGTGGAGTCCTCTTTTCTTCTGTGTATATCTACTATAGATTTTTTATTTCTGGTTACCAAAATGTTTATATATAGTAATTATATATGAGCATGTGTGTGTGTGTGTGTGTGTGTGTGTGTGTATAGTCATTTTGAGTTGATTTTTAAAATTTGAATGAATTTTGAGAGTGAAGTCGCTCAGTCATGTCCGACTCTCTGAGACCCCATGGACTGTACCCTACCAGACTCCTCCGCCCATGGGCTCCCCCAGGCAAGAATACTGGAGTAGGTGGGTTACTGTTTCCTTCTCGAGGAGATCTTGCCGACCCAGGGATTGAACCTGGGTCTCCTGCATTGGAGGCAGACGCTTTAACCTCTGAGCCACCAGGGAATTTTAACAACTCTGAATTTTCTCCCTCTCCTCAACATTTCTTCTTGACATATCTTATAGTCAAATCCTGACTTGGCTGGCTGAGAGGTGTCCTCCCAGGGTGTCCTCCCAGGGTGTCCTGGAGCTGCTGTAGGCCTGCTGTTAGCCAGGGCCAGAGCCCAGGGCATTCCTGGGTGGTGCCAATCTCCTGGTGGGTAGATTGAGTCTTGACATAGCTGGCTCTGGGGCTACTGTGATCCTGGGGTGGTTGTTTTGCCTGCTGGTGGGTGGACCCTGGGCTGGTACCCAAACACCAATGAGGGCAGGTCTTATTGGACAGGCACTACTGCCAGTCCACTGATGGGCAGAGTCAGGTTGTGGGTTCTCTGGCTGTAGGCCTAGGGGTTCCCATATCTGGTGCCAGCACACTGGTGAGTGCACTGGACTGTGACACAGCTAGCTGTAGGTCCTTGGTGGTCCCAGAGCTGTGTCCATCTGCCTGTGGGTAAAAGCATGGCTCAGGGCGTCCTGGGGCTGTTGTCCACCCCTTGGAGGGTGAAGTCAGGTCTCGAGGTTTCTTCCAGCTCAGTGGTGGGCAGATCTGGTCTTTGGGGCCTTTGGCTGTAGGGCCTCAGGGGTCCCAGAATTGATGCTGGCCTGTAGGTGGGCGGGGCTCGGGCCCAGGGGATGCCAGGGCTGGTTCTTCCCTGATGAGTGAAACTGGGTCCAGGGCTAATGTTGGCCCCCTCGTGGTGGGGCCATGTTCCAGGGTGTCTGGAGGCTCGGGGATTTGCATAGAAACAGGCCTGCTGGTAGGTTGGATGTGTCTCCATCTAGCCTAGTCACCTGACCTGGGCGTTTCCAGGACTGGTATCAATGGGCTGCTGGGGAT
The DNA here is from genome assembly GCA_006408695.1 of Aepyceros melampus. Lineage (NCBI taxonomy): Eukaryota > Metazoa > Chordata > Mammalia > Artiodactyla > Bovidae > Aepyceros > Aepyceros melampus. Next base: position 351,415 of record SJXQ01012186.1, read on the forward strand.
GGGCCAGGTCCTGACACTGATCAGCTAGACAGAGGATTCCAGAATGGCTGCTGCTAGTGTCCTCTTCCCCACATTGAGGCTCAGTTGCTTCCTGATTCTGCAGGAGCATCTCTGAGATCCACCAGTGGGCCTGCTAGCTTTTGAAGGACTGCTTCTGCTCTTGACCCTAGAGCATGTGAGGTTTTGTGTACACTTTTTTAAGAGTGGAGTCTCTATTTCCCACATCCCTCTGGGGCTCCTGAAAGCAAGCCCTGCTTCTGCTGCTGCTTCAGTCATTTCCAACTCTTTGTGACCCTATGGACTGTAGCCCACCAGGCTCCTCTGTCCAGGGGATTCTCTAGGCAAGAATACTGGAATGGGTTGCCATTCCCTCCTCCAAGGGATCTTCCTAACCCAGGGATCAAACCCTCATCTCTTAAGTTTCCTGCACTGTCAGGCAGGTTCTTTACCACTAGTACCACCTGGGAAGCCTGAAAGAAAGCCCTACTACCTTCAGAGCCAAATGTTCTAGAGGCTCACCTTCCCAGGGTAGAACTCCCAGACTGGGAAGTCCTATGTGAGGCCTGGACCCCTCATTTATTGGAGGCCATGTCTGCAATTTTAATTATCTTATTGGTGGATTCACCTGCCTGGTGGTATGGGTTTTGACTGTACTATATATATGCTCCTCCTACCCATATTATAGTTCCTTCTTTAAATCTTGAGCTATGGATCTTTTCTACTAGACTTCAAATCACTTTCATGGATAGTTGCTCTGTAAATAATCAAAATTTTGGAGTGCCCACAGAAGGAGGTGAGCACAAGGTCTTCCTACTCTGCCATCTTGGCCACTCCTCTCTGCAGTGTTTTTCAACAATGTAGTGTTGAGGCTGTCTTTTCAATAGGATTTCTAATATCTGTACTCTCAGAAGAGAGTTTCAGGGATTGTAGTTTGTTGAAGAGACTTATATCGAATAATCTTATGTAATGAAGAACGAGCAACCATTCCATTCAGTTCCTAGTGCCAGGTGACTACTCCAAGGATTATCTTCCCTTGGAAAGTGTTCTAAGTTTCCAAGACTTGCAGTGTTCTTGAAACAGACTTTGGCTGGGTTTTTGTTGTTCAGTTGTTAAGTCATGTCTGACTCTGTGACCTCATGAACTGCAGCATGCCATCTTCCCTGTTCTTCACTATCTCCCAGAGTTTGCTCAGACTCACGTCCATCGAGTCAGTGATGCCATCCAACCATCTCATCCTCTGTTGTCCCCTGCTCCTCCTACCTTCAATCTTTTCTACATCAGGGTCTTTTCCAATGAGTCAGCTCTTCACAACAGGTGGCCAAAATTTTGGAGCTTCAGCTTCAGCATCAGTCCTTCTAATGAATATTAAGGATTGATTTCCTTTAGGATTGATTGGTTTGATCTTCTTGCTGTCCAAGAGACTCTTAAGAGTCTTCTCCAGCACCACAGTTCAAAAACGTCAGTTCTTTGGCACTCAGCCTTCTTTATGGTCCAACTGGGTGGGTTTTACCCAGCAATAAAGTTCTAGATTCTTAACGAAGTCTTATAAGTGGATATCAGGGGCTATGCAAACTCCTTGAAATACTGAATAAAATGTTATATCTGCTCTTTTATGGGGAAAAGAAGCCATAATTTTCATCAGATTCCTGAAGTATATATAATTGTTTTTCTCCCCTTATCTGTATGAGATCTTAGATATGCAATCAAGGACACATTTCTGGCAAGAACAGAAATTTCATTACATTGTTGAATTCATTCAGTTGCCTGATTCACTCTATTGATTCATCCTATTATTCTACCATTTAAGTAATCATTAACAGCTAAGTGCAAGGCACTAAACCTTCTTGCACATATGTTGGACAGTTTTTTCCTTTTAAAAAAATATATGTAAATTGAGACTGAAAGTTAGCCTTGTGTCTATTATCATTTGGTTCCTTTGTTAGTGAGCAGTTCCTTTGAACAGATTGAGTTTTTAGGTATTCAGTTTCCAGACTGAAATTTTACTAAGTAAAGCTCATTCTGAGTAAGCTCCTTGTGACTTTCTGACAGTCAAGACCCTCAGTATTTCTGTCTACATTGATGAAACCTGAAACTAGTGTTAAAAGCATAAGTGAAGATAGTGAAGGGGAATGATGTCCCAGAGGAAGTGCTGAGAGCAAAAATTTCTCATTTAAGAAACTCTCAGAGAGATATTACAATATTGGGAGCACAAAATATAAGATATTGGAAGCTGATGCAAATTTATAAAGGAGTGTGACAGTTCAGCAAGGCATAGAAAAAATGTTCCAGTTCTACAAAAAGAAGACAGCAGGGACTGCTGAAATACTCTTGCTAAATATTTTTTACAAAGAAAAAAAACACTTTAAGAATTGCAATGTTTCTAATGTTTAAATTACAATGTATTAAAATATTGGTTTTTTTTTTACACTTCCATATACACTTTAAAACTATAGTAAGAGAGTTTTTCATGTTTCAACAAAAGTTTTATAGGTTACAGTACAATTTTTAGGATTATCTTGCATAGTTTCAGCTTGCATGGTCATTTTACTGTCCTGCATTGCTGCATAATGTTGTTGTTGTTAAGTCACTTCAGTCGTGTCCGACTCTGTGCGGCCCCATAGACGGCAGCCCACCAGGCTCCCTGGTCCCTGGGATTCTCCAGGCAAGAACACTGGAGTGTGTTTCCATTTCCTTCTCCAATGCATGAAAGTGAAAAGTGAAAGTGAAGTCGCTCAGTCGTGTCCGACTCTTAGCGACCCCATGGACTGCAGCCCACCAGGCTCCTCCATCCATGGGATTCTCCAGGCAAGAGTACTGGAGTGGGGTGCCATTGCATAATGTTAGCACTGCCTATATGTCTAAATGTGTGCAGGGGCAAAGAAGCCCAATTCCTCATCTTCCTCAAAAATATGTCATAAAGATGCCTAAAGAGCACTAAAGACCCAAAGGATGAGAATTTTTTTTAATGCTTACAAAGCATTTGTTGTGTGTCAACACAACTTTCCCAGCACTTTACAAATATTAAGTCACTCATCCTCACAATAAGTAGGCTAAGTACGATGCTACCCATTTTATAAATGAGAAAACCGAAGTGTAGGTAAATATTTTGCCCTTGGGCACCCAGCTAGTTATTGTAGAGTTGGGACTGGAACCTGCGAAGTCTGTTTCCAGAGCCCATGCTCTGAACCATGCCATTAGCTGCTTGTTATGGGATTCATTTGGTCTCTACATTCAAGGACCTTTCAGTTATGTGTTTTCATTCCCAGGCTATTCAGAACGACTCCCTTTTTAAAAGTCAGCTTTTCTGACCTCTGAATGGAAAGGGCCTTAAAGATTCTCCCTGCCTTGCATATTGGTTTTCCTGTCCAGTAAAACATTCCAGTGGGCCACACGGGTTGAACATAGGCCTTTCAGTTATGGTACAGGAATGAAGTAAGGTCCTAGAACTTCAGAGAGATTACTTGTATGTCTCTGTGCCAGGAATAGTTTCCCCTCACCCACAAACATACATATACACACATGTGGCCATATACCTTCAAAAGCCATCTCACATACCTGGCTCTTCGGGCATTTGTTTGCAGAGTGGTCTCCATTGAAGCATCCCACATTGTACCAAGCAGAGACTTTGGCCTCCTGTTGAACTAGGCCTGTGCTCCCATGCTGTGTGGACCACAGGTATCCTACCACCTTAATGCCCTACAACCTCGAGATAAAGAAATACCAGTACAGAGTCCCCAGTGTGAGCAAGGGCAAAGTCGGCTGGGGGTACAGCAGAGGCTGGGTGTACCAGTGTCTTGGGGTCAGTTTGTACTTTAGGCCCCACAGTGCTGGAAGGGCTTCCCAGATCCCCTGATACAGCCCTGACCCTCTGAAAGGTGGGAAGGCAGGCTCTTACCTTGCAAAAGTGCTGTCCAACTTGGTCAGACCCTATCAAATCCTACCTTGCAGATGGCAGTGACCTGTCCAGCAGAGAGAAGACACAGCCAACCTAGGGTCTGAGCGCTGGGTGCCAAGCCTGCCCTCCTCATTCTCGCTGGTACGCCTGGCCCATCTCTCTTTCATGCCCCCACAACCCAGTCACCTTGGTTCTCCCTGCTATACCTTCTGATCTCGGTCCCCACAGATAGAAGGCTGACTACTGGGGCTCTTGCATGGGGCAAGACAGATGTGACCTCAGCCTCCAGGGACTGAGAAGTTACAGATGTTTATTGAGTGGTTCCCCCAAGTGAGTGAGAACATCCAGTTGAGGACAGGAAGACCTATGGCTGGAGAGGGTCCTATCTCAAGGAGGGGCTCTAGAATGAGACTGGTGGCCTGGGACCAATGGGAGCAGAGCAAGGGTGAGCATGATGTAAAGCAGAAAGAAGGATCAGCAAGGAACAGGAAGAAGGCTGGGGACCTGGGGCCCAGAGAGCAGGAGGAGTGTGGGGTGTACTGGGGTTGAGCTGAAGTGATAACATACACCTGTGCAAAGTTTTGTAGGAATATTTAAAAGGTTAGAATTTGTCTTAAGAGAAATGAGGAGCCACCGAAGGGCTTTAAGCAAGGAATCAACAAAGTCATACCTGCATTCTAAAAATATAAATCTTTGACTTGAGTGGGACGAATACAGTGAGGGGAGGGGTGCTGGAGAGGGTGGAGGAGACTTCCATAGTTTTTCAGGCAATAGAAGGCGGTATCGTGGTCTTGGGAAACAGAGACAAGTGGACAGGTTTGTGAGATATTTGGTGGTTAAGTTGGCATGGTAGTCATGATATAAATACAATGATCTGAGGAAAAAGGAAAATGTTAAGTATGCCTTCTAAGTCCACACACTTTGTATCTAGAGCGGTGGTGTGCCATTTTCTGAGCCTGGACCAGTTTTGAGGTTTGGAATATCCAAGAGGTAATATACAATCTGTAATTCAGGAAAGAGGTCTAAGCTGACTTATGGGCTATGGAAACTGTATAGACTGAGAAGGGTATCTTAAGGACACCAAAACTTGATGACAGAATACAGAGGATAAAACTTATAAAAAGAAGGTGGGGGAGGACTGGCCCAAAGCTAACAAGAAACCAGGAGAGGCTGCTCATGGCTAAGTGCCAGCATTTTTGATGAGCAAGGAGGCGTGGCTAGGATGCTATGGTAATTGAGAAAGAGGAAGATGGAAGCTGGAGAATGTTCAAAAGGCATGAATCTCCAAAAAATAATTTTTTCTATTTTTAGAAAAAGTTGTAACAGCTGTTATTGCTGTTTTACAAGAGAAACAACCTGGATGTGGGTGTCAAGAATCCCTTGAAGAGTGTGGACAAGACCAGATATCTGTAGCATCAGTTTCACTCTCACCTGGAATGTTTCACCAAGTGCTCTCCATGTATTAGGGCTCAGCCACCACAAAAACTTTCTAGAATGAGTTCATTATACCTCCATTTTACAGATGAGGAAACTGAGCCTCAGCTTGTCAAAGCAAGTGGTAAAGTGGGAAGTGAGCACCAATCTGTGAGAGCTGAAAGCCCATACTCTTAACCCAAACACGCTTTCTGTGTCCTTTCACTACATGCCTGGTTCTTTCCTGGCTGCCTCTCCTTGGTTTCCTTTTACGTCTCTGGCCTCCTATCTTCTTTGCAGGTTAACTTCTTTTTCTTCCAAATAACCCTTGTTACCATTTTCCCTAAACCCCTTTCCCCATAACTTCTGGCTTCTGCTTTACCTATACTCCCCCATCAGTCCCTCAGAGATGTTAATGCCCTTCCTACCTCCTAGACTGTACCTTTTCCCCTTCCATCTTTGTTCATTTGATTTCACTCCAATGGCTTTGGACCCATTTGGCTATCTCTTCTCCTTGTATCTGTTTGCCAATGGCTGTTTTGATAGGTTTTTCCTTGGGCTTCCCTGGTGGCTCAAATGGTAAAGCGTCTGCCTGCAATGTGGGAGACCCGGGTTCAATCCCTGGGTTGGGAAGATCCCCTGGAGAAGGCAGTGGCAACCCACTCCAGTACTCTTGCCTGGAAATTCCATGGACTGAGGAGCCTGGCAGACTACAGTCCATGGGGTCACAAAGAGTCGGACATGACTGAGCGACTTCACTTTCACTTTCTCCCACTGCTCCTCTGTAATAAGAAATTCCTCTGTACCTGTTCCTAGCTCCCTGAGCATTTCCCAGCCTCAGAGCTTAGCCCTTGGCTTCATACTCCAAGAACTCATTTCTTTTCCTGACTTTAGCTCTTGCTACTGTGTGGGTACCGACCCTCAGTTCCCTTCTTGGCCTTGTCCTCTTTCTTTACCCCCATATCTGAAGCATCAAGTGCTGAGTGAACATCGGCACTTAGATGTCTCACCATCACTCTACACTTACGGCTAAAACCAAATCCACTAACTTCCTCCTAAACTTCTCCTCCCACCCCAACTTCCTCATAAATCATTTCCCCAGTCATTCTCAAAATCTTTACTTACCCCTTACCCTTACATTCCTACCCTCTAGGAATATTTGCTCCATATCCCAGTCTAAACACATTATCACAAGGTTCTAAAGATATTCCCTAAAAATGTCTTGTCTCTAACACAAGATTTCCCATTACCTCTGGACCTATATCTTAATTTTTGAAATGGACCTTAACCCTACCCTCTGCTCCATTAATGATCAAAGTGTATTCTTAGTGGTCAGTTGAATGCAAATTAATGTCTTCCTTGTAGACTTTTGCAAATAATTACCTTAAAATCTAATATCCAGTGGTTTTCAAAAGTCTCTTGGGAAAAATCTCCCCAGATTGAAGTTTTCTGGTGGACCCTTCATTCCACTCTTGGCATTCCCAAGATCTGATGACTTTAAGGGCTACATGGATGACACAGCTGTGGAGATGGGTAGATGTTATAGAGCCCAGGACTCCTCTCAGATTTTCAGATGTGATGCCAAACAGAACATCTCCCCATGGGCCCAATCCATACTCCAGCCCATCTGCAGCCTTTGCTGAGTGTCAAGCACCACAGCCTTTGAGGCGTTGCACACTTGGACCTGGTGTGCAAATCCCTTCTGCGCTGCCTTTGCCTAGTCATGCTGTGGTGCCAGGCCTTCAGCTACGAGTGATTTTATAAGGTCAGTCACACACAAATCACTGTTTCATCTAAAGGGATGTTGAGGACAACAGTTAAAATCATTTATATCCTTCTGAATTGGATGTGTGTGCTTCCTCAAATCCTTTGCTGAATAAAATGAGGTCTTCATTCTTAAGGGTTGTCTCCCTCCCATTTCGCTCCTGGAAGATGAGGTCCCTCAAGGCTGGGGGTCTGGATCTATATCCTTTACAACTATGTCCCACAGGGGGAACAGTGTCCAGGGCTATGCATATGCTCACTACAAATCTTTCCCCTGTGTTTGAACCATTTCCACCTCTACGTAGATTTTTATTCTCCACTGTCACCTGACAGCCTGCTCTTCAGGCCATCCCTTCAGTTCCTCCTGCACGCTGCTGCCAGATTGTTTTCCAACTCAGTTTTCATTCCATCAATCCTGTTAAAAACTTTGCTTCCAGATAACAAGGCTTCCAGAATTATCCTTAGTCAGCCTTATTTCTTGGCTCTCTCTACCCACACTCTTGACACCTCACTGAACCACAGATAACCTACCTCATGTCTCCCCCATGTCACCCGAGTTCAACTGGTTCTGCCCTGCGAGCTTCCCAGGAGCGGTCTGTGTCTTCCTCTCCTTCCTTGAGCCTTTTCTCACCCAGTAGAAACATCCCTCCTCCTTTCTCTTTGATGTGGGTCCTGAGAGACTCTTGCTTTTGACTGCCAAATCATTAGAGTTGTGGAGGCTTTCGTTAAACATTAAGGGCCCTGTCTGAACAAGGCACTACATTCAGACACAGGAGGTATGTGGAAAGTTTTCTGAGGAAGGTGCTGTAAACCAGGACATCATGTGAGGACCACAAGTCTGTAAGATGGGAGGCAAAACTGCCCGTGAACTTCTACATCGAGGAAACACAGAGTATCAGATCTGGGATGGCAGGCGGGGTTGTGGTGGGAGGTGGGCAAAGCTCTAAGATCTTACAATAGCATATTCTCTCCTTTGAAAACTGAACCAACCACACGAGATCCAGAGGAGCATGGTCACTTGTCAATGGTCACTTAAAAGTGGGCAAAGTTTTCCATGTGCACATTCTGTGATCTGATTTCCATGTCCTGGCATTGGGGTCATGACACTGGTAAGTCATTTTTCCTAGCAGGCATCCAAGTGAGTCCCTGGGAATTTCTTATTCTGGAGGAGAGATAATAGAAACCAACAAGGGAGATCTGGTGGGATAAAGATTGTGCGGTTGACCTGGACTCCCCTTTAGGGCACCATAGGGAGACCTCAGCCACAAGATTTCCTTACACATAGGAAAGACAGTTGATGGTGCCTGAAAGGCAAGTTTCTCTCTCTAGTAAATACCAAAATCTACGTTTCACATGAGCACACAGATCCAAAGCTCTTGGGTGTCAGGCAGACCTGGAGCTTTCCTACTCATCTTTGAAGTCCCATGACTCCAATGCACGCTTGTGAAACTGCTCCTTTCTCCACAGCTGCTTGCTGACTGCCCCTTTACCACAGCTTTCACCTTTACCTGTCTGAAGCTGCCCCCTTGTCCTTCAGATACCCAATCCATTGTCTTCCCAGTAGGCTGCATCTGATATCCTGCCCCAGGTGAGTTTGTTTTAAAGTATCAGCATTGACCACCTGAAGAGCCTTCTAGATGATGGCCTTTTCAGGCCATGAGACAAGTTGGGTTTGCGGAGGGGGGGAGGGGGGAGGGGTTTGATGTCGAGAGACTGGAGACCCATGGCATCCTCAGAGCCTTTTGTAAGGAGTCGCTTGACATCCAAACCATACTTTTTTCCCACCAGCAGGCTGAGTCTGTCTCATGGAGAGGCAGAACAGGCCAGGCTGGGCATCATTCCCATAGCAGCACTTCAAGAGGTTTCCCACCACTTCACTTTTCAACTCAATTTTAAAAGAATCTGACATGTTATCTTGAGAAGGAAATGGCAACCCACTCCGGGATTCTTGCCTGGAGAATCCCACAGATGGAGAAACCTTGTAGGTACAGTCCATAGGGTCCCAAAAAGTCAGACGTGACTGAACGGCTTCACAACATGTTATCTGGCCTCAAAGGATTATTGGTAGTGGGATTTTTTTCAGCCCAATTTTGACTTTTTACCTGAGATGAGGAAATGCAGAAGTGACAGTATCACAGTACTAGGATTTGGGGTCATGGGCCCAAGTTCCAGTCTAGGCTCTGTGGTTAACTAGCCCTGCGACCTTGTTCAGTCCCCAAGGCTCCCTGGGACCCGGTCAAGGATGTGGATCCTCCCTGCCTCAGGATACACTGAGCCCCCGGTCAAAGTGAAACCTCTGGAACTGGGCGCCAGCAGTTTCGGCTGTTGCTCCTCAAGCTTCAGAGTCTCCCCGACACACAGAGCTGTGTGACTCCGTGACTCCAAAGGCAACCTGAAAGATTCCTAAACTGGGGGGGGGGGGCAGCCTCGAGGCCACCAGCCAGAGGCCACTGAACCTCTTTCTTGTGGCAAGATTCATAGCCACGTCTGAGCCTTCACGTCCAAGATTTACCACACCGAGGTCCCCAGAGGCCTTGCGTTGGCTCACCTACCTGGTTGTGATAAGTCCTTTGAAGGGCAGCAACAAAGCTGCCTCTGCAGTGGGATGTCCTTCATCATCACCACAGCGCAAGTTCCTCCAAGGCAAATCCTCACTATTCACTCCTCTCTGGGGCCTCCGAGGGGGACACCGTGGGTGCCTGTACCTAGTATGTGCTCAGTAAATGTTGGTGAAGGGAATGAATGAACAATGGACAAGCTAAGCTTCTTAGGCCTGGTCAGGATGCATTCACATGTGCCCAGAGGGATATTTTCTTTATCCTATCTCTGATTCCAAATGCCAAATTCCAGCAATGAGTTGGCCCGAAGCCACCACCCAAATAGTCAGATAAATGCAGCAATACCGGCCTTTACTTGTGAGCTTATCTGTTGTTTAATGAACAAACTGTGAGGCCACAGAAATGGCCTAGAGCAGGGCCAATCTCTGGTGAGGGAGCCACTGACTGACCCAAACAGTGGGGTTACCTAACCTCTCTGGACCTCCTTTCCTTATCTATTAAAACAAGAGGATTGGGCCACATGACCTCTTTGAGCTGTGGATCTGATACCCAGGGTTCTTACCCTTTCTCTCAGCTTCCCTTCACAGCTTTCCCCAGCGTTCTCCCTCTTCACCTTTCTCGGCTCTTTTGCACGATCACCCTCAGGCCAGCCAGTGCCACCTGTAGGCTCAGGTACCTGGCACTGACCTGGGATGTCAGGGAATGTGAGTTGCAAGTGGCCAGGTTTGGCCATCTCCTCTGGCTCTGCTCTTTTTCTCTTTAAAGCCCCAGATGCATTCTAAGAATCTAAGGAAAGCTGTGGAGAAACACACAGTAATCAATAGACTTTGAATACAGTGCTGGGTTCTGGACTCCCTGAAGGATTTACAACTTCTAAGATCCTTTATCCACCTGCTACTTCAGGTTTCCAGTGTCCCAGAGGCTCTTTCCAGATCAGAACCACCTTTGTTGACCAGTAGAGTGTGATTTCCAGGTTGTTAAATAAGTGAATTCTCCTTTAACTTTGATGTCATTTAACTTTTCACCTGGGCCCCAACATCTTTCAGATGAGGAAGGCTTGATACAGTGGTAAATTATGCAGCCAGTGGAACCAGTGAGAAATATTTACAGGAAGAATGAGGGACACGTCTGGGACCCACTTCATACTGACACTGTCCACAGCTGCCCTAAGCCTCAGTGGGCATCCAGGCTGATGGGATCTCTGGGTTCCTGCCATGGGGGAGCCTATCTCATGGAGAGCAAGTACAAATGCAGACTACTGTATTCACTCCAAAACTTTAATATCTACAATGACCCAGCCAGTGTTCTAGTCCCTGGGAATATAGCAATGAACCAAATGAGGCCCTTGCTCTCAAGAAGTTAATTTGGACAAGACGGAGTCACTCATATTACCGTTAAGTGTTAGTGTTAGTTGCTCATTTGTGCCTGACTTTTTGCGACCCCATGGACTGCAGCCCACCAGGCTCCTCTGCCATGAGATTTTCCAGGCAAGGATACTGGAGTGGGTTGCTATTTCCTTCTCCAGGGGATCTTCCCAACCCCTGGGACCAAACCCGGGTCTCCTGCACTGCAGGCAGATTCTTTACTGACTGAGCTACAAGGGAAGCCCTATTACTGTTAATATAAGTTCAAATTACAATTGTTCAACCAGAAGCATGATCAACAATAGGGTAGAGGAGAAAAAGATTATCCTGGGAAGTCTGGGTATGGCCTAATGAGCAGGACTTGAAGGAGGAGTATTGTTTTCAAGATATTAAGTTGAGGGAAAGGCATTGCAGGTTCAGAGAATGAGAAAACAATTGACAGGGGGAACTCAAAGTTCCTCCTGCACCCCTGCCAGCACCATTTGATTTCCAGGGTTCAGATGGACTCCCTATCACTGTGTGAGTACGTTTACTGCTACAGCTCCGCCTCAGTTTCCTTATCAGAAAAATTGGGAAAATAATAGTGTTTCTTGATATGGTAACTGTGAGGACGAAAAGAGATAAAGCATGTTGAAGCCTTACCAGAGTATCTGGATGAAACACATAGAGTTCAGTAAATGCTGTTGCTGCCATTAGTCCTCAATCTCCCACAAGAGTGTGGGTAACAAGGGATAGTATGGGAATAGTTGGTAAGAGCGGAATCTCTAGACTGGAGTTGTGTCCTTGGGTGTGATCACTGAAGAAATGTGTCCTTGCGGGCAGATAACCACACCTTCTTGGATACTCTGAGAGGCCTGGGAATGAGATGATCTCTAAGTTCCCTTGGTGGTCCATGTGTCAACAGTTTTGACCCTGGTGCCATGGAGTAATTGGTCGTGGGACACTGATGTGGCATGAATACAACTCTAGAGCCACTCTCCACCACATTTCCTTGGCTGTGCTATCTCTCTTCATTTCCTATCCACCCGCTTCCTTCTCCTTGACCAGTTAGAGGAAATCATCTCACCAAAACAATTAGTCTCCAGGGGCTAATCCTTCAGCTTTTTGTCTCTCCTGAGGGTATTCTCATTTACCAGGCACCTGAAGCATTTCGGTGGAATTGTTCACATGTGGCACTCTTTCCACTCTGTGGGAGCCTGCAGGCTAGGAGGGTGAAATACTAATAAGCATGACGCCGTCACAAGCATGAAGAGATACTAGCACAGAGGGGGGCCCAAGAAGCCTTTATGTGAAAGGTGGGACTTGTGCCGAGCCTTGGAATGTGGCTAGGATTTTGATGGTGAGCAGAAAAGAGGGCTTTGGCAATGCTTGGAGGTAGGACCGAGCAGTGTGGTTGGGATAATGAGACCAAAGGAGCTGGAGTCACATTGCTGCTGCTGCTAAGTCGCTTCAGTCGTGTTCGACTCTGTGCGACCCCATAGACAGCAGCCCACCAGGCTCCTCCGTCCCTGGGATTCTCCAGGCAAGAACACTGGAGTGGGTTGCCATTTCCTTCTCCAACACATGAAAGTGAAAAGTGAAAGTGAAGTCGCTCAGTCGTGCCTGACTCAGCGACCTCATGGACTGCAGCCTACCAGGCTCCTTTGTCCATGGGATTTTCCAGGCAAGAGTACTGGAATGGGTTGCCATTGCCTTCTCCGGAGTCACATTGGGAAGCATTAATAATTTCCACTGGTGGAACCAGAACTAGGGATGAGGATGCTGAGGGAGGATTCAGGAAAGGCATTGCTCTCTTGACTCCTTGGCTTCTAATTTGTGTATATACTCTTATGCTAGGAAGCTAGCATATGTATACTCTTATACAAGGAGACTAGAGGAAGTTTTAAGAAACAGGAAATCCTACTAGCTAAACTGTATGTGTGGGTGCTAAGGCAGCAGGCATCTTCAGAACTAATTTATGAGTCTTGCAAAAATGTCTTAAATTTCCACCTAATTTAGCTTATATCTCATTGTCAGTAAGAATGGAGTTTGATGATCTCTTTCACTACACTGGGCTTAAAAGGGCTTTTTACTGCTTCCCAAATCAAGTCTGTCTACAGTAGATGAAAAACTGGCTCCACTGAGACATCTGTGACTTATTTATAGTGCTGAGATTTAGGAGGTCCTCTTCAATTCTGGGATATTTTTAGCTAATATTTCTTTGAATATTTCCTAGACCGCCAGTTAGACAAATACTGGGTCTAACAGATTCATCCTTCACGTTTCTTACCTGCTGTTTGATATTTCTCATCTCTTTTATCTCTTTGTGCCACATTCTAAGGTACTTCCTTGACTGAGTTTCCCAGCTATCACTTCAACTGTTATGTATTTGGCTTTTCAGTCCATTGATTCAGATTTATATCTCAAAAGCCAAAGTATTAATGTCCATTATCTGTTCATCCTTTTATGGATGCTATGTCTGCTGGTGTCTTTGAGGCCGTTGATGCAACATATTCTAGAGCCCTGTTTCATCGATTATAAACTCCTCTGTATACAGTTCGTGAAATAAACTCCCTTCCACGGCTTTGGCAGTCACCAAATATTTGGTGAGTCTTAATTATATGCTCATTTTTGTGGCTGAATTTCTTTGTCAGCTGGGCTGCTTCTGTTCCCCACCTTTTGGGGAAGGACTGGAAGAAGCCAGATATTCTGCTGCAGATTGTACTCTCTTTTCAAGACGAGTGAGGAAGGCATGCTACTGGTCAGAATACCTTAGCACCAAGGCTGCAGGGCTTGGGTATATTCTGTGTCTCCAGCTCCACTCCTCCCTATCCATAGCTTCTTTGGGCAGAGCCCCACTTCAGCTGCCACTTGGTAGGAGGAGAGGAGATGCATAAGAGCTCCTGGGGCCAGCTCTTCAATCTGCTGGTTGCCCCTGCTTTCTCTCCAGCTTCCTTTATCCATGGCCTTCAGTGTGGAGCCCTACTGGGTTTCATCCTGCTTATGGAGGGATACTCTTCTCTCCAATATGTATTTTGATTTGTTTCCTTCATCAGGTTGATCCAAACATTTTTTACACTACCAGAATTTCTGGCCCAAGGAGGGCTACACTTCTTATAATTCACTTATGAAGGTAAAAACTATCTTCTCTGTCACTTTCAGAGACGGGGGGTGACAAGGAAAGGCTGTAGCATGGCTTCATCCATCATCTTGAACCAGAAGCTTACTAAGGATATTAAAAATAAGGTGTCACTGATTTCCAAAAGCAGTTCCAACGAAGGTATTCCAGTGATGTTTTGGTGATATTAGGCTGAGCAGTTAGGCTTACAGGAGAATCACCTGTCTGGGCATGAATTGACTGATGTGGTAATTAACTTAGCAGTCACGTAGCTCTGAGGCCAGACCCTGTGACACTGAAGCAGCATCGTTGATGTCGCAGGTACTCTAGACCTCACCTCAGGAAGGGTCCGGAGTTAGATAGGGTAACATAGGAAGTATCAGGGGATGAATAGCGAAAAAAGATACACTTGGAGACCCAGAAGAATAAACATAGGCTAGACATGGAGGTTAGTGTCCTGGCTGAAGGAAAGAACAGCAAGCAGAAATGCAAACATGTAAAAATGGCTTATCAAAGAATGGATGAAGCACGGAGCATGGGCGATTTTGGCCAGGCATAAGAATTCCAATAATAAAAATTTCCTCAAGGCAGGGTAAACTTGCAAAAAGGCAATGATTGAATCCTTGATCAGTGTTAGAGACAGTTTGAAGAAGGCTCCAAATGATCTGTGACCAGCTGGAACTTGGAAGTAAGACATAATCAGCATTGTTATAGTTTTTAATGACGCTGTATTGTTAACGTAGTTGTGTCACAGCAGGAAATAATTCACTTTCCAGTTCTGCCCCATACTGTGTGTGACTGGGGACAAGTTACTATACCACTCTGAGACTTCCATGTCCTTGCCAGTAAGATGGAAATAAGAGAACCTTCCTTGCCTTGAGATAGCATAGGTGAAATATCTATATACACCATAAAGTGATATAATCAAATGGAAGACGTGATTTTTCTGGAGCCTCCTTTTAACTCTCTAGGACTTTAGGAGCAAAGCAGAAACTAACCATCTAGTGATCCCTGAAAAGGAGACAGAAAGCATCTCCAGCTTCAGGGAAGCGTTCCACGGGTCCCCACAAGGTTCTGATATGCTCCCACCACTGCACCAACACATTCTCCCAAATATTCCACTCCATCAGTGAGAGCCTTCTCTGCTTCTGCCAGGTGACGGCCATGTGAGGAACATGGCTGACAGGTCCAGGCTGAGCTAGAGCTCGTGACCCAACAATGAAGGCAGGCCTTCAACTAGTAAGTAGAAAAATGAGATGAGGTTTGTCAAAGGGAGCATGTTGGGCTCTATGTAACTTCCAGATCTTCCAAGTCCTCCAGGTGAAGTCAGGTGACCCCTTGAAGCTGAGTCTTAAAGATAGCAGGTGTTTACCAAAAGAAAAAACCACCAAGTGGTGACCTGTTGATAGAACAGTGTGTACAGACACCCCTGATGGTTAAGAAGATAGTACTTGCACCAAAAGCAGGGAATCTCCCTCTTTCCAAATTATGCAGGCATTATTCCGGTAATCAGGAGCAGGCATTATTTGTGCTAAAGGTCTCTGGAAGAGTAAGGCTGTAATTTCTTGCGTGGTTTCTTGACTTGTCAGGAAGTGAAGTGGGGGCCTGGACCCAGGTGCACGTGGGCTCCCCTGAATTGACTTCCGCCATTGCTCATTAAAGTCACTCATGACATGGGGTACATAAATGAATCCCTGTCTCCATAAAAACCCAGTTAAAAATAACACAAAGGAATCTTTACTCAACAGAATATTTGAGAATAGATTTTTCAGTTTGCATGCTTGCAAGTGGGTAGGGAGGGAGGAATTTTGATCTTCCCACTCCTCAGGACTGGCATCAATGCCACTGTTGAAAGTTTGGATGCCCTTAACCCCCTGGATGAAGGCTGTCCCTGGGGCCAAAGTTTAGTTGAGACAAAAGTTGTGACTTGCCTGCTAGTGATGCCAAGTTCTAAATGTAAGCTTTTATCAGTGGTCCTGAGAAACCAGGTCCAAAGGGTATGGAGGAAAACTTGCGCTTGCTATGACAGGATGTAGGTAAAGAGATTACTTCTGGATGAGCACTCTGGACATGACAGGCTCTGTGACAATGAATGAATAATGTGTTTGCCAAAGAGCACTTTCATACTTCTGCTGCTGCTATCGGAAGCAGTCATTATCTTACACCATGGGAGCTATCACCCTGAAAATTAGGGCCCCAGAAATGATAAAGTTGTCCCCAAAGTTTGGCTGAGTTCTGAGTATCATTCCCCAGTTTTATGGGAGCCATAGCTTTGCTCCCGTGGAACTAAGCTTTCAAAGGTTAATGTTTTCCACAATAGCTACTTATTAGGCAAGGCAGTGCATCTGTATCACCAGGCCAGAGTTCAAAGTGGGCATTCCCGAAACAAGGGTTTCTGTATAGCTCATCTAGGAAGAGCATCAGGACTAGGGATATTGCTGTCCACCCCCACCCCACCCAGGGAATATCAAAAGAGAAAAAATAGAGATATGATCTACTGCCAGCTTAGCTATTACTCTTTGGGTCTTATGAAAACTATACAAAATTCCATATACAAACAAACCAGGAGCAGGTTTAATAACTGTATTTATGAAGCTCCCATTTCTATGAAAATCAGATTGCAGGCAATGGTTATTCAGAGCTGATGATATGGGAATTGGTAAGCACATGGGAGGAAGATATGCACCTCAACCCACCCTTTAGGTCCAGCAGGTGAGAGATGGGAGTGAAGGCACCCCAAAATCATCCTCAAATCACCTCTAAACATTCTGATCCAGTAGAAGTCATAGGCTCTGGCCAATGTCTTAAATCCCCAAGATACCATTTAGTGGACCTGTAACCTTGGTTGGGCAAGTTATGTAACCTCCCTGAGCCTCAGGTTCCATAGCTGTGCAGTAGAGGTCACACCTACCTCCTATAGTGATCAGAAGGGTGTTAGAGTTCATTTCCTTAGAGTGCTGGGTAGAAGGGCTAGCACATATTCATTCCCCCATCAATGAGAACTAAGCAATATAAACAATAAAATAAATGCCTTTCAAAAGACAGAAATGTCAAGAAGGAGAAAACATTTCCTAATGGGTAGAAAATCCTGAACTGGTTGGTTTACCCAAAACAGTCCCAATTTATGCCTGTTGTCCCAGGCCTCACTAATTGCACTCCTTTTACTCAAAAACTCCCTTGTTTGGTCAACACATTTTCTGGTCACCATAATTATGAGTTTCAGGGGTGTTTTCAGATGTGCTGCCTGCAGCATCAAAACAACAGGCGTCGAAGCTATTCACAACGATAATGGCTACCTTTTATAGAATGCTAAACTTTGCTGTATCTAAACCTCACAACTGGTCCCGTAATGATTTTTTATTATTACATCCATTTTAGAGATGTAGTTTGAAGAGATTAAGTAACTTGCCCAAGAGTTCAGATTTTACCAAGTGTAGAGGGTAGGGTGATGGCTCCACCTGCCTGCACTTTGGGGGCAGGCCTCTGTGTGCCCTTCAGTCTGGAGCAAGGCAAAGCAGGCAGTGACTCTGTCAGTGACGAGAGCAGCCCTGGAAATTCCCCTTAGCAATGAGGCTGGTCTCTGTGACCTCCCGGGCCTGGACCACAAAAACCCCTGGGGAGGGCACAACTCAGATGACTGTTGCCTCCAACAGAGCAACAGAGCCAATAGCAGCTTTGCCTCCAGGTTGTGGTGCGGGGAATCCAAACAGGGCTTGAATGTTTGAACCCTCTGCTTCATTTCTGTCCTTTCCTCTGAGTTGTTATCTCAAGGTGTTAATTCATGTAAAAACAGCAGCAGCACATGATGGTCAAGTCCTCTTTCTCTGACCTTTCCTGGTGTCTTTTAGAGTAAATCTCAGTCTATGGATCCTAGTACTACTTGTGGATCACACTGAAGTGACTTAGCAGCAAATGTACACACATGTATGCATGTGTGATCGTAACAATAACTAACACTTATTGAGCACTTACTGTGTGCCAGACACTGTTCTATGCACTTTGTGGGTAATATTCTCATTTAATCTGTATGCTAGCTCTAGGAGGTAGGCACTACCAGTACTGAAGTCCAGAATCTACCAGTAGCTTGCCCAAGTTCACGTAGCTGCTGAGTGGCAAACCAGGATGCAGATCCAGGAAGTGTGGCTCAGAAGCATGCCCTTGCCCATCTGTGGCCCCTGCTTTCTTCTCTCTCCTCTCTTTTGTAGCGGACAGTAGCATTTCATATCCTACTTGCTTCCACAGGCCTGGAGTCTCCTTAAGCAAGCACTACGTAGGCCAGGGGCCGGGACAGCATTGTCCTCCTTCAGCTAGGATTGTGTGCTTTCCAAATCACTGTCTCTTCTCTACAAAGCTTTCCAGATTTTCTCACCTTACAGTCACCTCTCCTTTATTTTCCTTTATTGCCTATGGCTGCAGCCAGCTTTTGGTGTACATTTTTGGTGACATTTCTAGCATGTCTTTTATCCCAGTGCAACACAGGTGGGGGCCTCTGTGTGCATGTGACTTGTGGCATGTGGCTTGACTCTCAGATTAGATTGTAAACTATCCTGCGTCTCGCCCCCTTCCCCTTCTAGCAAGACCTCTATTAGTCTATGCAGCACATTTCTGTGATTTAGGAAAAAACCACCTTAGGAAGGATAAACTTTGGTAAAGGTACTCATTCAGGGGAATGTGGACCGCATTTCAGGCCCTCGAGCTCCCTGCGTTTTTTCCCCATCCTATTCCATGCCATTTCCCACCCTGCACCAGCCTCTCTGTGCCTGGCAGTAGGGCTAACAAGGAGGTGCTCCATGTATATCCTTTGGCTGCTTGTAATTCTAACATAGGGGCCTGTTAAAATTGTTACAAAGATTTACAAAAACTAAGAGGACTATAAGGGTGATTTTCCCTTTAAAATGTAAATCTGGTTTATTCAATTAGAAGATATTAAATCAAAAAATAAACAAAGAAGCCAGCATTTAAATGGATGACTATATTTCCAAGGAACCAAATTTGGCTGCAGCAAATGCTGCTCACGACAAATTTGACAAAAGCTTGAGAAAGTAGGAAAGTCTCAGTACCACCACCACCATTTACAAACCATGGCAATTTAGGAAAATCACAAAATCGCTCTTCTAGCCCCAGATTGTGCATCTGTAAAATGGGACTAACAATGCGGCACCCCCTACCCACCACCCCCCACCCACCTAATGAGAGGGCAATATGATCGTTAGACGAGAGAGTGGTTAGTGAACACATCTATGGAGTAATGGTAGAGGCAGAATTAGAATTTAGGGTCACTATAGCCAGGAACATCTGTTAAGTAATCACTAATGAACAGTAAGAGTGCATGCTTTACATACGCATCAGTTTCTGGCAACACTTAAGCTTAGGGATAACTGGAGATAGTTGCAGCATTTGGGCAATGTTCAAGAAAAGATGGCATAAGGAAAGAACCTAGGGAGAAACACATTCAGCTCTTCAGTTTCCAGGGGGATTTTAGTGGGTGACTTGGGCACTGCACATAGCTTCTTTTGGTTCCACGACAACTAGCTCCTTTGCTAAGGGAGGCTTTATAGGTTGAGTATGGGGAGTGGGCAGTATTATCAGGGCTGAAGAAGCCCAGAGTGGTAGGACAGTTCTCAAATGGAAGAGTGCTAAGCCTTAGAATTAAACCTTACTGAATGGCTTTGAAAAGGAATTAAAAGAGGGAGTTATGGTGCAGGCACCAGCATTTCAGCAGATTGGAAAGCACTTTAGAAGTAGAGATGAATGCCAGACGAATGAGGAGAAACTATGGGAAGCTGGGGGAGTGGGCAGAGAAGAGGCTGAGGGCTTTCAGAGTGGGCAAAGACAGGTGATGCACTGCATGGGGGAAATGACCCACATTATGTTTATGATTCATTCTTCCATTATTAACTTTTTCTAGAACCCTGAACTTCTACTAAGTGCAAAGCATGGTGTTAGGATTCCAGTTCGGGTGGGTGGAAGGTGTGGGAGTGGGTAGGAGGAACACAAAGAGAATATTATCTCTGCCTCTAAGAAGTTCCTGATACAGCTAAAGAGAAAGACACAAATACATACAAAAATAGCAAGGTTTTATGTGATAAACTCTGCATGAAAGGAGTATGCAAATTACAAAGGTGGAACAGCAAATGGATTACTCTAGACAGAGGAAGGAGATAGGAACTGGGAATTGTCTCCCAGAGAGACAGTCCTGGTCTTGTGGTATTATTAGGATTTTGCTGGAATTAGATGGTAAAGTGCTTTTGGTGACAGCGTAGGACCTGTATTCAGATACATTCTGAGTGTTTCCATAGAAGACACTGGTCCTAATATACTGCTGAAGCCCTAGTAATGTTGGGGATTTTAGGCATTTATACAGATGTGAAGACATCTGTTAATCCAATCCACATCATGTATGAATTAAACCATATTATTTGATCCAGTGTGGCTAAAAATGTCTGGCCCCTCTTAAAGGCTACAGCATGCACATATAAATAGCTTACAGAAAGGTTAATTGGAACCAGCAGAGTAGGAATGAGGTTACCATGGGTTTTCAGGATACAAGAGTCATTTAGAGGTTCCTCCAAGGTGGTGCCTTCTTAGTTCTTTGGAAAAAAGAAATTGTTAATTCTAAAACCAAAGGAAGGAGTATATATAAATCTTATTTATAAATGAGCAATAAGCATTGTTCACATGCCCTACCAGAACTTTGTTTAAAAAAAAAATGAAAAGATGCTTTTAATTAATTGTTAAGTCAAGAAAATAAAGACAATAAATATACCTCTTTCAACTTATGACTGTTTTTCAGCTGTTTTAGTTTGAAGTGGCTATTTCATCAGAGATGGCCTTGACATATGTCAACAATGCCTTGACATAGCTAATTACATAATCACTTGTATTATATATAACTGGCAATAATATTGACCATTTGAATGAAGTGCTGTAGGGATAAAGAGGAGGGAAAGAGTCATTCTCCCTGGAATATGGAGGTCATCATTCTTTTCTTGTCTTGAGAATAAAGGGATTGGGAGCCTAAAGAGGAAATGAAATCTGTGAAAGTAGCAGGAGCTTCTAGCAAAGCATGGTAAAATGGCTAAGCAGTGTTGAGGATACTAACAAGGTTGGCAAACATGAAGTTAGCATCATGCCCATATACCCAGTTGTGCCATATTCTCCAGTAATACTAGTCTACTCAGGCACAGGTGTATATATATATCTCTATATATCTGTGGGCCTTTGCCAGACAAGGGTAAGCAAAAGGGGTGCCATGGACTCAGTATGACTGTGTGGATCACAATAAACTGTGGAAAATTCTGAAAGAGATGGGAATACCAGACCACCTGACCTGCCTCTTGAGAAATCTGTATGCAGGTCAGGAAGCAACAGTTAGAACTGGACATGGAACAACAGACTGGTTCCAAATAGGAAAAGGAGTACGTCAAGGCTGTATATTGTCACCCTGCTTATTTAACTTATATGCAGAGTACATCACAAGAAACGCTAGACTGGAAGAAACACAAGCTGGAATCAAGATTGCCGGGAGAAGTATCAATAACCTCAGATATGCAGATGACACCACCCTTATGGCAGAAAGTGAAGAGGAACTCAAAAGCCTCTTGTTGAAAGTGAAAGAGGAGAGTGAAAAAGTTGGCTTAAAGCTCAACATTCAGAAAACGAAGATCATGGCATCTGGCCCCATCACTTCATGGGAAATAGATGGGGAAACAGTAGAAACAGTGTCAGACTTTATTTTTTGGGGCTCCAAAATCACTGCAGATGGTGACTGCAGCCATGAAATTAAAAGGCGCTTACTCCTTGGAAGAAAAGTTATGACCAACCTAGATAGTATATTCAAAAGCAGAGACATTACTTTGCCGACTAAGGTCCGTCTAGTCAAGGCTATGGTTTTTCCTGTGGTCATGTATGGATGTGAGAGTTGGACTGTGAAGAAGGCTGAGCGCAGAAGAATTGATGCTTTTGAACTGTGGTGTTGGAGAAGACTCTTGAGAGTCCCTTGGACTGCAAGGAGATCCAACCAGTCCATTCTGAAGGAGATCAGCCCTGGGATTTCTTTGGAAGGAATGATGCTAAAGCTGAAGCTCCAGTACTTTGGCCACCTCATGCGAAGAGTTGACTCATTGGAAAAGACCCTGATGCTGGGAGGGATTGGGGGCAGGAGGAGAAGGGGACGACCGAAGATGAGATGGCTGGATGGCATCACTGACTCAATGGACGTGAGTCTGAGTGAACTCTGGGAGTTGGTGATGGACAGGGAGGCCTGGCGTGCTGCGATTCATGGGGTCACAAAGAGTCGGACACGACTGAGCGACTGAACGGAACAGAACGGATGGCTTCTAGGCCAGATACAGAAGCTCAAGATAGGAGGAAGTTCAAAGACATAGAGAAAGTGGTGATAGCACTGGCTTAGAGATCTCAGTGAGGCTGGAGAATATTTGAGTGAGAGGACTGGAGTAAATGAGCTGGAAGGTGATGAGATGATGAGGATGGGATGTCAGAGCAGGTGCAGTTTCTGATGATGACAAGGTTTCACTTATGCCTCTCAAAGTGTGCTGAGGTGGAGGAAGAAGGTCACTGAAGGTGCAGTCATCAACAAACTCTGCAGCCAGGGTGTTACTTTGATCAGCAGGGGCTTCCCTGGTGGCTCAGAGGTTAAAGCGTCTGCCTCTAATATGGGAAACCTGGATTCGATCCCTGGGTTGGGAAGATCCCCTGGAGAAGGAAATGGCACCCCACTCCAGTATTCTTGCCTGGAGAATCCCATGGACGGAGGAGCCTGGTGGGCTACAGTTCATGGGGTCGCAAGAGTCGGACACGACTGAGCGACTTTAACTAACTAAGGACATGTAGTGCCTTAGGGTAAAGTGGAGAGGAAGACCTGGAGAAAGAGGCTAAAGTCTTCAGTGAGGAGGGAAGTCAGGGTAAGGGGGTGGACAGCGTGAACCTCAAGGATGTTACAGTATTTTAGAAAGAAGAAGAGAGTCATGGTCTAGAGGCAGTACCCAGGTTCCTGACACTGCAACTGGAGATTGTACCATTGAAAACAAATCCTCTGCTTGAGAGGGTAGAAAGGAAAACAGTGTCCTCAGGGGTCAGAAATGGATTTGAAAGGGTCACTGAGGGAAGAAGAGGAGTTTGGTGGAGTCTGGCAAAGTAGGCAATGGGAACTGGGTGGGGGCAGCGGGGAGAGGGCATGCAGAAAGTGGTAACAGTTTCTGAAATTGCAAGAAAGCTTAGTGACAGCTGCGGTGCCCCTCTCAGTGAAGTCTGGGGCTACTTAACACCCTCAGATGAGTTCAGCTGTGTCAGCTCTGGATACTTTGTAGATGGCAAATTATGATGAGCATGGTTTCCAGATTATGCTTTCTAAAGCCCTTTATGTCACTTTAAAGTGCATGGATAAAAAAATTACACAAAACAGATGTAGGATTGGACCACTAGTCTTACAAAAATAACACATAAGTAATCAGACATCAAAGCCAATTAATTTCTTTTTATGTTAAGTCCTATATCATCTGTCTTTCCAGTCTTCTCCCCTGCTATTTGCCCTACAGTCCACCAGCTATACCAGACTAGCCCTAACTTCCCAAGCACATGGCCCACGTTTGAGCCTCCTGTTGTGTGTGATGTTCCTCCATCCAGTATAACCCCTGGGCTGGGGTCAAGTTAGTTAGTGTTACCAGGTTTACCTTCACACCCTCTCATTAAATCAGTGGAGCATTTTCCATTGCCTCAGAAAAGCAGAATGCAGAAGGGAAAAACACTTTCCTGGCTTTTGAGTCTCAAAATCCAGGCCCTATAAGAGTAGGGAAGACTGGCCACAGTGTGGCTTTGGGAAAAGGCTGGGTGATAGGAGTGCCTAAACCTCCTCCTCCCACATAGACGTGAAGTAGCCTCAGGCTGGAGGAAGAGGGACAGACAGAAGAAGAGAGCTGGCAGACAGGAGGCAGCTGCCTGCACAAGCACCTAGGGCCTTGCTTCCAGCCTAGGCTGTCTGTGGGAGTGGGACGCGATTGGCCTGCTCTTATATTTCCCCTACTAATCAGAGTTTCTGTCATTAACCCTCCCGGCCTGCTAACCTGTCTCACTTTGGCTTACACTATGCTTTAAATTTGTTTTCACTGCAGTTATTTAAAGTTTTGGACATCTGAGGTTTTAAAAGCCCAGATTTCAGGCCTCTCTTGAGGAAAACTCAGATCAGCCCACACTGGACCCCCAATCCCTGTGGCCAACAGTCTGTTGTCCCTTTCAACGGGGCTGGCATTCCCCCACTTCCTTTGATTATTATCTGTTATTCTCTGACCTGGTGGCTCAGAGGTTAAAGCGTCTGCCTCCAATGCGGGAGGACCCAGGTTCGATCCCTGGGTCAGGAAGATCCCCTGGAGAAGGAAATGGCAACCCACTCCAGTATTCTTGCTTGGAGAATCTCATGGACAGAGGAGCCTGGTGGGCTGCAGTCCATGGGGTCACAAAGAGTCAGACACGACTGAGTGACTTTACTTACTTACTTATTCTCTGACCCAATGCCTGCCTGAATTTTTTGGCTCTAGAGCCTCAGATCTCTGATGCCCAGTGAGCTAAGTGCTAGGCTACAGGCTGGCATATATGACCAGTCTTGATAAGTCTAATTATAATATAATCTCAGAGACAAAGCAAATCTACCTTCCCCTAATAGTGAGAAAAATAGCTGGTTTCCTCAGTGGAAAGCTGCAATAACCCTCTGTTCTCTCCCAGAGTCTTCCCAGACTCGGCAGAGGAAAGACTTATCTTTCACCTTGCAAAAAATGCCAGACTCAGAGAAAAGCAAAGACAAATATGTGATATGCTCTCACAGGTCACAGTGATTTCATCCACTGACAGAGCAGGGCAAACACTGGCTCAGCCTAAGAGGCTAAACCGCGCACCCAAGGTCCCAAGTTAGTGGTAGAGTTTAGAACCCAGACCTCCTCTCTTCCCAGCCAGTGCCCTTGAAGGCTAGACTGCTTCATTCTGCCTTGGAGAAGGGCTGGTGGGAAGCCCTTCCCTGGGACCAAAGGAAAAACACTCCTACCAGTTCATTCTCCAACCACGGAGTCAAAGATTAGGCCACAAGTTTAACCATATCCCAACTCACTTAATGAAACTTTCCAAGTTTATTTTTATTTCTAAACACATGTGTTTAACAGATATGTTTCTAAAAAGAGCTCCTATCTGCTCTCATCCTTTCAGAATAAATTTTCTAAAGCTGATTTGGACTACCTGGACTGTGTAAAGACAGCTGGAGGCACAGAACTGACAAATCAATGAGAATACCACTAATCTCTGATGGGCCTGGGCACACGAAGGTTTTCCAGGCTTGTCCTTCCCTTCTGCTCTTTTGTTGAAGCTGGATCACTGCATAAGAGCAGTCATTCCGGAAGGAAGGGCTATGTATTGAAAGTGAGCTCAATATATTCTACTACTCTAAGGATTTGGCTGTTGTCATGGTTACTTTTTTCAAGATACCACATTGGGACTTTCACTCTTATTCCACACTGGAAAGGAAATCAACAAGCAGGAAGTCTGCATCCAGAGGGATCTTAGGAGGCAAGACTTTCCCTCACTTCTATCCTGATTGAGTTCCTGATCTATAGAGGGAATGTGCCCTACATTCCAGACTTCTCCTGACAATGCTCCGCTCTCTGTCATTCCTGGGCAGGCTGAATTGAGTCACACCTTTCCCCTGCAAGTGGTGGGAAGCTCTTAGGAGCAAAATTGGCCCAGCTCCTATCATGGTGGCAGTCCACAGCTGCAGTGACTGGGCAGGCAGGTCTGGGACAGCACAGCAATCTCAGGCAGGCAGCTCCACAGCCAGCGCATAGAGAGAATTTGCACAGCTCAGTGCAAAGTGAAAGGCGGAGCCTCTTGTTCAAAAAGCAGGGAGGGAAAGGCGTTTTCCTGGCTTCCATGGTCTTTCTGCCTTTTAAAGTTTGCCATTTGCTGCTGTGCTCTCTTGGGCACGGGGATACTCTTAGGGCAACCACCCTGTGATGACTCGGTCCCCTTGGCTGTGCACCAGTCTTATCTTTCTCCCATCTCCCAGTGAATATGTGGGACAGAGGAGTGGGGAATCCAAAACTTGGAAAGTTGCAGAAGGCATGACCCTGTTTGAGCCAAGGGCCCAAGTTCCTGGTGCATTCACTGTCCCATGGGACTTTGCTCACAAAATAAAGACTCAAAGATAAAATTGTTGAGTCAATATGGTGACTGCAGACCATTAAACAGCAAGTACAACCCCCTTCTGGGCTCTGACCCCTGTGGTGTTTCCCCAGGCAGCTAGCCTGCTCCCCTGTCAAAAGGGAAGGGCACTCCTTGTGCAGACCCCAGCCTAGCAAGCTGGAGTGCTCCAGGAAGCTTTAACTGCAACAGCTGGTTATTACTAGGCATCTCTTTTTTTCTCCACTCTCTCCACCCTAAGGGAAAGGCAGATTCTAAATAGACAAGTAGGAAAGCAAAGAACTAGACTCACTCTTCCCTATGTTTCTTCTAGGACACTGTTCAAATCTTTTTGTATTGATGGGGTTGCATGGTTTACACTAGCTCTTATCTCTTTCCTTCATCCTTTTAAAACCACTTTATTGAGGCATAATTGACATATAATAAACTTCAAATATTTAAAGCATACAATCTTATGAGTTTTGACACATATCTATATGTGTATATACATGAATGAGATCATCACCAAAATCAAGATAACATTTTCATCATCCTCTTGTAAGCCATCCCTTCCTCTGCCTCATCCTCAACTACAAATCGCCTTCCTATCACTATGGAGCAGTTTACATTTTTGAGAATCTTATCTCAGTGTAATCATATAATCTATACTCTTTTGTCTGGCTTCTTCCACTTAGCATATTGGTTTTGAGACTCATTATGCAATTGTTCACTTCAACAATTTGTTTCTCAGTATTGCATTCTATTTTATGGTTAAACCACAGTTTATCCATTCACTTGTTAATGAACCTTCAATTTGTTTCCCAGCTTTTTGGCTATTTCAAATAAGACTACAGTGAACACAGGCATACAAGAATAGAATGTGGCTGCGTTGTGTGGTAGCTATATTTTTAACTTTTTAAAGACTGCCAAATTATCTTTCAAAGTACCAGAAGTATCAGAGTTGCAGTTGTTCCACATTCTCACTAACACTTGATATGCGTCAGTCTTTTAATTTTAACCATTCTAGAAGTATCTGATTGTGGTCTTAATTTGCCTCTCCCTAAACCTAGATAGCATATTGAAAAGCAGAGACATGACTTTGCCAACAAAGGTCCGTCTAGTCAAGGCTATGGTTTTTCCAGTGGTCATGTATGGATGTGAGAGTTGGACTGTGAAGAAAGCTGAGCGCCGAAGAATTGATGCTTTTGAACTGAGGTGTTGGAGAAGACTCTTGAGAGTCCCTTGGACTACAAGGAGATCCAACTAGTCCATCCTAAAGGAGATCAGCCCTGGGTGTTCTTTGGAAGGATTGATGCTAAAGCTGAAACTCCAGTACTTTGGCTACCTCATGCGAAGAGTTGACTCATAGGAAAAGACTCTGATGCTGGGAGGGATTGGGGGCAGGAGGAGAAGAGGATGACAGAGGATGAGATGGCTGGATGGCATCATGGACTCGATGGACGTGAGTCTGAGTGAACTCCGGGAGTTGGTGATGGACAGGGAGGCCTGGTGTGCTGCGATTCATGGGGTCACAAAGAGTCGGACATGACTGAGCGACTGAACTGAACTGAATTACTAATAACTTTGAGCTATTTTTAGCGAGCTTACTGGCCATTCGTTTATCTTCTTTTTTTTTTTAAACTCCAGCCCCCACATCAACCTGCTTTAATGAGCAGGTAAGAGGGGACCCAGCCCAAGTCAGTTGTGGAGGCCAGCAGGGCTGGGCCAGCCATATATCTCTCTTGTGAACCATCTGGTCAAATATGTCTCCTTTTTGCTTTGTTTGCTTTGGCAGCACCATACAGCTTGCAGGTCTCAGTTCCCTGACCAGGACTGAACCTGAACCTGGCAGTGAAAGCCTGGAATCCTAACCATTAGGCCACTAGGGAACTCCTTCCCCTGTTTTATAAAATTGGTTTGTCTTATTGAATTTTAGGAGGGTTTTTTTTTTTCTTTCAAATGTTTTGAAATCAAGGTTTTTGTCTAATATATGTGTTCCAAATATTTTCTCTTAGTCTGTGGTCTGCTTTGTTTTCCTACTGTCTATTGAAAATCTAAAGTTTTTAAACTTCTGATAAAGTCCAATAATTAATTTTTCTTCTGTGTTGTGCTTTTTATATGTATTCTAAGGAAACTTCACCACCTCAAGATTACAAAGATTTTTCTCTCTTGTTTTCTTTTAAAAGTTTAGCAGTTTTAGGTTTTACATTTAGGTCTGTGATTCATTTTGAGTGAATTTTTGTGTATGGTGTGAGTTAAGGGTTGATGCCTCTCCCACCCCTTACCTCCTTAACCATATCCAGTTGATTCAGCACCATTTGTTGAAGAAAGATTTCTTTCCCCATTGAACTGTCCTGGTACCTTTGTTTAAAATTGGCAGTATATGTGTAGGACTCTCTGGACTCTTTTCTGTTCCAGGGATCTCTATGTTTATTTTTTGCCAATACCAAACTTTCAATTACTGTAGCTTTATACAAAGTATTGAAATATAGCAATAAGGTTGGTAACTTGGAAGACAAATTCTCCAACTTTGTTCTTTATAAATTACTTTGCAAGATTTCCCTGGTGGTTCAGTGGCTAAGACTCAATGCTCCCAATGCAGAGTGTCTGGGTTCAAGCCTTGGTTGAGGAATTAGACTGAGGGTCCTTAGTCCTTAGTACCTGATGTGACTGAGTTCTCATGCCACAACTAAAAGATCCTGCATGCTACAACTAAGACCTAGAGCAGCCCAATAAATAACTTTGTCATGAAAGTGTGCTTTCAGATCTCCTTCAAAAGAACCTGCTTTTGGAAGTGTGGTTGATGACTAACTCTATGGATTCACCAACAAGTTCACAAAAAGGCTATCTTTCTCTTGGTAGCTCCAACCAGTGACTGAGAATGGTGTGGGTATTTTGATAACCCATTCTGTCCAATGCAAGACTCTTCCAAAAGGCAATCTTTGCCTGGGGACACCTCTTTCCTAACTAAAACTCTCAGAATTACACTCTAGTCTGAAGCCCTTCACATACAATTCTTCCCTCCTTGTCTCCTTTCATGGGTGCCAGACCTGCTTTGGGATCTGACAGCATTCTTGTCTGTTCCTGCTCCCTCTCCCACCTTCTCTCCTCCCCACTTTCCTCTAGAAATCTCTTGCATATCTAAATCCAGTATCCCTCCCTGCTTCTCAGAGGTCCCTAACTAACCAAACTTTGGTTATTTGCATTCTGTATACATGTCAGACTTTATTTTGGGGGGCTCCAAAATCACTGCAGATGGTGACTGCAGCCATGAAAGTAAAAGACGCTTACTCCTTGGAAGGAAAGTTATGACCAACCTAGATAGCATATTCAAAAGCAGAGACATTAGTTTGCCAACAAAGCTCTGTCTAGTCAAGGCTATGGTTTTTCCAGTGGTCATATATGGATGTGAAAGTTGGACTGTGAAGAAAGCTGAGCTCCGAAGATTGATGTTTTGAACTGAGGTGTTAGAGAACACTGTCCTGAGTCCCTTGGACTGCAAGGAGATCCAACCAGTCCATTCTGAAGGAGATCAGCCCTGGGATTTCTTTGGAAGGAATGACGCTAAAGCTGAAACTCCAGTACTTTGGCCACCTCATGTGAAGAGTTGACTCATTGGAAAAGACTCTGATGCTGGGAGGGATTAGGGACAGGAAGAAAAGGGGACGACAGAAGATGAGATGGCTGGATGGCATCACGGGCTTGATGGACGTGAATCTGAGTGAACTCCAGGAGTTGGTGATGGACAGGGAGGCCTGGTGCGCTGCAGTCCATGAGGTCGCAAGAGTGGGACACGACTGAGTGACTGAACTGAACTGAACTGATACATCTTGAAATCAGCTTTGTTTTTTGAAACTCTGAACAAAAACCCTGCCGGAGTTTTAACTGACAATTCATTGACTCTACAGAATAATTTAGGCAGAATTGCCACCTTAATGATACAGCCTTAGAGAACAAATCTGATATATCTCACTATTAGATCTTCAATTTCTCTCAGCAGGGTTTTGTATTTTTTGATGTAGCAATATTAAACATCTTTTTTTTGTTATTACAAGTATTTTATGGCATTTGGTCCTATTGTATTGGAATAGTTTAAAATTTTTTTTCAATTGATTTCTACTAATGTAATACAATTGACTTTTGTATATTAACCTTGTGGGCTTCCCTGGTGGCTCAGAGGTTAAAGCGTCCGCCTGGAATGCAGGAGACCTGGGTTTGATCCCTGGTTCGGGAAGATCCCCTGGAGAAGGAAATGGCAACCCACTCCCGTACTCTTGCCTGGAGAATGCCATGGAGGGAGGAGCCTGGTGGGCTACAGTCCATGGGGTCGCAAAGAGTCGGACACGACTGAGCGAATTCACTTCACTTCACTATATTAACCTTGTAGCCTGAAACTTTGCTAAATTCATTACTAGTCTCTGTCATTTTGTCTCTGCTTTCCTCATTTTTAAATAAAAATTTTATGGAATTGCAGTGCTCTAGTAAGAGTAGGGTGTAGTTGAAGCTTCAGCCTTTGTGTCTCCAGATCTTCCCTGCCCCTGACCTTCAAAAACAGTTTCTGGAAATCCTCTTAAGAACTGCAAGACACTAAGTAACACAGCTACACAACCCACTGTCCTAGGGGAGTTGGTATGTACTGAGTACCTTTATGGAGAAGGCAATGGCACCCCACTCCAGTACTCTTGCCTGGAAAATCCCGTGGACGGAGGAGCCTGGTGGGCTGCAGTCCATGGGGTCGCGAAGAGTCGGACACAACTGAGCGACTTCCCTTTCACTTTTCACTTTCATGCATTGGAGAAGGAAATGCAACCCACTCCAGTGTTCTTGCCTGGAGAAACCCAGGGATGGGGGAGCCTGGTGGGCTGCCATCTATGGGGTCACACAGAATCAGACACGACTGAAGTGACTTAGCAGCAGCAGCAGCAGAATACCTTTAACCTTAATTTATAGGCAATTTTTCTTACCTTAGTCTTTAAAAAAGGGGGGAAAACACCTTGTAAGATAAATAAAAGCAGTTCCATTTTAAAGATGAAGAAATAGAGGTTAAATCTCGATATTTTCTCACAGTTGATTTGTGGCTGAGGAAGGATTAAAATCCTGTCTGACTCCTAAAGTTCATGTTCTTTCCTTCCCAGTCTGACTCAGCCAGACAGCTAGATATTAAGACAGATTGAAGCTGATGGCCACGATTTTGTACTGACTAATTATGCACCCATCCAGCACACGGGCTTGCACATCAGGAGGCCTGACTGGACTCTGATGTTCCCCCACTCCTGGTTCACCAGTTTCCTCTTCCACCCATGCTGTCTTTTGAGGATACCAACGACTTCTCTCTCACTAGTCTGATGAACTGGTTGCCAGTCTAAGAAATTTTTGCTCTTCTGCTGCTGCAGAGAACATCTTGCAACTATTTGCTTTGGGCTCTCTTCCGAAGTCTCTGGCCACCTTTTATCTGTCTTCTGCCCTAATTCCTTATTGTGATCTCTTCTCATTAATCACCCAGGGTCACCCAGTCTGTAGACTGAGGTCTTCTGTTTTGTCCCTCTCCACACTCATTCTTAGAGACACCCTTCCAAACACTTGTAGGAGCAAGACTCTTTTCAACAGGTCTGTCAGTTGCCGAAATGTGTGGTCCCGGGCTTCTTGGGTGTCCCAGAGTACCCCTAACTCTTCATCTTCACATAAAACCATTAAAATATGTTGGAAATTCTAATGGCTTAGCGTCTACATGATGTTTTCCAGGTTGCCCCTCACTTCCACCCTTCTACTCTAAAAACAGCACAAATTCTTAGACCCCAAATATCTTGATTTATACTTTGGGGGACATTTTAATGTTTTCAAGGAATGTCTCCCACTTGAATAAGCACATTTATAATATCTAAACCTTACTGAAAACCAATCTTACTAGGTAGCTAATTCCTAAATTTCTGTTATTTCTGGGGTTACCAGCATTATCTTTGTTTTCTTTCCTCCTTCCCTTCTTTCATCTAATCACAAAGCCTAGCCCGTTGTTTGCTCTGAACTCATCTCCAGTTGGGTTTTATCCTCTGCATCTATTGCCCAGGCCAGGACCATCAGTTCACTCCTGATTAGTTCAAGGATTTCAAAAGACTGATCTAGTTGGTAGTATGCCCAAGTCAGGATCAATAGCACATGGACAAAACTCTTTCTCTGGCCCTATTGGTCACCGATGTCTACAGTCTAGTGATATTCAAAAACCAGGAGCCTGAATCAGCGTATTTTTATTGA
This sequence comes from Aepyceros melampus, assembly GCA_006408695.1. Lineage (NCBI taxonomy): Eukaryota > Metazoa > Chordata > Mammalia > Artiodactyla > Bovidae > Aepyceros > Aepyceros melampus. Next base: position 383,932 of record SJXQ01012186.1, read on the forward strand.
CTCATTTTCTGATCACTTAATTCTGATCACTTAAATCACTTAATCACTTAATTCACTCTTAGCTTTGTCCGAACACTAAGGTTTCCTGCCAGTGTCTTGTATTACCGAGTTTATTGTTCACGTTATTCCTCAACGTGGAACACCTTCAGCCAAGAGAAGAAACCCAAGGTTTGCTGGCCATCTCATGTGAGCTGGTCATTCTCACCTCCATGCTTTTCGCCCATTTTATTCCACATGTTTCCCCCGTCCCTGGGATTCTCCAGGCAAGAACACTGGAGTGGGTTGCCATTTCCTTCTCCAATGCATGAAAGTGAAAAGTGAAAGGGAAGTCGCTCAGTCGTGTCCGACTCTTCGCGACCCCATGGACTGCAGCCCACCAGGCTCCTCCATCCCTGGGATTCTCCAGGCCAGAGTACTGGAGTGGGGTGCCACAGCCTTCTCCCATTCCACATGTCATGAACGCCAATTCTCTGTCTTCAATTTTCCCCTCTCATTGTAGACCCTAGTCCTATATTTTGCTATCCTAGGATTTCTTCTCTAACCCTTTCCAACCTTCAAAATGAATGTTCTAGACCAAGTCTTTTAGAATTTACTTAGCAATACTATATTTACATTAATCTAGCTCTGACAAGCAGAAGTTCTCACATCAACTGGAAATGAATATCATCAAGCTATGAGCTTCTTCAAGACGAGGACCATGTCTTATTTAACTTTATATTACCAGCATCTAGTCCAGTGCCAGGCACATCATTTAAGTGCAGTAAACATATATTGAATAATCAACTACCACTTTATGGTGGCGAGTTCCTTAAGTGAAGAAGTTTTAGCTTCCTGATATGGAAAACAGTGCTCACAATGCTAGCATCATAGGTGATCAACATTAAATATGAAAACCCATGTAAAGGTCCTAGCACAGAACTTGGCACAGAGAGTTCAGTCCATGTTGAGTTCACACCTTTCTGTTAAATTTTTAGAATTGTCATCACAATTGTCGAGCTCCCATAATTGTATACCAGGGTATTTCTGTTAGAGCCTTTTCTGGAGAAGTACCAAATTCAAGTGTGAGTCCAACAGGGGGAAAATACACAAAGACTACTTCTTACAGTACCCTTTGTTATCAAGTTTTGGTGTGGGGCATGGCTGTGACACATCTGACATGCAGATATATGCTGGTTTTTTGCCTTTTTAGGAGAATCTATAAATGTGTAATCTGTTTGGATACTAGGCTTCATCATGGCAAGGACCAGTTTCAATCCTCTTCCTTACTTTTCATACAGGAGAGAAATTGTATGATCAGCAGGCTGAACAGCCTTCTAACGCTTCAGCGTGTTCACTGCAGCAATGAACTCTGCATGTGTGTTCCCATCAGGAAGAGTGGAAAATAGAATTCTTGAGGAGCTTTCAAATCACTTCCATAAGCTTGAGAATTTGCATAATTTTGGAGTGGCAGTCATTCCTAAACTGAATTAGGCTCTCAGTTTTTCTATCTGTAAAATAGGGGTAATAGTTTGAACTCTCATCCTCTCTTATTAATAATTATAGTACAGAGGCAAGAGCACTGGACTGGGAGTCAAGAGGACTGAGTTCTATCCCTTATTATGACTAGCTGCATAGACCTTGGAAAATCACTTCAACTCAGTTTCCTCACCTCTAAACTGAGAAGTCTAAAAGAGGCAAACTCTAAGTCAGCTCCCAAATTGCAATGGATATACTTTCTAAGAAATGAAGTGGCCCTCTTCTTCTACCCAGGGATTCCAGATGAGAGGAGATTTTCTGCACCCTGTATAGAAAAAGAGGCATGGCCTGCGCTGTCCGAGGTCAGTATATGGCATCTATGTGCTGACCATCTGTGTCACAGCACCATGCACCAGGCAGGAACTCAAAGAGGGTGAGTGCGATTGAAGACAAGTACTCGAGGGAAGTAGAGGCATGTCAATTATTTGGATATCTTTGCACAAAGATAATGATTATGTTTTGTGCAAAAGCAAAACTTATTATCATACATTTTTTCCCCCACATTTCCTAAGCTGCCCACTAGCCCTCTGATTTTTTGGTTGGAGGGATTGCCTGTGGGTATACTCCAGTAGAGAAAGTCTGGAAAAAGAAGTGGAAAGTTGCCTGTTACATCTATTGGAGTGTTAGTCCTTCTTCCAGGGATGGACTCAAGTGCAGCAGGTGAAGAGCTGCCCCTGGTATTCGTTTGATGATCATGCCAAGTTCAAGGCAGATCACCTCCAACCCCAAACCTTTCTGGATCCATATCACACCTTAGAATCTGTATGTGCTTGTATATATTAACACCATCCTATTTCCTAGCTGCAGGAAAAGAACCATAGGATTTCTAGTTGGAGACTCGAGTTAGGCCTTGGGCAGGACTCTTCAGGTCTCTAAGCTGATATAAGGATCAAAAGAGACAAGGGCATGTAAAACGCTTTGTTCCAGGGTTAGTCACAGCTGTCCTGGCCCTCTCTCCTCTATAAATCTCCTCCTCAAATACTGTTTCAGGGAAGTTTTGTTAAATTAACGAAGACTCATCCTTTTGTTAGGGATATTTGAAGAAGGGGCAACCGCACAGACCAGAGGCTTTAGAAGCAAGAGTGCCCAGGGCACTGCTGTCTTGCAACTTGGAAGCTGTATCCCTCGGGGAAGCTCTGCTTTCGGCAGCATCATCTCACCCACCCCCACCCAAGCCCGCCTGGGTTCTTTTCCAGTCGCTGTAACTTGGCGGTGTGTCACTTGACCTGCTTCCCTTCTACCCATGCAGTCCCTAACTGTTGTGATCAGGGGCTGCCCCCTGGGGAGCCCTGCCTCAGGCTCTGTTCTCAGGAAAGGGTACCTCAGAGAGTCCTACCCCACTTGACTTGGGATGTGCATCATGGCAAGGAGGCCATATGCCTTGTGGCTGCCAGTGCCACAGCCCAGCCAAGTGCCCCCTCCAGTTCATAGCCTGTGACAAACATTGAAAACTGGGGATCCGAGTCACCCCAGCACCAGGGGTTAAGGAGTCTCTGCTGTGAAAAGATGCCTAAAGTTTTACCACCAGCCCACCTACTAAACACTTTTGCTTTACTAAGACTAGAGGGACTATCTGAAGGTCAGTTTAAAATGGTAGCTTGTGCCATTGTGGCATAAGGAGAACACATAGGCTGCAGATTCAGACTGGCCCTGAGTGGAAATCCCAACTTTACATTCACTGTTCAAGTAACATTCTGGGGCAAATTGCTGAGCCCGGTTCACACACATGTCAAATGGAGCTGCTGATGCCTTTGCACAGTTGTTGTGAGGATTAAACAGAACTGCATATTGTAAAGCACCCAACCTACAGGGGCTGCTCCGAAGGTTTTTCTCTTGCTCTCTTCTCACCAGAGAATGACCAAATTATCTCAAGGATGACTCATTTAAAATTTTTTCTGTTAAAAAGCCAATCATGTCATAATTGATCATTGCTGACTGACCATTTCGATTCAGGTATTAAGGTGTCCAAAGTAAATGGATTTGTTTGCAGTGTGGACCTCCCACAAAGCAGGACAGTTTGCCAGTGGGTCTGCCAGCTGTTACCCTCCCCTCATACCCCTCACCACCCTACCAGCCCAATCCCAGCCCAAAAGTTGAAGGAAAAGGGCCATTAAGTTTGTCTGAAAATCCTAGACACCAAATAATTAGAAGTTTTCATTCATAAAACTATCCTTTTTCCCGGGAAGCCCTCACTAATGGAGAAGCTTATTTTGATTTCCTGGTTTATGATTTATATAGAGACCATTTGTGTATTTGTGTGTGTGTTTCAGAAGTAACTAATCCCAAAACAGCAGAACAAATTGCCTTAGTCTATAGTAGCCAGTCTGTTCTAAGTATCTCATCGTATATCTCAAATTTTGCCATTGTTTGTCTGTCTTGGTCAGACAGCTCATTAAGACAGCCAAAACGACAAGCTCTACAGCGCTGTGGGCCCCTTTGTTTCCTTATGCATAGACAAAGTGTAGAAGATGTAACCCTCAAAAGACATAGTGAATGGATCTGAAAAATCTTAAAGAACCACTGAAAAAACTTAACTACCACTTGTGATATAAATGTTATCATATTTTCGCTTATTTTAATTCCCCTTCATATTTAGGAGACTGTGGTATGCTGTAAAATGGAAATACATCCAAACACAGTCCACACAAGTTATATCTTATAGTTATTTATCCAAGTTCCTTAAATCCACAAACAAGTGTCCGTAATAATGACCAGAAGTACAATAAGTCTTTAGTTCTAAAGGACAGAGCTATGTTTCTCTGTACTTGCATAGTACATTGCTTAAAAAAAAAAACTTTCTGCAATTCAATTTAAAATACCCAAGTTGCTAACTTCCAAGCAAAGCAATCACAAGAAGGAATTCTTTCTGCCTGAAATTGGTAGCAGTAACAGAACTACAAGTTATAAGCAGCTTTTATAATCAAGCATGATCGTTTGAGCTGATTAAGGAGCATTTTCTTAATCGAGCAATTTTAGGTCCCACATTTTCTGGGACTGTCCTGATTTTGAATGCCCTGACCCACTGAACTCTGTATTTAGACTAAGTATCCCATTTTCTGGTTCCAAAAAGGTGTCGGCACACGGCTCAATTTAAAGATAAGTGGCACACACAATTGTTATAAAAAACCAAAGTATCATCATCCCAACTCGTCTTTATTGAAACTGAAAATTTCAAAGTCTCTTTGTTTAGATCTGTGGTATCTCTGTAATCTTTCCAGGTTCAATTGGAAAAATTTTTATTTCACTCTTACAAAACATCTTTTTATGCAATCCCCAAGTGGGATTATAATTACACAGTCTTAATTGATGGAGTTCAGATGAAAAAAATTGTTCCTCATCTCTAACTCCAAATTTCTAGAAAGATTTAAAGCTACTCCTGGGTATCTGAAAAAAAAAATAAAAGGAAACAAGGCACAGATGCCTGGAATTTCTATTTTTAGCTTCGGAATGAATCTTTTCTTATGGTAATGAAAACAAATAGAAAAATGCTTGCTTTTGTGCTATGAAAGAGAGAAGAGAAAAATCGGTCCATAAATACTTGCAAATAAAAGACCACTTGCTACTAAAATAGAAACTGGATTAAAAAGCTAAAGTTTAGAAGTAAAATTATTTTGATACTCCTTAAATATTTTAGCAGCTTAAAAATGCACTAGGAAAAAAATTCATATATTTCCCCCTAGCAGAGCATACCATTCGAGGTGATACTTGCAAACTCCTATATTGCCACAGTGTGGATTTTTTTCCCCTCAAATGAAAACCTACAGAAATAAACTCAGAAAAAGGAGAGATTGCTTCCCCCTTCCATCCTCATGTCAATAAAATATTTTAAGTGAACAGTTTTCTGATCACAAAATTCAAGTCCAAGTTGTTTTAAACAATCAAGAAACAGTTATTTAATAGAATATATTCTATTAAAAGTTAGCCAAGACCAACTAACAAGACCTCAAAAAAGGAACATATTTCAAAGAATTTTGTTCTCTTCAATAGTTGCATGAGTTGTTTTTTTTTCTTTCAGGAAAATGTGCAAATATCAAGGTTACCTGGGTCTGCTGGTCACTTCTAGTTTTGGACTCTTGAAGATGGTGAGTTTTGCTAATGATGCGCGGCTGTTTAAAGAACCGGGTGGCTTTTCTGGCAATCACTCTTTGTGTGCCATCTTTTATAAAGGTGCTTCTTGTTGCTAAGAGATCAGTTGTTAGAGACCAAATCATTTAAAAAAATATATATGTCAGAGGCCAACATAAATTATAACCAAAATTTGTCATTTCAGCTCGCCCTCTTAATGTTTGGCTTTTGTAATAGATCGTAACGTACCAAGAGAAGCCAATTACTAATCACAAATAGAAAACGGACCATGAGGAGGAGAAAAGATCTGTGTGTACGCTCCCATGGACAGGGAGTAACACCGCTGGTTTCCCTGGGAGAGAGTTACAACCTCACGGGGCTTTCTGAAACTTTGACTCCTCATGGGGGGTCTGAGATGTCCATTTACATACACACGTGTACCTATCCCAGGTAAACTTGGGTGCAGTTTGGAGTATGAAGACAGGGCAATTGTGGAGCTACTTTTGTCTGTTTCAAAGGAAAATTAAGAGAAAAAAGATGCTGCACTTGGAAAAATGTTCAGTTGGGAAACAAGTGATCTTAGCCTTCAGCCAGATATTTCTGTGTGAACAGCTGCCACTGCTGCAGGTCTGTACCATGCTGGGAGGAGGGGGCTGGCGTACACATTTGCCTTTTGTCTTCTCCCCTGTGCAGCACCATCAAGGAGACAGCAATAAAAACAATTGGTTAAGTAGGTAAGGTTTGGCCTTGGGGTTCTTTCTCTCCCACTGTGTGGTGACTTTGCCCGTTGAGAGACTCTCCCCTCAAATTAACTGTCATTCAAGTATTACCCCTTCCAGGGGGCATTTATGTTTTAGGAATATATTTTTAAATGAAAGACTAAGAATGGTAGCATGTGAAGCTTCTTAACAGGTAGGATAGGTAATGTAGGGGAGCAAAATAAAGCTATATACACTCCTTAACTGTATGACTTCATAACACCTCGCAATCCTCCATCTCTCTTCCTACCTCCTCCATCCTTCACAGTTCTCTTTGGTCCCATCTTAGGTGAGAAGCAAGCAAGCAATAAGGAATCAAAGACTTGGAGTTAAGAATCAGGTAAGATAAAAAGAGTCCCTAGAATTTTATATATATATATATATATATATATAT
>SJXQ01012186.1:390878-402422 GCA_006408695.1 Aepyceros melampus
AAACAAGCCTCCAAAGTGCTTGCCATTAGAAAAGAATTCATGCCTGTCTTGACTCCTAAGTAGTGTTGTGATGAATACATTATGTGGGAGAATACGGGGCCAGGGCCAGGAGGTTGGGTGGAAGCATCAGGTGGGGTGATGAAGTGGTCTGGCTCTCATTCATTACTTTGTGCTGATCTCTGTCAAGTTGCAGTCATCTCATCACTCATTTACAGAGTAGATGAAAGACCCACCAGTATCAACTTATTTAGAGATACATGGCAGTTAGAAAAAAAAAAAAATTACAACCTGTGCAAATGGAAGGGGCTAATGCTCAGCAGAAATTCATTATAAGAGGAAAGGGAACACTGATTTTGCCCAGCCCAAGCTATGAGTCAAATGGATATAGGGCATGTGAGTGTTGCAGAATAAACTCAGGTATGTCACCAAGATTTCCCTTAAAGTCTCTTCTCCCTTTCTAATCCCCCCAATTTTTCTTTATTGCCTATTTTTTTTTTAGAAAGAAGCAGAAAGGGAAGGGATCTGAGAACAATTAGGGACAGGAAAAGGCAAGAGAAATTAAAATTCCCGGGTATATGATTGGTCCTTAGTTGGAGGAATGAGAGAAACGTAGAGGAGGTTAGGGGGAAAGAGGCCATGAAGTTGATTGCATGTTTCTTAAGTCAGGGACCACCTTATACTTTTGTTTCCCTAATTCCACATACTTTGTACAAGGCTTTTGCATTTAGACCTCAATCAAATAGTTTTGTTAACTTGCAAGTCAAAGGAAAAAAAAAAAGTGGGCCTGAAGAGGTTGAACTATTCCTTGGCCCTATCCCCCATGTGCCTGGTTCCCTCCAAAGGAGCAGGCTCTGCGGATGTTTATGTTTTGGAGTCCAATCTGAAAATAAAACCCACCTTTCTTCTTATCCATCTGCCCTAATCTCTCAACTCCTTTGGCGCTGCTTTGACTCTCCTCAGTCTTATGGCCATTAGCTTTGGATTCTTCGCTTCTACCTCTGTGACATGAGGCCCTTGCCTGTCTTTTTGGCCACCTCTTTCCCATTGGAGGGTGATTCAGGCACCACTCAGCATACCAATCTTTGGCCAAGCTCCAGGCTTTCACCTGCCTAGGTGGAGGTGAGAAATGCAGCAGGTCTGTGAAGGACCCACTCAGTTGTCAACCCTGTGTGACTGAAGAAAATAGGCTTGGATCCATGAAGCCTCTGCCTACAAGTGTCCCAAACTGAAAGGACATTTTTCACAGGAAATAAACTGTTTGCACCAAGGAATGTGATCTGGTGTTTGGGGGATTCTGCAGTGCAGCAGACCACGTTTTCCATAGTGCGTGGACCAAAGAGCCCCCACAGCCTGGTTCTACCACTGCCATGGTGCTGCTCAGCCCTTATAAGCTCCATCTCCCAACCTCAGGAATGAGGGGGAAGCTGGGAACAGTAGGGAGATGGTACACTGAGAGACATCGAGCCCCAAGGCATCCTCTGCAGAAGTGGTTGCTGCTTCCAGTGCCTGTCATTGATGAAAGCAGTTTTCTTTGATACCACTCCCTACTGGGCACCCTACTGCATCTATTGTCTCCTACCCAACTGCCAGTAATTCCCCCAGTACTTGCCTCTCTTGACTGAAAACTGAAGACACTTTCTAGAAATAGAAAAGTCCCCTTCTTAGTTTTAGTTAACTAAGAGGACCTACTCCTATCCTGGAAAGGTTCCAGTATAGTGGCCTGCAACTTCCATGCCTAGTTCTACAGGAAACTATCCCCAGAACAGGGCAAAGGGCCTATCTAGAGGAACATGCCCTACTAGATAAGAATGGAGGCTGCTTCAAGTGCTTGAGGTCCTCTCTCGAGGGACGCCTCTGCATGCAGGCAGCCTACAGCAACTAGTAAAAGCTTAAGCAGTACCAAACAAGGTACCTTGCCAATGTTGTATGCTGGGCAGAAACTACTCTTAAAAGCCAGAGTACCGGAGGGCCATAGAGGAGCCGCTGCCCCGGAGAAGTCTCCTCTAGCTGTCAGCGCAGTGGCTGCTATTAAAGAAGAGGGTTTGGACAGTGACGGCAGCAGAACACACCTGCCTCAAATTGAACTTCAGGGCCACTTTGGGAGGTGTGAGGTGAAGGTGCAGAGAGGACATGTCTCTCCCAGAGACGGTTGTCCATCCTGGCTAGAAGTACTGCAACCAAGCTTGCCCTTGTGCTGATTGCCTCTCTGAACTCCAAACTCTTGTTGAAATCCACAGGGGCTTCTAGCATACTAAGATCTGAGACACAGAAACAGGCCTCAAGGCTCATGTTATTGCTGCCTTCCCTGATGGCAGTTCCTCCTGTTCTCACCTTCTCCTGGCAGTGTGAAGGCTTTAAGACATCACGTGGCATCACCCCTTTTGGAACATCATCACAGCCTTACTCAGCAAAAATCCCTCTAAAACACCTTGCTCCCCCATCCAGATTGTATGCCTGCTTTTGGGGGTTACACATCTATCCGCAGGCACACTCTCCAGTAATTACCTAAAGAGCAAGGCCAGACACAGCATATCTCTTGGGTGCTCAGGGAAGATTCACCCTTGTCCCCGTCACCAGCAATGGACCTGATCCAACTATCCAGGTAATGTACCTGTAACAACCCTCTGCCCCTTCTCTCCTGCTAGATAGAACGCCCCTTCTCTCCTCTCCTCCTCCACCCCACCACAGGAAATATGGCTTCCATCCACCCCATGTCCCCAAAGCTCTGGTCATACCAACACTCTGGCAACCGGCCCACCACTGGGGGAGCTACAACAACCCCCTTCCAGAAAGGCCTCAGCAGCACCTTGCTCTGACATGTTGAAGACCGCAACAAAGAGCCCATCCACCAGCCCTGGTCTCCAGAGCAAGCATGTATGTCCAACCCGTCTTGTTGGTTGCCAGATATTCAAGGCAGGGAGAGCTCTCGGACTGCAATTTGTGTGATAATTAACATAACAAAAGAGCCCAGCCTGATAAGAACCACCACATAATCCAATTTCACTGCTTTTCTTGGAGAAAGAACCATGATGTTCTCTTCAATAGATCGTCTGGCCCTCATTGACCTTCTTTTGCAGTTGGTGTTATACCCATCTGTTGAAAGATTTCTAGATCTGGAGACAAAAAAGTGGGAGAAGGAATGGGAAGCAAAAGAAGAAATGCTGTGGTAGGGAAATGTGGAAGCCAACAGAAGTCAAGGATCTGGTGCTCTTGACTTATGAGGATTACATGTCCTCACAAGGTGCATACATTAATATCCACACTAAACAAATTTCTCTATAAACTAGCTCTAGAATCTTCTAATCCTCCTCAAGAGAGATCGAAGGGAGATAATTACTAATTGCAACACAACTGTAAGCCAACAATGTGCTTTAGCAAACTACAAATAAACTGAGCAAAATTATCTTAAAACTAGTCTCTTTCCCTTCTCTGATCCACCTCTTAGTCAATCTATCCCTGTCTTCCCATTCTCCCTGTACATCCCCCCATCAAGCCACCTCTCATCTGCAGGGAAGTACTCTCTCTCCTGCCCCATCTTTATGCATACCTGGCTCAAGCCTGGGACAGACACATCTTGAAATGAGGTGGGCTAAGATAAAGGCCAAAAAGCACTAAACTAAACTGCTCTGTCTTCAGGAACCTGTTTTGTTGGGTTTTGTTTCCCTCCTTTAAAGGTTGATTCCTGCCTGAACCACAGTTTTCAGCCAGCAGGGTTCACAGTGCTTATTTCACTCTACACACTGCATTTTGAAGCCAAGTGTGCTGTAACCATCTGGCAAGGCCAAAGCCCACTGTGTAAGGGCATCAGTCCTCTGTTAGCTTAAAGGGACTCTTCCTCAAAAGAACAAATGTTCTCCAGTTGCCCGTGCTTCTGACACCATTACCTCCTTCCCCCTTAGGGTTTCCCAATTGTTTTCACCCTGCAGGAGATTCGGTGATTTGTAAACATAGTGACTAAACAACAACAAAGCACACGGCAGGCATCCAGTGGAAGGCTGATGAAAACCACCCAGGAGGAAATGAAAGGAAGAGATCCACACACAGGAGATATTCTGGCTTACATACAAAAGCAAGAAGCTGAGACCTCATGCCCATGACATCTTGAGAGGTAAGCAGGGGCATATTCAGAACACACCTCTAGGAGGCCTCTAGAGGAGACAGAAGGTGCTGCCCCAGTCTTGCCAAGGATGATCCCAGCAGAAAAGGCTTTCGATCCATCCCACCCATCATTTCAATCCATATGGTGGCATCAGGCAAGGGCAGGGTCAACAACTGTTAGGGTTTGCCCCTGCATGTTCCTCCTACACATAACTCAGCCAGATGATACCCACTCCAAATGAAAAATAGACCCTGTGGGAATGAGCTGGGAAATTTATCAGTCTTCCTTGCCATCCTGTCCTTTCCAATTCCCTAGACCAGTCCCAAAGAATAGAAAATATAACTTTCAAGGAAAGGGAAAACAACCCAACAAGACAGACAGTGGCTGACCACTGCCACGGGGTTAAGTGTGGTTGTTTCCAAGAGGCACTGATAAAGCAATGTAGATTTACATTGCTTTAGCAGACCAGGGAAGGTCTGTTTTGAAGTGACCAGGAAACGGAGCCCCCTTGTACTTAGGGCTTTTCATGATGCTGCTTCCTTGAAGCTGCAATGAGCCTCTTTCAGTTCGCAAGTGGCTGCAGCTCAGGCTTTGGTACACGACCTTGCTGGAAAGCATCTGTTCCCACACTGGCTCCCCAGGGCCCTCCTCCTCTCCCGGCCACAAGCACCTTGGCCCTAACTCTGCCCCTGCAGGTCTCCCTCTTACTTTCAAATGGCACCTCCTCCTCTAACTGTTCAGTTAAAACCCCCAAAGTAATTATCATACTTAAAAAGCACTGCCTTCTGGATGTCCAACCCAAAGCAGGTCCAGGTCGCCAGCTGATTTTATTGGTAACTAATAGGAAATTCTGACATCTTCGAGGTGGGCTGTGAATTGAAGGTGGAATGTTAAAAATTCAATGCCTCAGTGAAATAGTCCATGGATGACTGAATTTGATATATTAGTAAAGAGTTGATATATTAGCTAAAGAGTATTATTGGAGTAAAATATTAAGTAGTAGAAGGCTGTTTTCTTGTAATAGTTTAAAAGCACCATGTATGTGACAACTCATCTCAAGGTGCTAAAGTTTCTATTTTTTCCCCCAACCTATTTCTCCCCCAAATTCATGCACCCCTCAAGAGTAAGGACCATGTCTTACTCATCTTCTAATCCCTAGGCTGCTGGAGTCTGCAGCCCTTAGTAGATGGACAGTGAACTTTGCCGTTTACCCTTCAACCTCATGTCCCCAGCCCCCACCTTCCCTGGTGCTCCTCAGGGCCTGACATCTGAGCTACCTGAGCTCTCAATCCTGCCACATTCCCAGACCAATCTGTCTTGACACAAGGATTTTTGTTCAAGTAGCCACAGCTCTGTCCATAGTTCAAAGTGTGGTACCAACTCACTGTCTATCCCGAGTTTTCTAACTTGGGCCTTGGTGCCTTGGAGCTGACCTCTAGCATTCCACATTGTTACTCAAGTCAGGTTCTCCACCATAACTCCTTGCAATTCCCCTGGGCCTAAGTGTTTAGTACTGAGTAGGGATTCATCTGACCCCGTTTCCTCGGTCTGGGTGAGCTAAGAAGCACGCCAGCTCTACCACCCCGCCGTGCACGCTTCTGCAGCCCACTACATGGATAGCGGTCCCCCAGCATGTTCCCCTCCCCTCACCCTCCATCCCTTCCTTCCTGGAAACAGAAGCCCTGATTTGACCCCCTGACCCAACAGTCTACTCCCAGTTAAACTCAGACTATTCTCAGTGCTGACAGCAGCCTCTCTGCCCTCAGTCTGGTCTCTGCTTTGCCCTTCTGATGGGACACCCCCATCTCTATTTCCTGAACCACCCCCCAACCCCTGGTACTGACCATTGTTTAAATCAAGGCAGGGGATTACTGAGCCCTGTGCCCTCTCCTCCCAGCTGGCCCTCCACTTAGCATATGACCACAGATAGTGAGGGGGCCCTGACATCTCCCAACCTTTCTTGGCAACCTTCAACAAAGGGATCTGCAAGTAATGGTGGTGAGCCCACCCCCAACACACACACACACACACACACACACACTGGATTCCAGCATCCTTCTTGTGCTGTCAAGAGACATGGAAGGTGAACTAAGTGGGGAGGGATTTCTCTGAAATAGCTATATTGCTGTGGAACTAGGGTTTGGTGTTAGTTACTTTCTTTGTGGGAGGAGGGGTAGGGGTACAGCTCCCTAGTAATGAGACATACTGAATAGGTGGAGACAATCCTACTTTCTGTGGTGCTTTAATTCATTTCAGTGAAGGTAATCTACTCTGTGCTTTACTAAATACACAAGTCCTTACATTTCAAATGCCTTGTTGCACTTTATACACATTTCAAAAACATTTTAAAAGAATTCCTTCTCAAATCATGAATTGAGGGAAGGGGGGCCCCCCAAGTGAGTAGATGGCTCCCCTGGCATCATTCTGAGCAAAGAGCAGCTCTCCCCAGGGACCCTGCACCTGACTCTAACCACAGGCTTCATGTTACAAGAGTCCTGCTCTCATCCACAGGGATGTCAGCTTGGCTTGCTTGTCATCACCCTTGGGTTTCCTCTCATGTAAGGCTGCAAACTACCCTCCAACTTTAGCTGGGTGGGTGCTTTGGCGCTCCCAGCCATGCTCAGATAGATGGCGGGTTTGCCCGCTGAACTCTCAGCTGCCCACTGTGTCCCCTTTTCTTCCCTACTCCCCTCAGACAGGCAAGATTCTCACACCACTCCTCTCCACACTCCTTGCCAGAAAGCCTTCCTGCGTCAAGCTTTTACAAATCTCTTCTTGTAAACGGGAGGTAACCCCAGCGCCTTCTCTAGAGCTGTTTGCTTTTTAAGCCCTTTACTAGTGAATCAAGGCCCCTTTGAAGGGATTTATCGCTAACCCTCAGGGGCTGGAGGAGCCTGAGAGAGGCTTTTTTCAGTGCCCGAATATCCTATACAACATTCCTGCTACCAGACCCAGCAGAAGCTGGCAAGGTTCAGTGACAGCAGCCCCCACACTCCTCCGGCATGGCCCTACCCCACCACCCAACTTCAGGCCCACCACTGAGTGAATGGAAGGCAGATAGCAGGTGGGAAACTGAGGGGGCATTGCAAATGTATCTTTTGAAGACTGTTATCCCTGGCTGGTCCAATCCTGTGTGAGCCTACTTCCCCAGCTCCTAAGAGTTTCCTTTTATCTCACATTCCTGCTCAGATTATTCCCAGGAACCGTTTGGGAAAGATATACTATATGTTTCTCTTTGCACAGTGCCTGGCACATAGTAAGCACTCAGTAAATGTTAGCTATCAGACATTAACAAACAAATCCAGAATGAAATCCAGGATGTTTACATAGCAGCTGCTAGGAATAGCTCGGGGACCAGAGAGTGGGGGGCAGCTAAATTCTCAGCGGGTGGTGGACTACTCATTGAACGGTTATGAAACGGAGGGAGCTGCCGTTCTTTAAAGTAGAAAAAGAATGCATTTTAGCCAAATGACAATGATAAAGAGCATTTGTTATTCCTAAATCTCCAAGAAAGTTGAAAAAAGTTTTCTCACACTGGCTGAGTATACTGCTCAATACCTAAGACGGAGGTTTATGGCAAAAAACCACCCATCTGTCTTCTGTGTTGGTTGTGAGAAGTCCTGCTCATCAGATGATGTAAAAGATTTCATAGGACCCAGTGCCATCTATGGGAGGAAAGAAAGCTAATGAGAGGTGTAAGACCAAACAAGCAAGCAAAATGTGCAAGATTCCCACCTAAAGCCGGGGAACGGAAAGATAAACTGCTGAGATTCTGCCTTCAGAGTCCAGAATTCATCTTACTGCCTAAAGCCCAGGATCACAGCCTTGCTTTCTTCCCTCCCTCTCCTTTGTCATGTTGCTCGCTCCACGTGGAGGCTGGAATTTTTTCTCCATTTCCCTGAGTCTGTCTGGATTTCCAGATGGTCCTCTTGTGGTGCCTTGATTTCTAACTGGCTCTGTTGGGGCACAGGTTTGCTTCCCTGCCCAAGACCTGCCATTACCCCAGTCCTGAGGGCAAGAGTTCAGCACCTTGGTGCAGGTAAAGCCCCCGCTTCACTTTGAGTATCACCAGGACCCAAAAAGCTCTAGACAGGATGCCATTGGGCAGAACACTGGCTATCCTCCCCACCAAACGCCAGATTCTGTACCACTTTCATCTCAGCATGCCCTGTGACTGAGCCAGTCAAGGTCTGGCAGAAAACTAGGTTGGTGGCAGAAGGTATGGAATAGGGGTAGGGTCACTACAGGTGTTCAAGCAGGAAGGCCACATGTGGGCAAGATGGACTGGACAGGCAGAGCGACTGATCACATGGACTTAGAGAACTTCCCCTCAAGGTGGAGAGGAAGCAACCAATGTGAGAGATGGTTCAGAAGAATTGCGTGAATCTGGGGAGGTGTAGGGGAAAGGAAAGAGCATTATTACGTTAAACAACTAGGTAACTGCAAACAACGTCTTTTGAATGGTGACTTCCCCTATGATCCCACTCTCTCCTAACCCCTCAGTTTCTATTTCCTTGAGGTTCCCACTCAGTTTCCCAGGAAGCACCCAGGGAGGCAAACCCCCTTTATAGGAAAGATGTTCATGCTAAGATGAAACGGACAAGGTGACCAAAATCTAGCAAGTTCTTACTATAGAAGGAGTGTTGGTAGTCTACAAGGAACCTGAGAAACAGAGACCTTGCCCCCAAGGCTACCCATTAAGGTGCAGAACCAGAGTCCAGCCTAGGAGCATGACCCTGAAGTCCTTGCCCTTGCTGGTGCAGAGTGTTTATCTAGAGAAGCCACAAAGAGGAGCAAAATTGAGGGGGAAGATGGCCACTTTGAACAGGTTGAGGGGTTGGCAGGACAGGGAGCAGTCCAGTCAGCAGTCAAGAGCTGTGGGCTTAGAGATCTGTAGATAGATGAGGACCTGGAGAGACAAACCTGGGCATCAGCCACTCCTGGACACGTCACATCTCCAGCACAGACACAGAGATCAGGAAAGAAGGTGCAGGCCACCACCCTGAGGGACACCCTAGGTTTAGGAACTAACGAAGAAGCAGAAAAGAAGCCACGGGGGTAGAAGGAAAACCAGGAGTGGGTCATTTAACTGGAGAGTCCAAGGAGGGCAATGTAAAGACAGGAACAAGAGGCCATAAGCTTAGAACACGATACTGACAAGCTGAAGAAGCAAGAGGAGGCTAGTGGCGTCAACCATTAGGAGAACACTGCTGCTCTGCCACCAGTCAGATTCTATCAGATGGTGAGCAGAGGAGCTGCTGAGCAGCGAGTGTGGACTCTTCTTTCAAGAAGAGTCAAAGAGGAAAGAACTGAAAGAGGTGGGGGAGGGGACCTTCCCTCTTTCAGGCAGGATTGCACAGATTTAATCATTCATCTCATAATCCCTGCAGTGTGCAAGGAGGAAATCATCCCCAACCAGATTACTTATTGGCCTGGACAGACTATACTTCAGAAGCAACAGTTTTACAGCACCTCCCTTTCAACTCAAACTCTCTGGCAGGGGTTATTCTGCCACCACCACTGGCTGTAAAAAGTAGCGTATCTCTAACATGATGCTAGAATCTTGGCGATCACCTCAACAAACCCGCCACTGTGTGGGAGCAGTAATGGCTTAGGCTGACAAAGAGCCTTGGGGATCCCCAAATCTGTAGAAAGCTCTGAGCGTTTCCAAAAGGGGCCAAGCATATCCAACTTGTGTGGAGTTAAGCTGCTTCTCGGTCTTACCCATTTCGTCAGCCTCTGATTCAAGGAGGAACAATGTTAAAAAGCCAAGGAAAAGACGACTTAACTTGGGGCCGAAGGTGCAGGGGCCAAGTGGGAATGAAATCCAGCTCCTGGTTTCTTGCCTAGTCCTGGGTCCATCCAGATGCGACACCTTTTTCTAAACTGCCCAAAGGAGCGTAAGCTAGTGGGGGCTTGCTTACACATGTACGTTGGGAAAAGGTCTGGGGTCCCTCTGTGTGGGTGGAGGGCAGCTTTCTCCTCAAGAGAAGCATTTTTTCTTTTTTCCCTGACTGCCTTCCTCCAGCCCTCACAAGCCTAGTCACCAGTCCCCAGGCTCTCTGGCTGGCAGTGCAGGGTTGAGGAGAGGCCGGGATTGCTAGGGCCGAGTGCTCCACAGACAATGGTAATCTTGGTAGAAAGCTCGGCTTCCAGGGGAGCGCTGGATAGAAAAGGGGAAGGGGCCAAATCTGCTGAGTTATGGGAACGAACCTTGGCTGGTGCAAAATACTGTTGACTGTCTGTGCAAATTAGTTTAAACGCAAAATTGCCAAGTCTTCACTAAATAATGCTCTCCCCAGTCCTTGAATGAACCAGCTGAGACCAGACCACAAGAGGTTAAATCATGTGGAAATCCCTATTTTAAAATGGAGCTACATTTACTCAAGAACCACTTATGTAGGATATGTCTTCAAATTGTTGCATTTGCCAGAGAAAATATGCTTTAATTCCTTGATGCCAAAGAATGTCTGATACATTGTATAATGAAAGAATAATTGAGCTACTTGTTCATTACAAAGCTCTCCAGCTGAATACCCTAAATTCTTCAGTGGCTGAGTGGGCTTGCAGTGAATTAACAACGTTCCTTATTTAAAAAAGTATATTTTGAGGTAGGGCACAATATTTACAATAGAATTTTCTGTGAAGCGTTACTAAATTCCTTTTACTTCAAGAAGGATCACACATTATTCTTTGTTGGTAATGCCACGGTAATTCAGGACAGGCGAAACATTAGCCAACGTGATACGCAAAAGTCCAGACAAGCTTCACTCTCGCCACTTTTCTCTCCGTTTCCGCCAGGGATCTTCCTTGACTTTCATTCTCCTAATTTCCCGCCCCTGTCTCACAGAATTCCTGCCAGCTGCCTTGTCTCCAGGTAACTGAAACACCAGGATTTGGGGAGCCCCGTAAAGGGCAGCAAGCATGTAGTGTTATCCTTCTCGTCCACAGAAGCAGGCAGCAGGGTAGTGGACGCCTGGGAGGCTTTCAGGGAGGCACTGGTGTTGGGTACAGAAAGCTAGGGTTATGTGAGAGACGAAATAAAAGCTGATAAACCAAGACCAAACTCAGAACGACTGATGCTGCCGGACAGGACTGACACTGTCTCCACCTCTTTGCACTTCCCAGGAAGGGTGAATGAAGTGCCAGCCCAGTCAGGGCTCTCTTGTCCTCTTCTGGCTGTGGCTCTGGGAAAGCAGGCTGCACCGTCAGTCACAAAGCTCTGGCAGCAGAGAGGTGTGGGGAGTGGAGAGAAGAGTGAGAAAAGAGAGAAGGGACACAATGTGATGTGGCCAGGCAGGCAAAGCCTTGTTTATAGGAGCACAGGAACATTTGAAGGATCACAGGTTGAGTTTGAGGACAACCAAGAAAAGGCCCCTTGATTTCCACAAGTTACTTTTCAATTTTTCAAGTGATTCCAGAGGGGTGAGGATAGATGCTAGATA
>SJXQ01012186.1:402539-493522 GCA_006408695.1 Aepyceros melampus
TGTGGGTGTGTGGGGGGGGTGCTACGTCACTGGGGCTGGGAAGGGGAGTGGACACTGGAGTTTTACTTTAGCAGCAACCCTCTGGGCAGCCATTATGGCAGAAGAGGCCTTAAGGGAAAGAATCTGAGGAGCAGAGGACTGTATTGTTTCCCTGAAGTTGGAAGGAAATAGAAAAGAAGGGCTATAGGTCTGATTCCTGTTCGTGAGTCTCCCTCTCCCACATCAACATGGCACAGTGGGTGAAAGTATGGAGCCATCACAGTCGTCTCTTTGCAGTGTGGGCTAGTGGCTAAAGTGGACAAATGAGCAGTGGGGTGGATTCAGTGACCACCATCAGAGGACACTCTCTCCTCTAAACCCGGGGTGCCCAGGGCCAGGCATGAACCACTGTCCTTCCGTGGTGAACTTCTCACTGAAATAAGGACAATGAGGTCCTTTCTTCATAGAGCTAAATTCAGTGTAAAAGGACTGTCCTTTATGCTGAGATTACATCCTTCCCCCATCCCCCCCTTTTTTTTTTAATATTAAAGTGTTTTGCTAAACATGAAACAATGATCATAGATCAGAGTTTGGGTTTTTCCCTTAATATCTTAGCAAAAGAAAAAATGCTGTTCCTGGTGCAGCCTGCCCTCGCCGCCGCCACCTTTTGTCATATTTTTGTTTGTAAAGTGAATTCTTAGGAACCATTGCTCTCAAACTCATGTTTATACACCTCTAAAATATGGTACAATTATTTTATATAAAGTATTTCAGAATGCTGGAAGAAAGACATTTGGGGGTTGGTCTCCTGGGTCAGGATTTATCACCTCCGGCCAGTTGCACTGTGAGCTATTTCCTGCAGGGCTCGCCTTGAAGATGAGTGGGAAGTCAAGTCTTTTCAACTCGTTTCCAAAAGGACCACATGACAACTTTTATGTATACACCTCCCTCCAGAGACACCAATGAACAGGTATGTGGTGGGAATGGGGCTTGTGCAGCCCTAGGATCCCAGCCCTTGAGACCTGGAAGGAATTCCAGAGTTCATCTTGTCACCTAATCTGAATTATTCTGTCTGAGGCCCTCTTTAAGAGAGCAGGTTTGTCTGAGGCCGAATCATCAATTATTAGCAGGGTCAAGAGGAAAGAGGGATTGGGCCCACTTGCCAAACCCCCAATGAGGCCCTCCCATCTCCACCTGTTCCTAATTCAAAATTATGGCAAGCCCCCTCTTCCCAGCAAGCAAGCTTCAAGCCACACAACGGTAGCCTTGGCGGAGCATGCTAGACCTACCAGGTGGTACTCGAAGAAGAATGCCATTTTATCCTTTGTAGTAATGACTATTTGCCTCCAATCTTTAATGCCTTTCTGATTGTGTGACTCAGAGCTGCTGCTGTAGCCATGGTCCCCTTCTGGGGAGGAGTTTTCTTCCAGTGACCCAGAAGTCATAGTCCACCTCAGCCTCCAAGATTTCAACAAGGCTTTCCTGCAAACGTCTCCAGTCCCTGTCCCCTCCCCAACCTCCCTGGTTCAATACCATGCCCCCTCCACACCCCACACCCGCCCCAAGAGTGAAATCTTTGTCTTTTACAAACCAGACCTCATGAGAGTTCCAGTTGAACTGATTGGCATAAAAATTCTCACAGTAGTCTGTGAGGCTGAAACACTGGGAATTACAAACAAGAGCACCTCTAGGGCTGGGGAGACCTAGTAGCGTCACCTCATACTTTGGCTGTAAGGGACATGGTGAATAGGGCCACTGTGGGGAAGTTAGAATGGGGAGGGGGGGTTGGGGCCACTCTGAGGAATGGGGGGAGGACCCAGGAAAGCTTCACAGAGAAGACATTTGAGCTGGATCTGGAAGAATGAGTTAAGACAGAGAGGGGACTTTCCAAATCCAGCTCCCTGCCCCTTTTCATAAAACCAACACACCCCAGAGAGCATAGCAGCAGCTACAGAGGAAACTCACACTGAGAGCCTGGGAGGACCCTCCAGCTGGGGTGCAGCTACCATTTGTGATAGTGTAAAACCAAACAGCCCTTCCTTACTCACTTGGGTTATGACCCCGCCTGATAAAATAAGGTCATCTGTCCACTGGCTCTAAGCTGAGATTTAATGCCCAAATGCCATTTAAGTTACTCTGTATTTTGAGGTTGTCTAATTATCTTTTTTAGACTTTGTGGAAAAACTTGAAGCTTTATTGAGCCGTGCCATAAAAAATAGAATGTAGTAAATTAATGTTTTAACTTTGACACTGGCACGTTTGACAAGTTATATTGACATCTCACTATCCTTTATGCCCTTCGGTAATGATGTGGCCACTTCATGATGCTTGCAGCGATAAAGTGTTTAGCTGGAGATATGTCGTGAGCATGTGTATCTTGGAAATTAACATAAAGGAATCCAGAAACAAATTCTATCTCTGGGGAGAGAGCATTCACATGGGAATCAGAAAGACCTGGCTTCTTTCCCCAGCTCAGCCCTGATGGTAAATGCCTCATCTCTAACTACCAACCACTTCACTTTCTCATCTGTAGAAGGGAAGCAGTTGCCTAGGGAGGGGAAAAATGGAATAGATGGTTTCTAAGGACTCTTCCAGCTCTGCCATTTCTGTGATGAAATTCTAAAGGGTTCCTTTATTGAATAGTGGTCTAGGACATTCCCTTCCACACCAATCAACCTTGTGTAATGTTTGCTTCCAAAACCCTGAATCCTTACTTTCTCAGGAACTCTTGGCGTTAGTAGTTCAGAGTTGGCCTCAACCACTAACGCTATTGTCCCACTTTAGCTATTGCTGAGAAAAAGCCAGCAGGGCTGGAACAAAGTGTGAAAAAAGGAGTTGATCTGGGGGCAAAGAATCTCCTTTGGGATCATGGATCACTGCTTTTCCTCAAATTAGAAAAACGAGGCCCAAGCTGAGTGCAACTGTGAGCTTGTTACTACAGCTAGCAGAAAGCAAGGAAGGCAAGTGCCCTGGGGTCAGGCCCCCATCTGCCAGCTCCATGCAGGTTCCTGGGAACCAACAAAGGCATTTTCTGGCTCCTTCAATACTCTGCCTCAGAAGGTTCCATACAGAAGTGAGGTACCTTCTGCCAAAACAGAGGACCCTTTCTCCTGAGCCCCTGTGCACTCCTTTCCATTGTGGGTGGCATCTTCTGTCTGGTGGTTCCTGGGCTTCTTGCCATCACCAGGACTTCCTTTTGATCCCTGATTTGCATGGCTTTCTGTTAGCAAACAAACACATCTGTCTCCCCCACCAACAAGACAAAGGCGATTCATTCATAGGAGCTGCTGCCCAGCTGACAGATGTTCTGGCCTTCTTGCCCTGCAGCCAGGCATGTTGCTGACCCCAAAGGCGAAAGGCTATGCCACCCATTCTCATCCCCCAGTTGGCCAGTTGCTACTCAGGATCATACAAGAATTTTGGTTTGTCTTTCCTCCCCTACTCCTGCCTCCACAGTACTTAGTGGCTCTTAGGACAGAGCTGTTTCCAAAGTGGCCTTTGATCAGGTCAGCTACAGCCTGGAAAAGATGGGCCATGTGGTCAGAGATGCCCTGCCACAGCTGCTCAAACCCTACATCTGCAGGCCTGACCATGTCTTCAGGAAGAAAAGGCTGTGAGGAACCCTTTTGAGGTACTTCCACATACAGAGATAGTGTGTAATGGTTCAGAAAACAAGCGTTGCCTTTCTGGTTTGTCCTGACTTTGGGGTTCAGCAGCCTACTTTTCACATTTAGTTTATGGCCTATGGGGGGACAAGATCCTTACTAACTCTTCAGCTTTTAGAGTTCAGATGAGCTCCCAATCGAATGGTCACTTACTATAGAGGAGGGAACGTGGACTTCCAACAGGATACCCATGGGGGGTCCTACGGAGGTGGTGACATTTGAGCTGGCCTAGAGGAGAGCTAGGATTTCACTGGGCAGACATGGAGATGGGCAGGCTCTCGTCTGTGCAAATTCTTCTGTGTGAAGGCAGGAGAATGTGGAGCCAATCTGAGCAGCAGGGAGAATGGAGAGGCAGCCAATGAGGCAGGACAGATCACGCTGCCACAAATATGCTCCTCCAGCTCGTCAGCCAGCCCACCATGAGTCCTGAGCTCAGTATGAGTCAATGCTCCTTAGACCCCTTTCCTCTTAGAAATTCACCAAGAGATTTTTGAGGGAGAAGTAACCTTTATGGAGTCCACTTAAAGGGCAACTCCATGATCTCAACTCAACTTACTTTCTCTAAGCTTCTTTGGAAATCATCCAACAAATATTTGGAATCTTCCAGCATTTTCTACATAGGTTACTGAGTGCTCTATATTTTACCCCAAGCCGTAGCTGACAAGAAGGGCTACCAACAGCATATTAACTTGTTGTGTAGAACTAAGAGTCTCTAGAAATCACTTTGGTGCTTTTCAAAGTCATCTCCAGGGTGCAATAGAAAGGTTTGACAGCATTGAGTGAAACTGACCCTTTGCTCCCCTGACAGTAGTCGAGGCAGAGAGTTTCTGGAATGAGGTCCCGAGGAGTGCTACCACCATGCCTGGCAGGCCTGCAGCTCTAGCACCATCTCCTTTGCTGGAGGCCTACAGAGTTTGAAGAGGGCCACCGCTAGCTCCTTCTCTAGCCCTGGCCCTACAAGGCGAACCGGCTCCCTGCTGCTTTTCCCTCCTACAAGGAACAGCATTTCTTTCCCCCAAATTATATCCATCCTCTATGCCCTTTCAGTATATCAAGTGATTAGAGATCCCTGTTAGTGTAACTTTTGTTGTTGTTGTTTAAAAATGTTTAATAAGGACATTCCCTTTAAGAAAATCATTGCCCCCCAGAAGTAGAAAACAATAGTAAGGGGACAAACTGAACTGACACCAATATGATTGAAGGCCGGCAAAGTGTGATGGGAGAAACAGCAGGAAAGAGAAAGAGGTGAAGAGAAGTGAACAGAAAGCTAAGAAAGGAAACCACCTCCCCAAGAAAGATGATGGAGTCAGACCAGGGGCAGGTGGGAGCAGCCATCAGGAGAGAAATCAGATCCAAGGAGACCTGCCACACTAAGGCTTGAAGCTGTACTTTGATGGGCTTAGAACGGGCATGGGAAAGTTGGTCTTTGGAGGCAAACTGTAAGGCAAAGGCTGGAAAGACTGAGTTTGGAGGTTGAAAGAATACCAATGTGGGGAAATCTCTGAAGGCAGGTCCTTGCATTGGACTTGGCCATGTTGCTTCTCTTCTTTTCCTCCCCTTTCTGGTACCCTCAGGTTATTTGCACCATTCTCTGATTCCCACTGACAAGAGCATACACTGAGCATGTGCCTGAGAGGGCACAAAGCTTCCTTTCCAAATAAGGTTTAGCCTTTTATGGTCCTGAGCTGACCAATGGCAGGATTCACCTAATGCTAGATGCAAGGGCTACATCTCTAAGGCCAAGGGTCCTCCCCTTTGAGCTAGGTGTATAAAAGGTCAAGCAGAGAATGAATGTCCATTTCCCACTCCTGAGGGGTCACGGGCCTACATGTTTCACCCTACTCTGGCTTGACAAACAATGCCTTTCTTCTTCCTTTTCTTATCTGAAGCATGAAGACATGCTACTGCTGCTCTCTCAGGCCTGAGTGTTCTGCTCTTTATCCTTTGATGGACTAGACCTGATTTAACTGCCAGTTTCTTTTCCATAAAGTATCTTCAGGTTCTTTTGTCTTTCCAAGGCTAGGATTACTGCTGATTAAATTCAGACTACTGGGAGTGACTACAATCCTGGGGAAATACTGGTTATGGTTGGGCTTAAAAACCAAAAGTCTAAAGGGTGTGATATCACTGATAATTAAGCAAAAATTATTCTTGGAAGTTATATAAACATTTTTAAAACAGTAAATCTTAGGTAACAATTTCCTTGCCAAAGAAAAATTTTCATCAATTTTCTACAAAAATTGCAGAGCTACAATTCTAAAATAGCAACGAAGGAGAAAAGGAGAACTAGATTAAAGTGTAGACTTCTTACATACATTTTCCCTTTTGTCTTTGTATTATTATCCTATTGCCCCTTCTTGAATGTGTGTGTATATTTGCATCAAGCAGTTCTTGCCTTCTCCTCCCGCCTTGGGTCAGCTCCAATCTTCTCAATTCTGCCTATAGATACTTCACAACATGTCTCCATACTATTTTTGCTGACAGACATGAACTAAACATGGACCTGACATTCTTGCAGATTCAAATGAACAGTCTTGAGCATCTTCACTGTGTGGAGTCCCATGTCCTGTTCTGCTGTGAAGCCACATTGTTCACTTAAGGGCATTCACTGATTGAAAACATCCTACTAGGTCTAAAGGTGTATCACTAGCTGCCCTTCCAAATCACAAACTCATAGGATAATGGGGCTGAGGGTCACCTTAACTGCCTTCAGAGAGCACTTTTCATTCCAACCCTGAGTTCTCAACTTTTAATCACTGCTCACTATAAACAACAGCCTATTTTCCTCTAAGCAGTATTGGGAAAAAAGGTAAAGCAGGCAAAATGTCATCCTTGGTGTCCTCTTTTTAGAGAATATGCCCAGAGTCTCCTTGGCCCCCTTTTCACCTTTCTCCAGCTATCCCCTCTTCAGATTACAGTTTTAGACTGCAGCTACCATCACCATAACTACTACCACCTTTAATCTCTGCCTGTGGAAAAGTTCCTCTCAGCCTCTTAGGTCCAGCTCAAATGCGACCTCCACTGGCAGGCCTTTCTTGATGTCCAACCTGCATCTTTCTCTCTTCTGTAGCCCCAGTGACCTTTAGAATGGTATTTGCTATGGTACTTGGCATTTTCTACATTAGACAGTAAGCTCCTCGAGGGCAGGATCCATGTCTGATACATCTCAGGATCCTCTGCAGGGTTGAGCCCTGTGAACCCTTTCTGAGGCATACAGAAAAGGCTAAGGAAGGAGGGAGGCTCTAACGATATGGTGTGCTCTGCTGGTAGCCTTGAGTGTGGAGTCTACCTCTTCCTGGGACTGGCCTTGCTCTTCCCTCCCTTTCTCAATCCCAGCCATTCCTGAAGGACATCTCTCTTTCATTGTCTTCAGCCAACTGTCACTGTGGGACAGAGTCCTCTGGGAAGGCTTCAGCTGTTAACAGCTTAGAATGTTGCTATTCCCAGAAGTCTTTGCACTGAAGAGAGGGAAAAATGGAGGTGGGGGCTTTGAAGGAGGTGAGGGTGTGAACCTTTACTCCTCAAAGACATATATGTTAGAGGATCTGGACATGACAGGCTGGACAAGCGAGGAATTTAGGAAATTGAGAGGGCTATTTATTGACACTCTTTCAACCACTGCCCCTTAGTATTCTGAGTAGATTTCCTCTCTTTATGCCTTTGTCTTTTTAAAAGGTGTATGTCCTGGCACTTATCAGCTCTTAAATAGTAATCATTCTTAATATTATCATTACCAATAGGTCAAGAATATCAACAAGACAGATAAGTGAAAACATACATAGCCCACCCTAAACATACGAGCATTTGGAGGTGCCAAGCAGGAGATGTAGATGGATTTTGTTAGGCAGAATTTCTGAAAATAAGTTTCTGGAAGGAAGTATCTGCCTCCCTGGTGGTGGAAACAGTTTGAGCAAAGACAAGGAGATGAAAACAGCAGGTTATGTGTGCACAGGGGAAGGCCAATGACTGGGGAGAGGCCCCTCCTAAGAGACTAACCAGTGGAGCTGGTTAGAGGGCAGGAGGCAGTGGGAGGGGAGTGAGGGGCCAAGATGAAGGAGATATCATGATGAATTCAACTGGAGTTACAACTGCATGTGCTGGTGGGTCAGTCAGTAAGAAGTCCCCTAGGAGCCGGAAGTTTCTAGGCTGAGAGTGAAGAGGTGGGGCCTAGGCTCACCGGTGTGAGTGAATCTTGCAAAGGAGCAAGTATGAGGGAAAGGGAAGGGTGTGGGATGCAGGGAGTGTCCTAGTGGAAAGTGTTGGGGATGGGGGTGACAATAGAGTGTTAGGAGTGGAACTTCTAGCTCTTCCAAGCTCACCAGTTACAGCAGAAAAATCTAGAAATATAAGGCCAGGAAGGAGGAGAATGTTGTTAGAAACCTAAAGTGTGCTCTACATGCAACTTTGTTTAAAATGAATAATGATGTGGTCTTAGTTACTGGTTTAAAAGATTAACATCTTCATTGTTTTTCTGGATTGGGAGATATATTGAGGGCTTGATAAATGTTGAGTTGAAGTTCCCACTTAGCCATCTCCCTGGTGCTAGGTTTGCATAAATATGAATATATCTCTTGCCTTGGGGGTGTTGCAAAAACCGTTACTTTCTCCCAGTTCTCTCTTTAGCTGCCAGCCAGGTAGGAAATATCACTGAATAAAGAAGTCACCTTTCCTCTACCCACTGTCACTTAGCTAATGATTGATGCATATTATTGAAGGGGAACAAACAGTCCTTTGCAGGACTATAACTCTCTCCCTATTTTTTTCCCAGTCAAAGTCATGTTAATGATGGTTTTCAGTGGGTAATGAGGTTATGAGGAATGTTTATTTCCTTTACATTTTATGCATTTTCCAAATATTACTTAGTTAATTTTCTTGTTTTGAAGGAAGAAAAGCAGACTGGACATGATTGGAGTCATCACTCTTTAGTCTTCCAAGAGAATCTCTGTAAGCCATGAGATTCCTAGTGACATGACAATACCTCTGTGCCTCCTTTGAGAGAATATTCTTGGCATAATATTCAAGATTTTCAACTTACTTTTTAAAAGATGCATGAGCATAAACTCTGCAAGGTAAACTTTAGGATTGCACTTCAAAATAGAAGTGCACATGCAAGCACCCCACATGGCTGCTTCTCTTCTTTCAGTGTAATATCAACTCCGGTGCATTATAGGAAAATGTGACTTGGGAAGATTCCTAAGAATAAGGCATAACCTATATGACTTATGTCATATTTCTAGCAGGAAAACTCAGCTAGCAATCGTATGGTTAGGACTGTCTCAAAACCAAATTCAATACAAATTTAACCCATGAGCACTGCTGCTGCTCACTGCTCACTTGTGCCTTCCTCACTGCCTTCATGCCCCAATGCTCTGGGCCAGCTGACGACTCCCTCTACATCCCCACATTCTCTCTGCTGGCTGGCTGCTGGGCCTTGCTTTGGCCAGGGGGCCACATCATGATAAAGGCTTGGGAATGTACAGTCATCTGCAGCCTGTTGTGCCAAAATATTCAGTGGAAGCCTGAGCCACGCTGACCTCAGACATGAGGAAAAGAGATGTGGTAGGTAGGATTCTAAGGTAATTCTTATCATTCTACCCCTACAGCCCCCAAGATTCCGTCCCCTCACCACCATGCGCATGTCTGTGTTATCCCCTCACCCCTTGAGAATGAGCTGTGCTTCGTTGCACAGTCCTGTCCAACTCTTTGTGACCCCATGGACTGTAGCCCACCAGGCTCCTCTGTCCATGGGGATTCTCCAGGCAAGAATACTGGAGGGGTTTGCCAGTGGGCAAGACTTAATGAATATGAGGGAATTTCACTCTTGTGATTATTACCTTGTATAGCAAAAGGGATGTTGTAAATGAAGTCAATGACCCTAATCAGTTGACTTTGAGTTAATTTAAAGGGAGATTTCTCTGGGTGAGCCTGAATTAAGCAGGTGAACCCTTGAAAAGAGTCCAGGTTTTCCAAGTCAGAATGATTTCAAGCAGCAGAGGTGCTCTTCTGTTAGCCTTGAAGAAGCAATCCTGTCATGTTGTGGAAAGGGCTATGTGACAGTGAATAGCAGGTGGCTTCCGGGAGCTGAAACTGAATTCTTCCAACAAGTAGAGAGCTTCAAAAAGAAACCTAAGCTGTGATGAGACTTCAACCCTGGCCAACACCTTGATTTCAATATGAGCAGAGGACACAACCAACTCATACATGGACTCCAGACCCATGCAAGAAAGATTTCTATTGTTTGAAGACACTAAGTTTGTGGTAATTTGTTATATAGCAATGGAAAATGAGTACAATCAGTAAAGGGTGTTTTCTTACATCCTTGAAGACAGAGGAGGATGTAAGATCTAAAGTCCTTTGAGCTTTGGAAGCAAAAGAGCATCCTGGCCAGCTCGAGTAATTCAGTGAGTCCTGCTGAAATATAAAACCAAGCAAAGAAGCCTCCCCCTCTTCCTAAGGATCCCTGAGGTAGGGGTTAAACCCATGTCTTTCCCTCTCATGAAGAAAGCTCAGGTAAGTGGTGCTGGCTGCCAGTCTGAGTTCTCCCACCCAATAGGAGATTCGTGCAGAGGAGAGGATCCGGAGATGAAATTTACACCCTGGGAAGGTATCAACAGTGGGTTTCAGTCAAAGGCAAGCCCTTCACTTGTGTCTCTTGAAACTTGGCAAATTTCTTCCCTGAAATTTAGTCGTTTCCTAGAACTTTATTTCATGCCGTGCATGCGTGCTAAGTCATTTCAGTTACGTCAGACTCTTTGTGACTCTATGGACCATAGCCTGACAAGCTCCTCTGTCCATGGAATTCTCTAGGCAAAAATACTGGAGTGGGTTGCCATTTCCTTCTCCAGGGGATCTTCCTGACCCAGGGATTGAACACATGTCTCTTACATTTCCTGCACTGACAGGCAGGTTCTTTACCACCAGTGCCACCTGGGAAGCCCTTTCATTCTGTTACTTGCTACCAAAGACACAGAAACAAGTTCCACCATTCTGTGGTGCATCTTTTAAAAAGAATAAAAGCATAGCCAGTCTACTTTTCCCCCAGAAGAGCCAATATTTGTTTTTTCTTTCTTCTTCTTTAAAAAAAATTTTTGGAAGGGTGACTCCAGTTTCTTTCAAACTGGTGAATCATTTCAATGTTTAAATCATTTTAAAGGATTCAGAGGGATTATTTCTTTAATACTGGGAATAATTAAGAGATTATATCATATGCACAGGAAAGACAAATAGCTTTAAAAAGAAAATCCTTCATCTCTTTTTCTTCTACCATCTCAAGGGCCCTAAGTCTCTACTAAAAACAATAAAATAGTCTAAGTGAAAAAGTTATCTTCAAATTCCAGATCTCTAGTAGATTGTGCAATAGAATATTTTTTTTTCATCTCCCTAATTTTATTTATTAGTTTGTGAGATGAGTGCAATTGTGCGGTAGTTTGAGCATTCTTTGGCATTGCCTTTCTTTGGGATTGGAATGAAAACTGACCTTTTCCAGTCCTGTGGCCACTGCTGAGTTTTCCAAATTTGCTGGCATATTGAGTGAAGCACCCTTATGGCAGAAAGTGAAGAGGAACTCAAAAGCCTCTTGATAAAAGTGAAAGAGGAGAGTGAAAAAGTTGGCTTAATGCTCAACATTCAGAAAACGAAGATCATGGCATCTGGTCTCATCACTTCATGGGAAATAGATGGGGAAACAGTGGAAACACTGGCTGACTTTATTTTGGGGGGTTCCAAAATCACTGCAGATGGTGACTGCAGCCATGAAATTAAAAGATGCTTACTCCTTGGAAGAAAAATTATGACCAACCTAGACAGCATATTCAAAAGCAGAGACATTACTTTGCCAACAAAGGTCCATCTAGTCAAGGCTATGGTTTTTCCTGTGGTCATATATGGATGTGAGAGTTGGACTGTGAAGAAAGCTGAGCGCCGAAGATTGATGCTTTTGAACTGTGGTGTTGAAGAAGACTCTTGAGAGTCACTTGGACTGTAAGGAAATCTAACCAGTCCATTCTGAAGGAGATCAGCTCTGGGATTTCTTTGGAGGGAATGATGCTGAAGCTGAAACTCCAGTACTTTGGCCATCTCATGCAAAGAGTTGACTCATTGGAAAAGACTCTGATGCTGGAAGGGATTGGGGGCAGGAGGAGAAGGGGACAACAGAGGATGAGATGGCTGGATAGCATCACTGACTCGATGGACGAGAGTCTGAGTGCACTCTGGGAGTTGGTGATGGACAGGGAGGCCTGACATGCTGCGATTCATGGGGTCGCAAAGAGTCGGACACTTCCAAAATCACTGCAGATGGTGACTGCAGCCATGAAATTAAAAGATGCTTACTCCTTGGAAGAAAAATTATGACCAACCTAGACAGCATATTCAAAAGCAGAGACATTACTTTGCCAACAAAGGTCCATCTAGTCAAGGCTATGGTTTTTCCTGTGGTCATGTATGGATGTGAGAGTTGGACTGTGAAGAAAGCTGAGCGCCGAAGATTGATGCTTTTGAACTGTGGTGTTGAAGAAGACTCTTGAGAGTCACTTGGACTGTAAGGAAATCTAACCAGTCCATTCTGAAGGAGATCAGCTCTGGGATTTCTTTGGAGGGAATGATGCTGAAGCTGAAACTCCAGTACTTTGGCCATCTCATGCAAAGAGTTGACTCATTGGAAAAGACTCTGATGCTGGAAGGGATTGGGGGCAGGAGGAGAAGGGGACAACAGAGGATGAGATGGCTGGATAGCATCACTGACTCGATGGACGAGAGTCTGAGTGCACTCTGGGAGTTGGTGATGGACAGGGAGGCCTGACATGCTGCGATTCATGGGGTCGCAAAGAGTCGGACACGACTGACTGAACTAAACTGAATTTTATTTATTTTTTCTTTTAATTGAAGGATAATTGCTTTACAGTATGTGCTGGTTTCTGCCATACACCAACATGAATCAACCATAGGTGTACATATGTCCCCTCCCTCCTGAACTTCCCTCCCACTTCCCAACCCCATCCCATCCCTCTAGGTTGCCACAGAGCACCAGTTTGAGCTCCCTGAATCATACAGGAAATTCCTTCTGGCTATGTTATTTTACATAGATACTTCCAGATGTCTAAGCTGGGTTTAGAAAAGGCAGAGGAGCCAGAGATCAAGCTGCCAACATTCACTGGATCATAGAGAAAGCAAGAGAATTGCAGAAAAACACTTGTCTCTGTTTCACTAACTACACTAAAGCCTTTGACTGTGTGTATCACAACAAAATGTGGAAAATTTTTAGAGATGGGAATACCAGACCATGTAACCTACCTCCTGAGAAACCTGTATGCCAGTCAAGCAACAGTTCGAACCTTGTATGGAACAACTGACTGGTTCAGGATTGAGAAAGGAGTACAATAAAGCTGTTTATTGTCACCCTGTTTATTTAACTTATATGCAGAGCACGTCATGAGAAATGCCAGGCTGGATGAGTTACAAGCTAGAATCAAGATTGTGGAGAGAAATATCAACAACCTCAGATAGGTGGATGATATCATGCTAAAGGCAGAAAGTGAAAAAGAGGAACTAAAGAACCTTTTGATGAGCGTGAAGAAGGAGAGTGAAAAAGCCAGCTTAAAGCTAAATATTAAAAAAAAAACAAAGATCTGGTCCCATCACTTCATAACAAATAGAAGGGGAAAAGGTGGAAACAGTGACAGATTTCCTCTTCTTGGGCTCTAAAATCACTGAGGATGGTGACTGCAGCCATGAAATTAGAAGACAACTGCTTATTGGCAGGAAAGCTATGACAAACCTAGGCTGTGAAAGCAAAGACATCACTTTGCCGACAAAGATCCATACAGTCAAGGCTCCGGTCTTTCCAGTAGTCAGGTACATTGTGAGAGCTGGACCATAAAAAAGGCAGAGTGCCGAAGATTGATGCTTTGGAACTGTGGTGCTGGAGAAGTCTCTTGAGAGTCCCTTGGACAGCACGGAAATCAAACCAGTCAATCTTAAAGGAAATCAACCCTGAATACTCATTGGAAGGACTGATGTTGAAGCTCTGATACTTTGGCCATCTTATGCAAAGAGACTACTAATTGGAAAAGACCCTGATGCTGGGAAAGATTGAAGGCAGAAGGGGAAAAAGGCAACAGGGGATGAGATGGTTGTACGGCATCAGCAATGCAATGGACATAAGCTTTGGCAAGTTCCTGGAGATGGTGAGGGACAGGGAAGCCTGGTGTTCTGCAGTCCATGGAGTCACAAAGAGTTGGACACGACTTGGTGACTTAACAAGAAAAGCAATCTATTTTACATATGGTAATGTATATGTTTCCATGCCACTCTCCATCCATCCCACCCTCTCAATAGAATATTAAGTGCTATTCTCCTTTGTGAGAAAAGTTTGTCACAGTGCTGCTGCCACATCCACGCGTGGCAACACATTTCAGATATAACAGCAATCTAATTTCATGTGACATGAGGAGTCCAGACGAAGGTGTGATTGTAGAGGATGGGGAAATTGCTTAGAGACCAAGTGACCAACCTTGAGCCCATCTTTAAAGGAAGGTTAATGTCCCATCAGTGATGAGGACTGAGAAGGAAGGGACCCCTGGTCCACGCAGGAAAAAGTTGGGAAGGTTGGAGGAGTCTAGGCATATTTGTGTAATATTAAGTGAACCAGTTATGTTGGAGGTGGAATTCATGGCAGGAAGTAGAGATGTCTGGAAAAGCAAGCAGCTATGGAAAGTTTTGGTTACTGAGTCTAGATCTTTCCTGTATATAGTGGAAAGCTGCTAAAGTCATTTGGATCCATCAAAAGCAAATGTTTTATGAAAATCCGTGTTTAGCTGTGTTTGTCTGGATCGATGGCAGGGAGCCAATGGGGAATTTACAGTGAAAGTGATAAAGACCCAGCCAAGGCAGTGGAAAGAGAGGAGAAGATAGCATTCAAATACAATACACACACACACAAAAAAAAAAATTCAAAAAGACGACGTGCCTCTCTAGGGAATCTACTGGCATCACAAGCCTTCAAAGGTTTTGGCTGGGACCCTGTTTGTTTGGTGAGGCCAAGTGCTGTAGGCAAACTTCTTTCTCTCTGCAGAGAAATGTAATCATACATGGGCTTATTCTGACATTTTTACAGAATTAGCTCATGCCTAATTGAGAATTTCAGAGATTAAAAATTAGCCACAACAGGAACAGAGCATGGTAATGGTGTGAAAGGCTGCTTCCTCCAGGGCAAGTGTGAGCCAAGATTTAAAGATGCTCTTTGGGTCCAAACTGATGCTGAGAGATGCTGCTTGGGCCCTGAGTTTCTACAGGCTTCCACATGTCTTCTTACTTGGCTTCCTGCTAAGCCATCAGACTCTGGGTTTCCTCAGTTTCCTCCTCGAGAAATTTGTGTGATCAGCCCTAATGTTAGTTTCATTTTAATCCCTGCCATTTTGACATTGTTCTTGCCTACATCTTTAGCAATCAGACTAAGCAGTCACCTACTGCTTAAGTGGATTGTACCTGGATTCTAGGGAAACGAAGAGACACTAAAGGTAACAGCTAATTATCTATTGAATACTTACAATGTACCAGGCCCTCTGCTAGACGGATGTAAATGTTGATGGGGCTCAATCAACATTCATTTCTTTTCTCCCTGTTATTAAATTATAGAGAGGGCATGAGATGGTGAAAAAAAAAAAAAAAACAAAAACAAAAGGAGCCAGAAGGGAGATGGGCAAGGAGAAGCCTTGTCTTGTCTGAATGCAACATGCAGGTAACCCCCACCCTCCTGGAGCAGGAGGAGAAGCTGCTCCTCACCAACCAGTTTGGAAGAAGAGAAGTCTTCCCCCCTCAGAGCTCCCAGCTCCCCTCTGAGCAAGGGCCAGCACTGAGGCCTGGGAAGAACTCAGAGGGATAACTGCTACTTTGCTACTTGCTGGCTGTCCTCTGTTCCCAAATCACCATTCTGCTTAGAGGAAGTGTCTTGGAAAATGAGCCCTCCTTTAGTTTAGCTTTTCTTTCTTTGTATAATAATAGGTTCTGATTTTTAAATTTTTTTAGAGAGGGGGATTAACACTTGCTTGAATTATACTCCAAGGAGATCTAGGTCTGGAGAAGCTGGGACATGGCTTCCTAGCA
Source organism: Aepyceros melampus (assembly GCA_006408695.1). Taxonomy (NCBI): domain Eukaryota; kingdom Metazoa; phylum Chordata; class Mammalia; order Artiodactyla; family Bovidae; genus Aepyceros; species Aepyceros melampus. Next base: position 418,286 of record SJXQ01012186.1, read on the forward strand.
GAATTCTTCCCCTTTTGTGAGCCTGCAGATCCCATTGTTAGGGGCAGGGTCTCTTTCTCCCAAAGTCCTCTTCAAAATGATACACTCGTCACACAGAAGACCGCTTGGCTCTAGCAATGTGAGAAGGGAATATATTCAGACCCCAGAATCTTAGATGCTGATGTGGTAGACAAAATAGAACCCACACACAGGAGACCTGGATTCTAGTCTATGGTTTTACTGCTTTAAGAGAAAATCATGTCACCCTTTGAGTCCTGGGCTCCTTGTGTACCACCTGCGAACCACAAATCTTATCACAGTGTGGTAAGAATGGCAAGATAATCAGCACCCTTGCTGACGTTTAGTACTTGTGCTAATTCAATGGTTGGCCCCTATTCTTCCCCACATTTTTATCTCCTTTCCCAAATTCAATACTCTGGTCTTATTTTGATGTAGAAAGAGAAGATAAGTTCTTTCAAAGAGAAAAGGCAGTGAGGCAGAGGCAGAGGGAGGAAGATGTTCATCTTTCTTATGAAGGATTATCTCCTTGGCAGGTGGCCTCTGCTTCTCCCACTCTCTTTTTTTTTTTAATTGCACTCATCTCACATGCTAGTAAAGTAATGCTCAAAATTCTCCAAGCCAGGCTTCAGCAACATGTGAACCATGAACTTCCAGATGTTCAAGCTGGTTTTAGAAAAGGCAGAGGAACGAGAGATCAAATTGCCAATATCCGCTGGATCATGGAAAAAGCAAGAGAGTTCCAGAAAAACATCTATTTCTGCTTCATTGACTGTGCCAAAGCCTTTGACTGTGTGGATCACAATAAACTGTGGAAAATTCTGAAAGAGATGGGAATACCAGACCACCTGACCTGCCTCTTGAGAAACCTTTATCCAGGTCAGGAAGCAACAGTTAAGACTGGACATTGAACAACAGACTGGTTCCAAATAGGAAAAGGAGTACATCAAGGCTGTATATTGTTACCCTATTTAACTTCTATGCAGAGTACATCATGAGAAACGCTGGGCTGGAAGAAGCACAAGGTGGAATCAAGATTGCCTTTTGGGTGTTAGTTCTAAAAGGTCTTGTAGATCTTCATAGAATTGTTCAACTTCAGCTTCTTCAGCATTACTGGTTGGGGCATAGACTTGGATTACCGTGATATTGAATGGTTTGCCTTGGAAATGAACAGAGATCATTCTGTCATTTTTGAGATTGCATCCAAGTATGGCATTTTGGAAGAAACACAAGCTGGAATCAAGATTGCTGGGAGAAATATCAATAACCTCAGATATGCAGATGACACCACCCTTATGGCAGAAAGTGAAGAGGAACTCAAAAGCCTCTTGAGAAAGTGAAAGAGGAGAGTGAAAAAGTTGGCTTAAAGCTCAACATTCAGAAAACGAAGATCATGGCATCTGGTCCCATCACTTAATGGCAAATAGATGGGGAAACAGTGGAAACACTGGCTGACTTTATTTTTCTGGGCTCCAAAATCACTGCAGATGGTGATTGCAGCCAGGAAATTAAAAGACGCTTACTCCTTAGAAGGAAAGTTATGACCAACCTAGATAGCATATTAAAAAGAAGAAACATTACTTTGCTAACAAAGTTCTGTCTAGTCAAGGCTATGGTTTTTCCAGTGGTCATGTATGGATGTGAGAGTTGGACTATAAAGAAAGCTGAGCACCGAAGAATTGATGCTTTTGAACTGTGGTGTTGGAGAAGATTCTTCCAAGTCCCTTGGACTGCAAGGAGATCCAACCAGTCCATCCTAAAGGAGATCAGTCCTGAATATTCATTGGAAGGACTGATTTTGAAGCTGAAACTCCAATACTTTGGCCACCTGATGCAAAGAGCTGACTCATTGGAAAGACCCTGATGCTGGGAAAGACTGAGGGCAGGAGGAGAAGGAGATGACAGAGGATAAGATGGTTGGATGGCATCACCGACTCAATGGGCATGGGTTTGGGTGGACTCTGGGAGTTGGTGATGGACAGGGAGGCCTGGCTTGCTGTGATTCATGGGGTCGCAAAGAGTAGGACACAACTGAGGAACTGAACTGAACTGAATATCAGATTCCATCTTTTTCCATTTGAAGTACCATTTTGGAAACTCCAATGTCTTCACTTCCCTTTTGAGTTCTGGTATCTCAAACCAGGCTGTGTTCTCTAAGACTATATGTAGTGGACAAAAAGATTTCTATACAGAGTAATCTTGGCATTTTGACGAGTTCACAAAACTACAAGTAGTACTTTACATATTGTTTGATAGAAATGCTTTGTGGTTGGTCCCCCTTAGAGGAGAAAAGCAATTATAGATGTTTTCTAGAAAGGCAGAGCCCCAGAACGGGTGGGAAATGCTCTCTATGTTTGTGGTTTGGGGGCTAACAAGAGACCTTGAGAAAGAACCAAGTTTGGGTCCTAAATTTCTGGTCCACATTCCTGTTACTCCACTACAGCGTGAGCTCTTTGAGGGCAGGGATCAAGTTTTAGGCATTTTTGTTTCCCCAGGATATAGTACATAGGGGCATATAAATACATCTTTGCCAAGTGAACATGTGCAATGAATATCTACCCAAATAAGGCAGAAAACTTGGAGCCACAGACTCCTGGGAGCTGGCACCACCAGAGTAAGGTGTATAGGATCCTCAAATACAAGTTCTATCAGTGGGCAGCTACCAGTGACACTCAGGGGAGCACCAACAACAATAAAAAAGGATTCTATGTTTGCTACTAGACTTCTGGTTCCAACCAAATGGAGGAGACACATTGCACTCTCTCCCACTAATTACAATTAAACACTCTGAACAAGATACAAAAAAAAAAGAGAAAACAGGGCAATTAACTGAGGACTCTGAAAAGTAGGTAAAAGCAGGCAGTGTGGGGGGAAAATAAAAATATGGTGAATGATCAATATGATGGAAGCCAGTTTCTTGAAATTTTTTTCCTGGATTTGACCTGTCCATGACTGCTGTACAGTTATGAAACTGCATGGCAGTCATGGACAGCAGCAACTCCAAGAAACAGCCCATTTTTCTGGTCAAATGACCTGAAAAATTGAACCCAATAATCCAGAGAGTGGGAGAAAACCCTGTTCTTTTTTCTCATTTTAAAATTTTTTAGCTCAGCCTTAAGGCCAGATGCAGCTCCCAAACTGTCCTGCCACCACCATGCCAGCTGCTCAGGTGCCTAAAAGCCCTGAGAGAAAACCTCTCCCTCTGGATTGAGGAACTCAGAAAAATCCACAGAATCCTGTGATGGAAAGAGTATGAGGGTAGTCCTCATTTTTTTCTCTTGTCACTATGTTGTGATTTTAAGAAGACCCAGAGTCTCATTACATACCATACACAATGTCCAGATTGCAATCTAAAATTACCCAACATGGTAAGAAGAGAAAAATCTGACCGTTTATCAAGGAAAAGACAAGATAATGTCATAATTGCTAGAAAAAATTTAAAGCAGCTATTATAACTATCCTTCATGACGTAAAGGTAAATATTCTTGTAAAGAATGGAAAAGTAGAACTTCTCAGTAAAAAAACAAAAACAATTTTTTAAAAAGAAAAAGAACCAAATGGAAATTTTAAAACTGGGAAGTACACGAAATGAAAATTCACTTGATAGGTTTAATACAGAAGGCAAAAGACAGAAGTATCAGTAGGCTGAAAGAGATCAATAGAAATTATTCGATCCAAAGAACAGAGAGAGAATGTTTGAAAAATAATGAATAGAACCTCAGGAATCTGTGGGAAGATATCAGATGGTCTAACATCCCTGTCTTTGGCGTTCTCAAGAAAGAGGTTGGTAGAGAAAAAATACTTGGAAAGATAATAGCTGAAGATGTCCCCAGTTCGGTGAAAGGCAGAAATTTACAGATTCTCCACAAACAGGATAAACTTAAAGAAAACTGAACCATCTTACCCACCAACACCCTCCTTCTCACCTGCCTGGACCCTAAACACATCTGAGTTCTTGACCCTGGTGCCAGGGAAGGACCACATAAATATAAGACCCTTGGGAGATGATTAATCCTGGTTTACTGACTCAAGTGTGAGACCCAGGGAACACTAGGTCCCCTGCCTAGTCCTCAGTTCCTCATCTGGAAAATCTCAAGTTTGAGCTAAATGGTCTCCTAATTTCCCTTCCAGCTCTAAGACATCCATTAGCAGTTCTTATGTAGACTTTTCTATTCAAAAATGATAACACTATTTATCAAACCCAATACTGTGAAACAAGAGGCCATAGTCCTCCCACAGATTTTGCACCCTTTGTCATGACTGAAATGGAGATGCTCACTGAACAGAACCAAAACTGGAGTTTCAAAGCAACCAGAATGGAGGTCGATTTTCCCCAGCAGCTTCCTAGCAGAACATCTCAAACACCGTGGAAAGGCTGGAATTCATTGCAAAGGAAAGAAGCATCATAGAAAACTTTCACTCCCAATAAATTCATTTCAAACGTCAGCTTTTTCAGATGCTAATAAATGGAATGGAATGTCCCCATTGCTTCAGATTCCCAGGGTAACATCAAGTCTGTCAGAAAACATTTAATTTACTACGTCTGTAAACACAGTGATAACTACCGCAAGTGTAGCACCTTACAGTTAATAGGTCTCATTTCACACATTTTCTCATTTACCTTCTCAGGTAGGTGACAGCAGTCACCTCCTGTTTTCTCGGAGAAAACCGTCTGAGAGGTTTTACCCCAGACCATCCAGCACTAAGCTGGAGAAAGCGCCAAGAGTCTGGCACCCAATTCTGTGCTCTTTTCCCATACCAACAATCAGAGGCCCTGGGTAGTGCCAGAGTCAAGCTGTGAGCTACAGCTACTGGGAGCAGGGCCAGTTACCCCACTTTAGGAGGGCAGGATGTAGTAGATTAGATCCTCTGGGCTCATTCCTCCCAAGAGGAACACAGTGTTGAGAGTCAGCTCCAAGATACGCTGTCCTTTCTTTCCCATCCTCTCATTTGCCTCCAGCCAGGCTGTTTGGCTGGGGAGACTCTCTGGTGTGAGACACACAGAGTTCTCCATGCCCCCACCCTGCATATGAAGGCTCTTTTGCAAAAGTCCTTTCTTCCCTCCCCCCAGTGCCTGTGAACGTGCTTGCTAAGTCAAGTAGACTTGGGGATCGGTGCTTGCTTCTTCAGGTTTTACCACTGAGGAGTTGTGAAGGGCTTTGCTGCGTGGCCTTGTCATCTGCTCCTCCCCACCATGGAATTCTGTCCCCTCGCATTCCTGCACATTCATTCAGCCTCCAGGCTGCATTGATGTGCTCAGAGGGCTTCTTTCCCTCCCAGCATGAGCCATTTTCAGCTCATTTATTTCATTTCATTTTCAAGAAAGAAATACAAAGTAGTCTTCTTTGAGTGTGAATACTGAGTCATTGCATACTGTCATTTCAGAACAAAAAAAAGGACAAAAGGTGGGTAGGCTCATTCATCTAGCAAAGGAATAGACCTCCTCTTCTTTGTTTTATCCTTAATGACTCATTCAACCTGAATCAAAGCTGAGTAGTCTTGGCTTTGGAATAGGAGGCTGAGTTGGGGAGGAGGGGGGTGCAGCCAGTTGGAGGAGTGGAGTGTAGGCATCACATAAACTGGGATCATGGGCCAAACCTCTGGAACCACATCCATGAGGCATGAAGAGAGCAGAGGGACTGAGAAAATAGAGTGGTTGAATGGTGCTATGCAAAGCCCTTGCTCATCTCTGGCCCTGGTTCTTCCCTCTATAAAAACTTCAAAAGGCTCACATGAGTGGGCCAGGAAAGGACCTCAGGCACACGACTCTTCTGTAACTATGTCCCTGGATCCGTGTGCTTTCTACCTGGGCACTGGGGTCTGGATTCAGGAAATGAGGTCTGATGCTCACCTAGGTACCTAGACAGGTGGAGAGAGGAAGTTTTGGTAACAGACTTAAGTCTGGATCCCACCTCTGTCTCTTCTTGGCTATGTGACCTTGGAATAAGTAAACTGAGTCTCAGTGTTTTTGTTTGTAAAAAGGGAATAGTAGTACTTATCTTGATAAGCCCTTGTGAGGATAAAAATGTAACATTTGTGAAGTGCCTCAGCACAATGCTGCTGACGTTTTCTCTTGGACTTCTCTGACTCACAAACAGGACAGTGGGAATCTCCCTCAATTTCTTCTTCAGTAAAAAGGGATAATATGTGCTTCACAAGAGGATTGTAAGCATTAGAAATGATGGCATGAAGAGTCCAGCACAGTTCTGGGGCACTGGGGCTCCTTGCTGCTGCTGCTGCTGTCACTTCAGTCGTGTCCAACTCTGCGTGACTCCAGAGACAGTAGCCCACCAGGCTCCGCCATCCCTGGGATTCTCCAGGCAAGAATGCTGGAGTGGGTTGCCATTTCCTTCTCCAATGCATGAAAGTGAAAAGTGAAAGTGGAGTCGCTCAGTCGTGCCCGACTCTTAGCGACCCCATGGATAGCAGCCTATCAGGCTCTCCATCCATGGGATTTTCCAGGCAAGAGTACTGGAGTGGGGTGCCATTGCCTTCTCCGTGTGGCTCCTTAAGTGGTTGTAATTATTTACCTTAGAGGTCACTGTCAGGGTCCAGTGCCCCTAGAAAGGGGTCCCTGGGAAGATTGCAGCAGTCCTTAGAACTAATGTTGGAGGCTAGAGGCTGGGCCAAGACAGGAGATACCAGCAGATTTTGAGACAGAGTAGATGGGATCAGGGTGCCATCAGCTGGAGCCAGTGCCCAGAAGTGTGGGGCAGGGTGCTCAGAGGGCATGGTACCTGGCAGAATACTTGCCCCCTATGGCCAGAGAGGCTGCTCCACACCCCTGGGTATGCAGCTGTGTCTTCCATAGTCCTGGGCTCAAGAAGTCTTTCTGCTGGGTCCACAGGCCTCACTCAGAATGCAGGCTGCCAGACAGGCTTCTTTAGGGGTTTAGAAATCATAATGCAACACTCAGGTATAGCAGCTCTAACCATGGGGACCTGGGTCACTACAAAAACCCGCAGGCACACAAGCATTCCTTTGGGGGAAGGAGGACCTTTTGTCTTTTTTTCTGGTGGAAGCTGAGATCATGCTGGGTTGTCTAATGATCCACAGACCCCTTGAGGTTCCAACACAAGGGGCCTTGGGATGCATGACGAACACTCTACCACTCTGAAAGAGCAATGAGATTCATCTCTCCAGTCCTTCCTTTCATCAGAAGTTTTAGTTGTACCCCCTGGAGGACCAGCTCTTTGTGACTCTCCCAAGAAAACCACAACCAAACCATCCGCTTAAAAAAACACACAGTTCTATCTCAGTACTTCTACTTGCATCATTTTTCAGCCTGGAACATCCTTTCCATTCATCAAAATCTTACCTATACATAAGACCCAGCTTCAATCTTAACTCTTCCAAGAAGCCCTCTAATATTTTTTCAGCCCACAGTAGTTATTCCTGCCTTAAAACATAGTCATGCCACCATTTTTTTTTTTCTGGATAGCCCCCTATTCCATGGCTTTGTTACATCTGCCTTTGTTTAACTTTTTTCTTTATGAATGTTGGTTTCCTCTGTCTTTCCTCGTGTCTTATTTTCAATAGTCACCAAAGACCATTGGTTGTGCCTCTCAGCAACATCTCAAATCCATCCACTTCCATCTACCTCTCAAGGCCATTTTCTGGTTCAGGCCACCATCATTGCAACAGCCTCCTAAGTGGTCTCCCTACATCTAGACCTGGCCCTCCAATGCGTTCTCTACCCTGAGGCTAGAGGACTCTTTCTAAAATACCACTATGCCACAAGCACTTGATCTCACTAGCCTCAAGAAAAATATAAACTCTCTAACAGGCCTTTCAAAGTCCAGCCCACTTTTCCAATCACATTTCTCAATATTCCCCACCCTTCTTTTCCACCGCTATCACAGAAGCCTGTCCTACTCTGGTCATGATAAATCCTTCTTAGCTCCTCATGCATACTCCTTTAGACATTCTATCTGGATTACTCTCCCTTCCCACCCTCCATGCACCTCACACAGCACCCATACTTCAATCTTTAGGCCTCCTCTTCAATGTTATCTCACCCACTAAGCCTTGACCGCCCCCCCCCCCAAAACCTCAGTCCAGGTAACATACCTGGAGTACCTTGTCCCCTCCCTCACAGAGCACTTTTAATTCTATTTTGTAGTTGCCTGTTCACTGGTCTGTGTCCTCCACTGGACTGTAAGCAGTTTCAGAGCAGGAAGCATATCTGTACAATTCACTGTTGTATCCCCAGTCTTGGACCCAGCATCTACATTTAGTAGAAGCTCAATAAATAATTTTTTTAACAGATGAATGAAAAGAAGACTGAATCTGTACATCCACATCTTCAAGGGCAGCAACCATTTCTTATGCTTCTCTTCAGGACCTCGTTCAGGACCCTGTGCATTCTAGGTACAAAGGAAAGGAGGTAATTATTTGCTGTGAGCGAAAAAGCCTCGTTATTGAAATAGCACACTCCTCCATTTCATGAGGTTTCCCCCTCTCCAGACGGAAGGCTTTAACTACATCCAGCAGGGATGCAGCTGACAATGCGGTGACCTAAATCTGGCTACAGGGGAACTGGACACGTAGCATCCCCTGCCAGGACAGGGAGACCCACAGAATTCAAGGCCTCTAGAAACTGAATGGGCTCCTCCACAGAGGAGCAGAAAAACCCTTGACAGAGTCCAGAAACTCACATTCTAGTTCTGGTTCCTTCCTTAATCATGGGACAACAGGCAAATTACTTAGCCTCCTTGGAGTTCAGTTTCCTCATTTGTAAAATGTAGAAAGGGGGAAGGGCCAGTAGTGTATCTTCACTTAGAACTCTGAATTATCATTCTATGAAAAACCATGTCAGCACATTCTTACCTGAGGTGAAGAAGAATCAAGGTGTTTCCAACCTAAAGATCAGGATACCCATACCATTTCAAACAAGGTGTTTTGTAATCATAATCTTATCCATTGTATGAGGCTTTGAACTTGGTAGTAAGCTTTCATAATTTTCATCCTTTTAAATAACTGACAGAGACAACCGTATGGGTATGTCAGTATCTCTTCCCTCCCTCTTCCCTATCAACTTTATTAGAAATAGCAATATGCTCAGTTATAAAGAATATTCCTCAACCTCCCTTACAGCCAGAATGACCATGTGACTGAAGTTCTAGCCAGCAAGGTGATAAGAGCAGAAGTCGCATATAGCATCCAGAACATATTCCTCAAGGGAGAGAAGACATCTTTTGCGCGTTTTCTCCTCTCTTTTATGCTGGATGAATGAGAATAAGACGACTAGAACTTGGCAGCCATAGTGTACCATGAGGTGATGTGCTAAGAATGTTGGAGCAGGAAGACAAAAGAAGCATTTGTTCCTGATTCCTGGAGCCATCATCCCAGCTCTAGGCCAATTCTGTTGGATCTCTTTTCCATAAGAGAGAAATAATTCCTATCTTGTTTGAGATACTATTTTTATTTTCCTGTCACATGTAAACAAACCTAATCCTGACTGATGAAGATCATCTGTTCTACCAAAGGTCCTGTGCTAAGCACTGTGGGAATGCAGAGATTCATAAGATTTAGACACACAAGACTGAGGCAGGAAGGTTCTGTCTGGGTATGAAGGAAAAAAGAAGACAGGTTTGGTTTTGCAGGTCCATGTGGGCATGAAAAGAACTTATGGGAGTCGAGACCAGAGAATGTAATGAAAGGAGTTTGACTGCCAGGCCAAAGCGGTTGCATTTGATCCTATGACAGACAAACAAGTAGACGACCTTGCCCCCGTTGCAAACGAAGAAATCCATGCCTAGGTTACAGGACTAGCCAGGGAGTGACAGAGTCAGTCTCAATTCTCTTGACACTCAGTCTGGTGTCATCCTGCAATTCCGTTCTGCATTTGAAAGGATCTGGAGCAGCAAGAGTAGAAATGGAGGTTCTACACTTTGACACAGCCAGGGAGTTGGAGTGTGTACTGCTCCAATGGCCTGCCCCTCCCCCCACCCTCCAGGAGAGAGCTTTGGAAATTGCCAGAAATCTAGGAGCCAGACCTACCGTTGAATCTGAGGACCCTTTCTGGGCCCCCTGATTAGCTACCTCTGTGCGGCTACCATGGTCAAGGTGCTCCTTTACTGTATAGTAAGCCCCTCCCCAAGTGTCAGGTACAGCGCTGCCTGCTCTTTATACATTGTCTGATTACTCTCATTTATTTGAGCCTAATAAAGTTATAATGTCCATTCCTGCTTTACAGATGAAAATGAAGAAACAGAGGCTCAAGAAATAAAGTTGCCTATCCAATGTTGCTCAGTTGATGGCAAAGTTGAGGTAAAAAGCCATGTTTGTTCAACTCCATAGACCTGTTCTGAGCTCCACATTCTAACATCTCCCCAATCTCTGCCAAAGCATGGAACAGTCTCCTGTTCCTGCTCAGATTCCAAGGACTTACCTGGTTTGATGGGTTGACCAGCACTAAGAATCTCCTGCCAGATTCCAGCTGTGCTCATTCCACCTGCATCAGGAACGGGCATCCCATCCAGGAGTCACACCACCATGCTCTGCACTTGACCCCGTGTGGGTGAGGGGCTCCTGGGAGAGAGTGGGCCCACAGATGCCCAGTCCTCTGTGAGGGCTCTCAATTTTATCTTGTCATGGGCCAGGGATATCAGAGTCCTCCCATTCTAGGTTCTAGAGTTCACAAATTCCAGCAAGCTGTTTCATGGGATCAGGGACACTTCGTTCTTTGTGTCCATCCTGTGACTGTCATGGTTAGAATGCATTTGTTCTGATTTCCACTGACATTCAGTCAATAAACAACTGGTCATTGGAACTGAATCTCCTATCACTGCCAGCATTTGCAAAGCTGAGTTTCATTTTGCTGATCATCCAATGTGTATCTCTCCAGTAATGTGGTATGTCCAGTGTTCCAACATGAACCACATATTCCCCTAAGCTGACCACCCTGGTTTTCTTCTGGAAATTCCACCAGAAACACCCTGAGATACTGTAGCCTGCAAAGCTGAAGGCAACGGATAGACCTTGGTCCTTCTGCATCCACTGCCTAAGTATGAGGGACAAGCCCTATGCCAGGCTTTGCCCTAGCCCATCACATTTCCACCCTGTTCTTGTCTTGCACAACCTCCCTTTCCTCCGTCCAAACAGTTGCTACTTCTTTCCAAGTTCAGTCTAAGATTCTCACACCTACACATGCTCCCCTAATCAGGTTGAAGACAGAATATGTTCACCTTATTTTACTATGACTAGATATATCAGTGATATATCAGACTTAGCCTAAGTCTAGCAGATTTTAATAGTTATTAATAGAATATTCATTCATTTCCTCATAAACACTATAATCAATATTCTTGTTCTCTCATGTACCACTTAGAGTATCGGAAATCAGACATGAAAGAGTAATTTAAATTTGTTGAAGACACAGCTTTCTCTTTATTTTATTTTTAAAAATGTTTATTATATATTGGAGTATAGCTGATTAGCAATACTGTGGTAGTTTCAGGTATACAGCAAAGTGATGCGGTTACACATACACATGTATCTATTCTTTTTTCATTTAGGTTATTACAGACTATTGAGCAGAGTTCCTTGTGTATATGGTAGGTCCTTGTTGGTTATCTGTTTTAAATATAGCAGTGTGTACACGTCAATCCCAAATTCCTGATCTATCCTTCCCCTCTACCCATACCCCTGGTATCTATAAGTTCATTCTCTGTGAGTCTGTTTTTGTTTTTTAAATAAGTTCATTTGTATTATTTTAAATACCACATAAGAATGATTTCATATACTTGTCTTTGTCTGACTTACTTCACTTGGTATGATAATCTCCAGGTTCACCCATGTTGCTGAAAATGACATAATTTCACTCTTTTTAATGACTGAGTAATATTCAACTGTATAAATGTACCACATCTTCTTTATTCATTCATCTAATAATGAATATTTCTTCCATGTCTTGACTATTGTATAAAACAATGAACATTGGGGTACATGTATCCTTTCAAACAATGTTTTTCTCTGAATATATACCCAGGAGTGGGATTGCTAGATTATACAGTAGCTCTATTTTTAGTTTTTTAAGGAACTTCCGTAAGTTTTCAATAGTGGCTGTACCAGTTCACATTCCCACCAACAGTGTATGAGGGTTCCCTTTTCCCCATACCCTCTCCAAACATTTATTTTTTGTAGACTTTTTGATGATGGCCATTCTGACTGGTGTGAGATGATATCTTATTGTAATTTTGATTTACATTTCTCTAATAATTAGCAAAGAATGCTCAAACTACTGCACAATTGCACTTATCTCACACGCTAGTAAAGTAATGCTCAAAATTCTCCAAGCCAGACTTCAGCAATACATGAACCGTGAACTTCCAGATGTTCAAGCTGGTTTTAGAAAAGACAGAGGAACCAGAGATCAAATTGCCAACATCTGGATCATCAAAAAAGCAAGAGAGTTCCAGAAAAATATCTATTTCTGCTTTATTGACTATGCCAAAGCCTTTGACTGTGTGGATCACAATAAATTGTGGAAAATTCTGAAAGAGTTGGGAATACCAGACCACCTGACCTGCCTCTGAGAAATCTATATGCAGGTCAGGAAGCAACAGTTAGACTGGACATGGAACAACAGGCTGGTTCCAAATAGGAAAAAGAGTACGTCAAGTCTGTGTATTGTCACCCTGCTTATTTAACATCTATGCAGAGTACATCATGAGAAACGCTGGGCTGGAAGAAGCACAATCTGGAATCAAGATTGCTGGGAGAAATATCAATAACCTCAGATATGCAGATGACACCACCTTTATGGCAGAAAGTAAAGAGGAACTCAAAAGCCTCTTGATGAAAGTGAAAGAGGAGAGTGAAAAAGTTGGCTTAAAGCTCAACATTCAGAAAACAAAGATCATGGCATTTGGTCTCATCACTTCATGGGAAATAAATGGGGAAACAGTGGAAACAGGGTCAGACTTTATTTTTGAGGGGCTCCAAAATCACAGCAGATGGTGATTGCAGCCATGAAATTAAAAGACGCTTACTCCTTGGAAGGAAAGTTATGACCAACCTAGATAGCATATTCAAAAGCAGAGACATTACTTTGCCAACAAAGGTCCATCTAGTCAAGGCTATGGCTTTTCCAGTGGTCAAGTATGGATGTGAAAGTTGGACTAGGAAGAAAGCTGAGTGCTGAAGAATTGATGCTTTTGAACTTTGAACTGAGGTGTTGGAGAAGACTCTTGAGAGTCCCTTGGACTGCAAGGAGATCCAACCAGTCCATTCTAAAGGAGATCAGTTCTGGGTGTTCTTTGGAAGGACTGATGCTAAAGCTGAAACTCCAATACTTTGGCCACCTCATGTGAAGAGTTGACTCACTGGAAAAGACTCTGATGCTGGGAGGGATTGGGGGCAGGAGGAGAATGGGACGACAGAAGATGAGATGACTGGATGGCATCACCGACTCGATGGACATGAGTTTGGATGAACTCCAGGAGTTGGTGACGGCCAGGGAGGCCTGGCGTGCTGCAATTCATGGGGCTGCAAAGAGTCAGACATGACTGAGCTACTGAACTGAACTGAATGATTAGCAATGTTGAACATCTTTTCACAAGCCTGTTGGTCATGTGTATGTCTTCTTTGAAGAATGTCTATTTAGATCTTCTGTTGGTTTTTTATTGTGTTGTTTGTTTGTTTTAATATATATGGAACTGCATGAGCTGTTTGTAAATTTTAGAGATTAATCACTTGTTGGTTGCTCTGTTTGCAAATATTTTCTCCCATTCTGTGGGTTGTCTTTTTGTTTTATTTATGGTTTCCTTTGCTGTACAAAAGCTTTTGAATTTAATTAGGTCTCACTTATTTATTTTTGTTTTTATTTCCATTACTCTAGGAGACAGATCTGGAGAAGGCAATGGCACCCCACTCCAGTACACTTGCCTGTAAAATCCCATGGACAGAGGAGCCTGGTAGACTGCAGTCCATGGGGTCGCTAAGAGTCGGACACGACTGAGTGACTTCACTTTCACTTTCTACTTTCATGCATTGGAGAAGGAAAAGGCAACCCACTCCAGTGTTCTTGCCTGGAGAATCCCAGGGATGGGGGAGCCTGATGGGCTGCCATCTATAGGGTCACACAGAGTCGGACACAACTGAAACGACTTAGCAGCAGCAGCAGCGGCAGCAGCAGCTGTCCAGTTTTCCTAGCACCATTTATTGAAGAGACTGTCTTTTTTCCATTGCATAGTCTTGTTTCCTTTGTTGTAGATTAATGGATCATCGGTGAGTGGGTCTATTTCTGGGCTTTCTATCCTGTTCTGTTGATCTATATTTCTGTTTTAAATTTGTTCGTAACAAAGTTTTCTGAAGATATAAGCAGATTTTGTCAGATGCAGAAGCACATACAATTCTTGGAAACATGTGTTGTAGCATGGTCAAAATAATCATTAAACCTTGTAGACATTCTTAGAGTTTTTACACAATCCTCATAACCTATCACTGTCACCAATAAGAGACAGCCAGTTAAGTAGCTGAATCCACATGATTAGCAAAGGCTTACTGCTTCATTGGCTACAGCAGTTTCAAGAAAATCATGCGGTAAATGTTTTGTATATAGCAATATGTTGCATTTGTTCATCCTTCTACACCCTTTTACACCCAGCTGATGGCACAAAAGGAACTCTGCAATCTGGACCACTGCACATGTACTAGCTTCTCTTTCAGCCAAGCAACAGCAGAGATTGGCCTAAGTAAGGCTGGGATCCAGGCCCAGTGTACCTCTTACTAGTGTGTGATCTCTAGTAGGTCAACACTCTCTGAACCTCAGGTTTTTCATCTGCAAAATGGAAATGATACCAATACCCACCTCATCTGAGGTTAATCAAGGATGAGAAATCATTGATAGGCCATGAAGCAACAATCAAAGGCCATGAATCAACAATCAAATATTAGTCATTTTTCTTCACACATTTACTTTTCATTTTGCCCCTGTCAAATGATCTTTCCCCTCTGTGCAACGGCACAGCTTCTTGGCTGGGTCCTTTCTCACCACTCTGTCATGAACCATTGGCCTTAAGTCTGGGAGCAAATTGGTTGTCTCTGGGGAGAAAGGGGCTAAAGGAAGGTAGTCAAGCCCCCAACACCTCCACTGCCCATGAGCCCTCTCCCAGGCCCCAGCCACCTGACTCCCCGCAATACAAGTGTGTTTCCCAAACACCTGTGGAGGGAACCTCTGCCTCCACCCCAGCCCTGGGCTGAGTAAGCACTAGGGCAAGCAGAAGAGGCTTGTCATCTGGCTGAGGCCAGAACTCAGATGCACAGGTGAGCCACTGTCCCGAACAAAACAGTACATGGTCAGGTGCCAAGGGAGCGAGAAAAATAGGACAGTCCCGGAGGCTCTGTTTGTGGGCACTGGCAATTCTTGCAGCGCTCTGTGGCCCCAACAAGCTGAGAGACAAGATGCACACCATCTGCCTCTTCCTCAGCCCCACTCTGGAGGCCTCCCTCTGCCCTGTCCCTTCATGACCCCACAGCTGTCCCCCTCACTGGCCTGTAGGAGCCGTGAGGTCAGACAGTGGACGGCTCCATTGCCACACATACCAGGCTGGACCCAGAGGCTGTCCCCAGTGAACACCTACTGAACTGAGCAGATGGAAGCAGAGCAGTGGACAGCACCAGGGACTCATCCTCTGCCTTGGAGGCCTGCCTGCAAAACAGCGTGCAGGAGGGACCCTGTCCTGGGAAGGAGGTTGCCTAGGCTCTTGTGGGAGGAGCTCCCTAGAGGGAGAAAAAGGGAAATTCATCAATATCCCATGAATTACATTGAGAGCAAGGCTGTTTAGAAAAGAAGCATGGAAACTGAAATTTTTGAAAGCATCAGCTAAGCCAGGGAGCACACTACTCCCCTGTGTCAGAGGTGAGAGTGTAGAGCTGAGGCTCTATTCCCAAGTCCTGTCTGCAGGGCCTTCCCACTGCTGGCTGCCAGGGCTGCTTCCTGGACTGCAGGTGGACTGAGTGCTCCTTCCTGCCACCTTGCTGGGTCGGGGTGGGGCTCATCTGTGAGTCTGAAGAGCCCTGGCATTCTTGGAGAAGGGTGGCCTGCTCACCAGGCCCTGTTCTCTCCTGACCTCCCGCTGAGAACAGATGAATGCTTTCTCTGAACTGTTCAGTCCCTTACCTGATTTGGAAGCATGAAGGGAATATTAAGATAGAGAGCTACTGTATGCAGATGCCTGTCTCTTTTTGTACTATATTTACAGAAAGGAACTGCTTTGGCTTTTAGAGTGAAGTGTGATGTAAGAGTTTGTTGCTGCTACTGCTGCTGTTCACCATCCAAGCAGTGAAAACAAATTGGAGATACTCAAATGTCAATAACACTGTCAAATTGCTTTAAAATATATCATAGCCCCCCACTCCCACTTCAGCTGTCATTTTTTAAATCCTTGGAAGAATAGAGAACTTTGTGAGAGAAACTGTCATACTCTAATGCTTGACAACACAGTGTCCACCTTCGCTCTCCAAACTCTCACATCGGAGCCTCGCAAGTACCTTTAATTTCAACAGTTTGGGGTGAGACTAGCTCAGTGTGTGGCCTTGGGCAAGTCCCTGATGGCAGGACCTCTAGATTTCTCTTCCACTCTGGAGCCCCTTTCAGTTCCATGAGTCTTTAACCGGTGATCCCATTAGGAAACAATGCAGATACTAGAATTATGATCTTCAGGGAGCCCAGTCCTCTCTGGCTGAACTGTTCCCAACACTGCTGCTTACACAGAGGTTCCAAACTTTCAAGCCTCAATAATGACTCCAAGGAATTCAGCTTTTTCTTCTGTACCAAATGACTGCCGGAACCACAGGGGCCCTGGACAGGCCTTAGCTGGCCCAGCAGAAAGAAGGAAATTGACCTTCTGCCCTCCTCCCAAGCTCACTCCTTCAGTGGCCTCCTGGGCTGCCTCCTCTGGACCCCCCTTCACACCCACAAATCCAGGCCCTTTGGCAGCCTACAATTGCCCACTTTGTGGGGCTTCTCCGGCCCTCTCCTCCCCTGACTGCTAAGAAACTCCTTCTAGAGGATCTGCACTCAAGTGGGAAGGAGACTTCTGACTAACTCACACTCAGGTTCGATGTTTCCTCAGGAATGGAAATATGGATGTCTCATAGGAGAAAAAAAGCCATTACATTCCCACAGAAATCAATTTTGAAGAGTTGAATTCGAGGCATCAAAGATGAACCAAGAGAGGGAGATGTTTTGTGGCGCAGAAGGCTTCCAACACCAAATTTCTGGGTTTGGGTTTGGCTCTACCTTGTCTTTAAAAATTGTGTGCTCTTGGGAAATTTATCTAACCACTCTGAAATCTGACTTTTATGACCATAAAATAGCTCTGGAGCCTCTGACCTACACCCACTCGATCATGTGAGAGTGCTTGCAAACTGTAAAGCTCAGAAGGACAGCATGTGTGCCCCTCACCACTTCCTCCTGCGCGTCTGGAAGCGGGCCCCTCCTCAAGTCAGCTCTGCGACAGCTCCGCCACTCAGAAGCCCTGAGGAGGGAGAGATGCCAGCTGGCACTTTCCCTTCCAGCCTGCGGATCATGCTCTGTCCCCTTCCCACCTCCTAATCCCTGTAGGGATCCTCCCCCCACAAGAAAACACCAAATTTCACCCCAGGCAGGGTTTCTGGCTTGGGCTGTAACAGAGCAGCAGGAGACTGGCGTGCAGGGCAGAAGAGCTGATTTCCGTTTGTGGATAAAACCCAGAGACATGGTTGTTTTTTTTTTTTTTAAACCAAGACAAGAATGTGGCCCTTCTGGCACTGTTTATCGCACCTCTCAGCCCCCTTGAAGACTGGGCAGCACATTTTGGTGCTATTTTAAAATGAGGCAGCCCATGAAATGGGGCTATTCTCACACTCTTCTTTCAGTCAAAGGACAGCCCTCCAACACCCAACAGAATGGACGCTCTCCTTACTTAAATGTAAACATTTCTCATAGTTTCCCAAAATCAATATTTATAAATACTACACTGGCAATTATTCTAGCTATTCCTAATTACCATTAGGCTTGTATGATGACAATGTGCTTGAAAATATTTCTAAAAATGCTAACAGAAATGAGTGAATTATTTTTTCTTAAAAAGCCAATTCATAGGACACTCAAATATTGTAAAGAGAGGTGCCATTATGTTTATTAAGCCACAGTCTGATGAAATTAAGTAATGCGTGCTGGGTGACAAAGTCACACACTGATCAGAGCTGGGGGAGAACCCAGTTCTCCTAATCCACTCATGGCTGGTTGAGAATGAAACAGAAAATAATATAAGCTAAAAGGTAATTATGAGCCAAAAAGATAAAAGGCCAATTCAAAGATGTTTTAAAACAAACTAAACGCTGATTTAAATCCAACAGTAAACAAACATATGGAAATTAAATTTAAATGAGAAAAAGCATAAGTGGGTAATGCAAGTTTCAGACAGAGTAAACCCATTTCAGCTGTCCTCTGATGCAGAGTCTTTTTTTTTTTTCTAATGCAGAATCTTTACTGTCAGCCATACGGATCTCTGTGGGCCATAATTCTAAGGAGGAAATGATTATACTGGGAAAATAAAGGTCATAGGTAAAAAAAAAAAAAACTGTAACAAAATGCTGGGTCTTGTCTTTGACACAAATTGAAGTCAGAAGTGGAGATGTAACCTCATTTTTGGTGAAAATGACCAGGAAAAATAAACAAAGAAAACAGTTCTTTCTCTGCTTCCCACAAAAAGGATAAATTACCAATAAACAAAAAAGACAAAGTAATTAAGAGAACTCCTAAGCCCAGATAAACTGGCCCAGTTTGCTTGGAGTGGGTACACACTGCAAAGCCCTTATACTGATTCTGAAAAGCACGCTGAGGAGAGATGTCCTGTGGGTGCTTGTAAGAACTTGCAGCCTAAAGATGTTCACCTCCTTCACCATCTGCCTTCTCTGCTCTGTCTTCTTGTGCTCACAGTATGATGCTAAACCATGTCTCATACTTACCCAACAAGCAACTAAGAGAATTCCTGAGTCTCCCTAGTCTCTCCCATTTGATTAAGGTAGGTGTCCAAATCAGGTTGCTATGGAGTAAGGACCGATTTAACTGAATGCAGTCAGCTCAATCCATAATTTACCTAACATCTCCTGGCCATGGTTTCCAAGAGGCCAGAGGCAAAGCTCTTCTAGGAAAATGAAGAAAGAAAAAATCCATCTGCAGTAACTAAGTCAAATGTCCAGAACTCCTGGACAGCAAAGAATAAGAC
Source organism: Aepyceros melampus (assembly GCA_006408695.1). Classification (NCBI taxonomy): domain Eukaryota; kingdom Metazoa; phylum Chordata; class Mammalia; order Artiodactyla; family Bovidae; genus Aepyceros; species Aepyceros melampus. Next base: position 437,503 of record SJXQ01012186.1, read on the forward strand.
AATAGCAAAACTAATAGGAACATGACATGGACCTTACAGGAAAAAAATCTTGTTGGAATAAATCTCAACTGCAATAAAGCATAAAACATGGCTAAAGCTTAATATTAAACTACTAAATCCCAGGTATCTAAGCTTTCATATTTTTTAAATCAAAACAGTCTGAAGTTATGAGAAGTACCTGAAGAAAGGACCAATGTACATATGACAGCATTCAAACCCAAAGGCAAAGGGCTTTGGGAAGAGCCAGTATAATGAGGGGCTTTAAAGCGCGAGTGTCTTTCACTTCATGGCACATCTACCTCTGCCAGTGCATCACTGTGAAATTCCTTCAAATGATAGTTTACTGTATTTCACTGACTCATAGACTTTTAACCTGGAAATGTGAACTGGCTTGTCTGTGGCCATATAGCTAGTTGGTGAAAAAGTCAGAGATCAAGTCAGTCTCTTGAATCCAAATCTAGACCTGTGTTCCCTACACCCTCTACACCTCCAACTACTTTGTATACACCTGAATCAGCCAAACTGGCTCAGATTCTTGGTTTCAGGCAGTCAATAACAGATCTTAGTTATCTAGCATCTCAAAAGAATAAACACTTCTAACATTTAGAAGTAAAGTAACTTACGTGGAAGCTGGCAGGTGATAGAAGGCACCATATGTCACACTGGTGACAGCCCAGCTCTCTCTGGCTTGAACTCATTGCTGTTCTCCATTTCTTCCAGAATCAGGTGCCAGGGCTAATTAAATTCCTGATTAAAGCCCAAGGCACCACTAGGGGTTTAGCTGGTGAGCTGGCTGGTTAGAAAGTACAAAACAGTCCCTTCTATTTTATTTCCACAGACACTAGGAATAAGTTAATAGAGCTATCCAATATTCCTTCCACATGATAATACATCCACTTATTTATTCACTCACCATTCATTCATTCAAAATTCTTTCATGAGTACCTTGGGACACAGGACACATCAACCTCTCCCCTCAAGGAATTTACAACTCATTTGGGGAGACACGAAATGAATCCATGAAAGGAAGTTAAAACGGAGCAAGTATAGGCAGATCAGGGAGGGAAGAGAGAGGTGGAACTGATCCAGACAGCCTTCATGGAGGAGGCAGAGTCGATAAGCTCCTGGGAGTAACTAAGGAGGAAGCCCCTTGATCCTTCCATCCCTTGGTTAAATAAAGTAATATCTCAATGACACTAAGAAGCAGGACACATCAGGTACTTGCCAAGGGATTTGTTCATTTCTGAAGTTAGCCAAAAGTGAAAGATAAACCTTATATTACTGTCTTTCACTTTGGGCTGTGAGGACCCAGTCTCCTCACTGTACAGGCCCCTTGGGGCCAGGCTTGTGACTGATGGATAAAGAAGCATTTCTTCAGGACACTGGATCACCTGGAATAATGGCTCTCAATACCATTAAATCCGATGCACTTTTTATAACAAATAATTTGTAACTCTCCCTCTCTCATACTCAAATGAAAGCCAAGCCAGAGATAAAACAATCTGCCTATACACAAAATTTACCCTCTAAATCCATAATTTCAAAAAAAAAAAAAGAATCATACATTCACTGCACTATATTCAAGGAACAAAGAAAAACAATTTATAGTAAAATAATAAGTATGTCAATACCTGAAAAAAAAAAGTGTACACAGCTACAACTGTAAGACCTAATGAGGAGCTGGATGTCTGCACCCATGTGCAGAATGACCATGAATTCAATGCGTATGAATGCACACAGTTTCACGTGTGTTTTAAGGGCCACTCAACTACTGTGACCAGCATTGCCATTTGTAACATTATTTTCCAGAATGGTGAACAACCCTCAGTAAAGTTCTGAACAAAATTTACCACCTTCATCCAACCTTGCACTCCTGAAAAATTCAATGTGTGTTAAAGCTAAAAGCAAAAAAAAAAAAAAAGCCCATCTTTGTGTTTATATATAAAATGAAGTTGGAAGCTCAGCCCTGATAGTTATAAATAAGATTTTTACAGACATGAACGTCCAGTGAGATGTTTGAAAGTCAAGTAAGATAGTCCCTTGTGGTGTAGACTGTCCTGACCACTGCAGAACATCTGAAATTTCTGCCCATGTCCACTAAGTGTCGGTGGCAACCTCCCCATCATTGTGACAAATGCCTCCATATGCCTCCATAGATTCTAAAAATGCTTCTTCAGAGGTGGAACCACTCTCTCTGGGAAGTCTAAATTAGAGGGCAAGGATGTATTGTGGGGGAGGGGGTGTCTTCCAATAGCTAGAGTTAGGGATTTTCTACTTACCCTATTGCCCTCTGTGATGTTTAATTTTATGTGTCAACTTGACTGGGTCATGGGGTGCCTGCTATTTGGCCAAATATTCTGGGTGATTCTATGAGTGTATTTTTGTTGCTGTTTTTCTTTCTTTCTTTCTTTTTTTACTTCTCTTGAAATCATTTATTATCAGGAAGGAGGAAGTTACAATAAATTGTCACAGAGTTGGTACACAAACATAAACTTTCTTCAGCATTAGTTATTTTTCTTTAAATTGAAGTATAGTCAATTTTTTAAATTTTATCTTTTTAACACCAAAAACATTTTGTATTGGGGTATAGAAAATTAACAATGTTGTGGTAGTTTCAGGTGTACAGTGAAGGGACCCAGTCATACATATACATGTATCCATTCTCCCCCAAACCTGTCTCTCATCCAGGCTGCTGCATAACATTGAACAGAGTTCCATGTGCTATGCAATAGGTTTTTGTGGGTTATCCATTTTAAATATAGCAGTGTGTACATGATCTTCCCAAAATCCATAACTATCTCATCCCCCTGAAAACCATGAGTTCATTTTCTAAGTCTGTGAGTCTCTTTCTGTTTTGTAAGCAAATTCATTTGTATCCTTTTTTTTAATTCCACATATAGGGATGTCATATGGTATTTCTCCTTTTCTGTCTGACTTACTTCACTTAGTATGACACTCTCTAGGTCCATCCATGTTGCTGCATATATATGTATATACCACATCATCTTTATCCATTCCTCTATCGACATTTAGATTGTTTCCATGTCTGGGCTATTGTAAACAGTGCTACAATGAATGTTGGGTGCATGTATCTTTTTGGGTTATGTTTTTCTCTGGATGTGTGCCCAGGAGTGGGATAGCAGGGGCATATGGTAGCTCTATTTATTTAGTTTTTTAAGGAACCTCCATTCAGTTCTCTATGAGTGTATTTTTGGATGAGATTCCCATCTAAATCGGCTGAGTAAAGCAGATTGCCCTTGCTAATGCGGGGAGACCTCATCCAGTCTGTTTAAGTCCTGAACAGAGCAAAAAGGCTGAGACTCCCTTGGGTAAGAGAATTCCTCCTGCCTGTCTTCAAACTGAAATGACTTTTTCCTGCCTTAGGCCTCAAACTGAAACAAGGACTCTTCCTGGGTATCAAGCCTGCTGGCATTCAGAATGGAGCCACACCATCAGATTGCTGGTTCTCCAGCTTGCCAACCCCCTGAGTAATCTGTCAGCCTCCAAAATAATGTGAGTCAATTCCTTATAATAAATCTGTGTGTGTGTGTGTGTGTGTGTGTGTGTGTGCGTGGCGCGCATATGTGTTTACGTACATGTGTGTATATAGACCACCTATGTATTATCTATACTTATCTATATACACATTATATTGGTTCTGTTTCTCTGAAGAGCCCTATCTAATACACTCCCACACAAGTCTGAGCCACGTCCTTGCCCTGGCCTGCCTCCTGCCTTCTGGTGCCCCCTTCCAGGCTGCTGGGCTCTTGCCATCGTAGCCCTTGGTCCACCCTAAGATACCCCGAAGCACTGTACCAAGAGGCTCCAGCTGCAGCACACAGGACCCCACCCCAAACTCAGCATGAAGCAGGTGGCAAACAGGAACGGGAGGGACGGCCAACAAGCAGCATTTACGACTGATTGGCCCCCCGGGGCTTGGGCCCTTTTTCAGTATCTGTTTGGACACTCAGGTTTAGAGTGTTCTGTGAAACAGAGAGTACTTTTTCAGAAAGACATTGGTATTAGTAGTGTTTCCCAGGAGGCCAAGAAGGCTAGGACCAAAGACGGGAATTTTACAAGGTAGGCAGATATAGAGAACCCCTTCAAATGCCAACTGGGATGAAGAAAGTTTCTCAAAGGCGCACCCTCTCTCTCGGCAGAGGGAATGGCAATGTGAAAATTTGATTAGTTCCCCTTTAGTGACTGAATCTTGTAGTCAGGAAAGAAGGCTTCAGAAAGAAACTGTAGAAAGCGTATTTCATTTTATCAGGTATTCGTTCACTCATTCAAAAATGCGTTGAATGTCTCCTGCATGCCAGGCCTGCGTTAAGTTCTGAGACTTTAGTGATGAACAAGATGTAGGCCTACAATAAGAAGCTCACTGCCTGACAGGAAGATAGACAGGTAAAAAGGCAATTATAAAATGATGGGATGCACACCGGGAGAAGTAAACACAATCACAGTGGAAGCATATAGTTGGGGCATTTATCCCTCCCAAGGATGAGGAGGTTTCCCCAGAGGGAATATCAGAGGTAAGATGTTCTGTTTATTGAAGTATAGTTGCATACAATATTTTGTTAGTTTCAGGTGTAAAGCTAGTGATTCCGTATTTTTATACATTGTGAAAAGATCACACTATGAGTCTAGTTATCATCTATCACCATACAAGTTATTACAATATTATTGGCTATATTCCCTATGCTATACATTACACCCCCATGATTTAGTTTATTACTGCAAGTTCGTACCTCTTAATCCTCTTTATCTATTTTGCTCGTTGTCCCATTCCACTCCCCTCCGGCAACCACTAGTTTTTTGTCTGTATCTATGAGCCTGTTTGTTTTGTTTTTTTGTTTTTTTAGATTCCACATATAAATGCTATCATATGATATTTGTCTGATTCATTTCACTCAGCATAATTTTGAAGAATGAATTTAAGTTGGGGCAAATAGAGAAGAGAAGAAGGACAAAACAGGCTAGAGATGAGTGCTGCAGTGGCAAAAGTCAGGGAAGGAGCGGGTACCGCCTGGAAGCTGGAAGAAGGAATATAAGGCACAGTGTGGGAGGGTAAGAAACAGGCCAGAGAAAACAGACAGGGGGCAGGTCACGGAAGTCCCTGTGTGAATCATGTCAGCAAGTTTGGTTTTCACTATGAAGCCAGTAGGAAGCAGCTGAAATATTTTAAGCAAATGAGTTACATGATCAGATCTGTGTGATAAACATATCACGGAGACTGAAGAGTCAAATTTAGGTGCATAAGCTAGCAGACTGGGAATAGGACAAGCATTAGGGACAATGTTGCAGTAGTCTTGCTGAGGCAAATTAAGGCACAGGGGAGGAAGGAAGGGGTACAAGAAATATCAAGGGGGGAAGGGTTTGTGTACACACACACACACACACACACACACGATAAATAAAATATGAAAAAAAATATTGCCATCACTAATAAAGTAATAAAAAGTAAAAGGGTATGGTATTTCCTTCTATGAACTTGATAAGGGGTTTTGTTTCATTTTAAGGAAACAAAGTGAGCTTAAAGCTCAACATTTAGAATACCAAGATCACGGCATCCAGTCCCATCACTTCATGGCAAATAGATGGGAAAACAGGGAAACAGTTCAGACTTTATTTTGGGGGGCTCCAAAATCACTGCAGATGGTGACTGCAGCCATGAAATTAAAAGACGCTTACTCCTTGGAAGGAAAGTTATGACCAACCTAGACAGCATATTAAAAAGCAGAGACATTACTTTGCTAACAAATGTCCATCCAGTCAAGGCTATGGCTTTTCCAGTGGTCAAGTATGGATGTGAAAGTTGGACTGTGAAGAAAGCTGAGTGCTGAAGAATTGATGCTTTTGAACTGTGGTGTTGGAGAAGACTCTTGAGAGTCCCTTGGACTGCAAGGAGACCAGTCCTGGGTGTTCATTGGAAGGACTGATGTTGAAGCTGAAATTCCAATACTTTGTCCACCTGATGTGAAGAGCTGACTCATTTGAAAAGACCCTGATGCTGGGAAAGATTGGGGGCAGGAGGAGAAGGGGACGACATAGGATGAGATGGTTGGATGGCATCACCTACTCAATGGACATGAGTCTGAGTGAACTCCGGGAGTTGGTGATGGATAGGGAAGCCTGGCATGCTGCAATCCATGGTGTCACAAAGAGTCGGACATGACTGAGCAACTGAACTGAACTGAAGGGAATAAAGCAGTAGAGACTTGGAGAAAGTTTGGATGTGAGTTTGTAGTCCCCGTGGACCTCCAGGTAGAGTCCATTGGTAGTTGACTTTGTGGGTCTAGAGGTCGAAAGAGAAGCATAGACTACAGACAGAGTTTGAAAGTCTTCATGGTAGGCGGTAATCAAAAGCTTTGGAAGTAGATGAAGTCACCAAGAGAGTCTGAGTCTATAGAGAGAATGTAAGGCAAAACCCAGGCTTTCCTGATGGCTTAGCAGGTAAAGAATCTGCCTGCAATCTGCCCAGGAGACATGGGTTTGATCCCTGGGTCAGGAATATCCCCTGGAGCAGGAAATAGCAACCTGTTCCAGTGTTCTTTCCTGAAAATTTCCACGGACAGAGGAGCCTGGTGGGCTACAATCCAATGGGGTTAGTCCGATGTTGCTGCAAAGAGTTGGACAAGACGAGTGACTAAGCATGCACACAAGGCAAAGTCTAGAAGTATCCTGGCCATTGAGGTGAAAAGAAACTGAAGAGCAGTTGAAGGAGGTGAGAAAGAATGCTCAGGGAAAAAGAAGGAAAACTAGAATAAAGTGATATCATGGAAACCAAGGGAGGAAGGAGGGACAAGGAGGGAGTGGGCGGCCAAATGTTGCAGAGAGGTCGAGCAAGACTGACAGTGAGGCAGAAAGTATATGTTGTGTTTAGCAAACAAGTCATTGGTGACTTCTTTCTTTTATTTCACTTAATATTCATTACTTATTTCACCCCCCTCCCATTTGCTTTGTATTAATTAGCTCAAGTTGCTATTCATTTCTTTTATTTTCCTTCTTAGTTTGGGAGCTGTACCTTTCCACTCTACCAGCTGCCATCTCTTTTGTGTCACTCACAGGCAGACCCATTATATGAAGTTGTGTCCAACTATTTCCTCCAAATTCACTATTCTGCTATTTCTCTTCCTCTGCAGGATAAAATCTTTAGAATGCTTTCACTTCCCACTCTCACACAGCCACATGAGACCTGTGGAAAACTTTTACTTCCCCTCTCTCTCCTTTAGTACTTTTAGTTCCAGGCTATTATTAACATTTCTCTTGAAATATGTCTCTTCTATTTTGTGCAATTCTATTACACATTCCTAACTGGACTATTATTATCCATCCAAATGTAACTAATTATATATTTTACAGATCTTTGTTCAACAGTTTTTTTTTTCCCCTTCTATGCTCCCTCCATTCTGAAGCCTTTAAACTCATTCATTCATTGTTTGATTAGCTCTCTTCTTAGTATCATTTTCTCTGACAAAAGATGTGGGTGACATGTCCTTTGAATTCTTGCATATCCTCAAATATATTTCTATCGCTCTGACAGGAGGGTCAGATCTTGCTACAGGATTCTCAGTACGCAGTATTTTTTTTCTGATAATCCTCACATGATTCACTCTAGTCTTCTCTGCTTCAAGTGTCATAGACAAGAAATTTGATGCCCTCTGATACTTCTTCCTCTGTAAGTAACTTGTACTTTCTTTCTGGAAGAGAACAAGCTTTTCTTTTTATTCTCAGACTTCAGGAATTTACCAAGCTATGACTCATTTGTCTTGCCCACAACTTACTGAAACCTTCCAATCAGCAGACTTTAATTTAGCTTGGAAATTTTACTTCCTATTACTTAAAGTGTTAGTCACTCAGTTGTGTCCGACTCTTTGTGACCCCATGGACCTCTTTTCCATCCACTTAATTTGTCTGCAGAGCTTGCCTTCTAGTTTCAGAAAGTCTTGTTGTGTTCAGTGCAATCTTTACATCCTCATCTTATTTTTAAAGTTATCATTGTTCTCAATCGGCTTGGTTTCATGTAAGTCTCTTCTAAGAGTATTGCTGGGCCCCTTAGGTATTATGGTAGTCTTTCCTTTTGTCTGATCCCTGGGCTCAGTGCCAGCTGCTAGGGACACTTAAGAAGCAGCAGCCCCACAAGTGGTGGGTATTAGTCCCCTTATCAAGGCCACAGGAGGAAGACTCTCATTTCCCAGTTTTCTGTCACTTCCTACTCTTAGTAACAAAGATAAACTCAGTGCACCTGTATGATTCCTGTCCCTCTCACCTAGGCGGGTCCCTTTACCAGGATGCCTCCTGGTGCCAGATACTAGTGCCTTCTTATGATCACAGAAGAAGGGCCAGTGTAGAGATCAGGTGCTCACATGCCCAGCTTTAAGAAAACAGGATGATTCCATTCGAGAGATCATTTCAGAGTGATATCTGAGATGGATATTACAGTAGAGAGACTTAGGCCTTCTTTCCTACTACAAACACACCAATTCGGCAACAATTCATGGACAAAATTACTTCAGTGAGAAACCCAGAAACCAACTGAAAATTTCATGTGCCCTAGGCAAACATTAAGCCAGACTTGCTGAAGCTAGTAAGGAAAGTCAAGACACCTGTTTGCAATAATTGCTACCCCAGTACAGTTCCATATGACCAAGAAGAGAAACCATAGCTCCAAGTTTCTCCTAGGAGGAAAAAGCTGTTCCACATGTCCAGTGCCACAATTTTTTTTCAAGGGGGCTACTCAGAGAACTGGCTTCTGTCTTGCCAGTCTTGGAGCTCTGACATGTCCAGCATAGTCTAACCACACAGGGGAGAACAGAGACAGCCCTGTGGACTGGTAGATACTATGGCTTCTCCTCTCTATTTAGCACAGAGTGAGCAAACAAAAAACATAGCTGCCTGATTCTCCTTGGCAAGGGAAAGAGTTGGCCCAGATTTCCAATACCACAACTTTTCCCAGGGCTTCCTGCAAGACTAGCTTCTAACTTGTTTGTCTTGGAATGTTGATGGGATCTGGCAAAATCTATCCAACTTGGGGCTAGTGAAAACAAAGACATAGATTTTAGCTGGCAGTCACCATCAGTTCAGTTTAGTTCAGTCGCTCAGTCGTGTCCGACTCTTTGTAACCCCATGAATTGCAGCACACCAGGCCTCCCTGTCCATCACCAACTCCTGGAGTTCACCCAAACTCATGTCCATTGAGTCGGTGATGCCATCCAGCCATCTCATCCTCTGTCATCCCCTTCTCCTCCTCCCCGCAATCCCTCTCAGCATCAGAGTCTTTTCCAATGAGTCAACTCTTTGCATGAGGTAGCCAGGACTGATCTCCTTTAGAATGGACTGGTTGGATCTCCTTGTAGTCCAAGGGACTCTCAAGAGTCTTCTCCAACACCACAGTTCAAAAGCATCAATTCTTGGGCACTCAGCTTTCTTCACAGTCCAACTCTCAAATCCATACATGACCACAGGAAAAACCATAGCCTTGACTAGACGGACCTTTGTTGGCAAAGTAATGTCTCTGCTTTTCAATATGCTATCTAGGTTGGTCATAACTTTCCTTCCAAGGAGTAAGCATCTTTTAATTTCATGGCTGCAGTCACCATCTGCAGTGATTTTGGAGCCCAAAAAAATAAAGTCTGCCACTGTTCCCACTGTTTCCCCATCTATTTCCCATGAAGTGATGGGACCAGATGCCATCATCTTAGTTTTCGAATGTTGAGCTTTAAGCCAACTTTTTCACTCTCCTCTTTCACTTTCATCAAGAGGCTTTTTGCATAGTACCCTTTCATTTTGCAGCATAGAGCAAGCAGTTTTTTTTGTTTGTTTGTTTTTTTAAAAAAACCTAGTTTTAAGATTCTCTTTAGGAAAGAAAAAAGTTTCAAAGAGTGTCCCATAACCATTGACATCTGCAGACTGCAAATAACAACAGAAGTGGACTAGCTTAGCATGAAAGACTGAGAGGCCCTCAGAACTGCTGGCTAGGCTGATTGGTGGGTGTCTCCTCCTATACAAGGCCAGTCTAATTTGTCTAGCACAGACACTAACACAGAAAGTTGGGGAAAATAAAACAATCAGGCAAAGATGTGCCAAACAAGGAAAAGACATACATCTCCAGAAGACTACCCTAATGAAATGGAATTATATGATCCACGTGACAGAGAATTCAAAATAACTGTCATAAAGATACTCATGGGGGTCAAGAGAACAATGCATGAACAAAATTATAATTTTATCAAAAAGATAGAAAATATTTTTAAAGACCAAACAGAAGTCATGGAGTTGAAGAACACAATAACTAAATTGAATATTTTTCTAGAAGAATTCAGCAACTGACTGATTAAACAGAGAAAGGATCCATGAACTCAAAGACAAATCATTGAAAATAATTCAGTCAGGGGAGCAAAAGGAAAAGAAAGAGAATATAGAAACTTTAGGTACCTATGGGGCATCATAAAATAGACCAATAGGTGCATTGTGAGTATCCCAGAAAGAAAAAAGAGAGAATGGACTAGGAAGTTTATTCATAGAAATAATGACTGAACACTTGGCAAATATGGAGAAGGAAATAGACTTCTAGACCCAAGAACCCCAAAGAACATTAAATAAGATGAACCAAATTAAAAAAAAAAAAACACCCCACATTGAGACTTAATCAAATTGTCAAAATTCAGACACAAAGAGAGAATTTTTTTTTTTTTAACAAAGAGAATTTTAAAAGCAGCAAAGGAAAAGCAACTTGTCACATAGAAGGGAGCCACCAAAAAGCAATCAGTGATTTCCCAGCAGAAACCTTGCAGGCCAGAAGAGAATGGTGTGATATAGTCAAAGTGCTCAAAGGAAAAAAACTGTCAACCAAGAATACTACACCTGGCAAAGTATCCTTCAAATATGAAGGAAAGATAAAGAATTTCCAGACAAACCAAAGCTGAAGGAGTTCATCACCACTAGACTCTCCATATAAGAAACGCTAAAGGGAGTTCTTCAAATTAAAATAAAAGTGTACTAAACAACAACACAATAGTATAAGAAATATGAAAACCTTGGTAAAGGTAAATACATACACAAATTCTGAATTTTGTATTCCTGTAATGGTGGTAGGTAAATAATTTTTAATTCTAATGCATACATTAAGAAACAAACATACTAAAATAACTATAATTTTAAAATATGTTAAAAGATACATAACATGAACAGATATAAATTGTGACAATAGTAACATAAGGAGGGATCAGGAGAAGTTACAGGGTGGAACTTTTGTATCTGATTGAATTTAAATTATTAGCTTAAAATAGACCCTGATAGCTATGAGATATTTTATGTAAGCCTCAAAGTAACCATAGAGGCAAAATACCTAAAGTTACACAAAAGAAAAATCAAGACATAGCAATACAAAAAAATCAACAAAATACAAAGTAAGACAGTAAGAGAGGACAAGACAAGCAAAAGAATTACAAGACTATCAGAAAACAAGAAAATGGCCATAGGAAACTCTTCTCTATAAATAATTACTTAAATGTAAATGGATTAAACTCCTCAATGAAAAGCCAAAGAGTGGCTAGACAGATAAGTAAACAGCACCCAAATACCTGCTGTCTATAAGACACTCGATTTAGATTTAAGGACACACATAAGCTGAAAAACAAGAGATAGAAAAAGATATTCCATATAAATGGTAAACAAAAGAGAGCAGAAGTGGCTAATCTTATATCAGGCAAAATAAACTTTAAGGCAAAAACTGTTACAAGAGACAAAGAAGTATATTACATAAAAGTGTCATTCTACCAGGAAGATAGATAGATATCACACATATACATACATACACATATACATAAACACACACTCAACATCAGAGCACTTCATCATATAAGTAAACATTAACAGAATGTTTATAACAACTGAAGGGAAAATAGAGAACAATAAAAAATAGAATATTTCAATATCCCACTTTCAATAATGGATAGAACATTTAGACAGAAGATTGATAAGAAGACATATGACTTGAACAATACTATAGACCAAATGAACCTAACAGATATACACAGACTACTCTAGCCAACAGCAGAACACATTCTTCTCAATTATGCATTGAACTTTCTCCAGGGCTGATCCATATTAGGTCACAAAACAAGCCTTAATAAATTTAAGAAGATTGTTACCTTTTCTGACCACAATGGAATGAAACTAGAAATCAGCACCAGAAGGAAAACTGGAAAATTCACAAGTGTGTTGAAACTAATCAACACACTGTTAAGCAATAATAAGCTCAAAGAAGAGGTCAAAAAAATTTTAGAAAAATACCTCAAGACAATTTGTAAATACAACACGTGAAAGTGAAAGTCACTCAGTCGTGTCCGACTCTTTATGACCCCATGGGAATGGATAGCCATTTCCTTCTCCAGGGGTTCTTCCCAACCCACGGATCGAACCCAGGTCTCCTTCACTGCAGGCAGATTCTTTACCATCTGAGCCACCATACTGAAACATGTAGGATATAGCAAAAACAATACTAAAAGGGCATTTTATTGAGATAAATACACTACAAATGAAGAAAGATATTAAACACCCTAACTCTACAGCTCAAGAGAAATAAAGAACAAACTAAGGTCAAAGTTAGCAAAAGAATGGAAATAATAAAGATTAGAGCAGAAATAGAGTATAAAAAATTAATAGAAAATAATGAAACTAAGAATTAGTTCCTTGAAAAGATAAAATTGATAAACCCTTAGCTAGATTAAGAAAAAAAGAAGACTCAAATAAAATCAGTAATGAAAGAGAGGACAGAACAACCCATGCCACAGAAATAACAGGATTAAAAGAGGGGCTTTGCATGATCATACACCGACAAACTAGGATGACCGAGAAGAAACTGATAAGTTTCTAGAAACATACAATCCACAAGACTGAATTATGAATACATAGAAAATATGAGCAGACCTGTAACTCATACAGAGATTGAATCAGTAATCAAAAACCTTGCAACAAAGAAAAGCCTAGGACTAGACGGCTTCATTGGTGAATTCTACCAAACGTTTAAAGTAGTATTGGTGCTAATCCTGTTCAAAGTCTTCCAAAAGATTTAAAGGTGAGGGAGAGCAATTCCATATTCACTTTATGAGACTACCCTGATACCAAAAGGCAGACAAAGACACCACAAAAAAAAAAAAAAACCTGCAGGCTGACATCCCTGATAAATATAGATGCAAAAATCCTTACTATTAATAACAAATTTAATTCAAGAGCACATTAAGATTATCATACACCATAACCAAATGGAATTTATCTCTGGGTTGCAACAGTTTTTCAACAGATGAAAGTCAATTAATGTGAGCCACCACATTAACAGAATAAAGGATAAAAATCACATGATTATTGCAATAGATACAGAAAAATATTTGACAGATTCAACATTCTTTCATGATAAAAACTTCTCAACAAACTAGGAATAGCATAAAGTTACCTCAGTATAAAAAAGGCCATAAATGAAAAGCCCACAGCTAACACCATACTCAATACTGAACTAAAGCTTTCCTTCCAAGATCAGGAACAAGGTAAGGATGCCTACGTTCACCACTTTTAGTCAACATAGTACAATACTGGAAGTCCTAGCCAAAGCAAATAGACAAGAAGAAGGAATCGAAGGCATCCAAATTGGAAGAAAAGAAGTAAATTTATCCTTGTCTGCAGACAACATGATTTTATAAATAGAAAACCCTATAAACTCCATTTTTAAAAAAACTGTTAGAATAAACAAATTCAGTAAAGTTGTAAAATACCCAAATCAGTTGTGTTTCTATACGCTAACAACAAACTATTTGCAAAAGAAATTAAGAAAACAATTCCTTTACCACAGCACCAAAAAGTTAAAAGTCTTTTTACTAGGAAGTAAAAGGCTTACATACTTAAAACTACAAAACTGATGACAACAACAAATCAAAGAAAATATGCACAAATGGAAAGACAGTCTGTGGTCATGGATAACAAAACAATATTTTTAAAATGTCCATACTACCCTAAGTTATCTATAGATTCAATGCAATCCCTGTCAAAATCTCAGTGGCAACTTTTTTTTTTTCAGAGATAGGATAAGCAATTCTAAAATTCACATGAACCAACAAAAGACCATGAATAGCCAAATCAATCTTGAGAAAGAACAACATAGCTGGAGTCATCACACTTCCTGATTTCAACATATATTTCAAAACTGTAGTAATCAAAACAGTATGGTACTGGCATAAAGACAGAAATATAGACAATGAACCAGAATAGGGAACCCAGAAATAAAATTCATGCACATATAATCAACTGATCTTTGACAAGGGTGCTAAGAATACATAAAGGGAAAAGGATAGTCTCTTCAACAAATGGTGTTGAGAAAACTGGATATAAATATTAAAAAGAATGAAATTGGACCCTCCTAATTGAAATTGAGATCCTAATTGAAATCAGGATCTCAAGGGAATTTCTGCACTTCTGTGTTCATTATAGCACTATTTACAATAGCCAAATTGTGGAAACCATAAATGTCCATCAACAGATGAATGTATTAAAAATATGTGGTATATACGTTCAATGGAACATCTGTGTGTGTGCTTAGTCACTCAGTCGTGTGTTGCTCAGTCGTGTCAGACTCTTTGCGACTCCATGGACTGTAGCCCACCAGGCTCCTCTGTCCATGGGGATTCTCCAGGCAAGAATACTGGAGTGGGTTGCCGTGCCCTCCTCCAGGGGATCTTCCCAGCCTAGGGATTGAACCCAGGTCTCCCGCATTGCAGGCGGATTCTTTACTGTCTGAGCCACCAGGGAAGTCCAATGGAACATTTACACAGCCTTAAAAAATAAAGAAACTCTGCAATACAAGACAGCATAGATGAGCCTTGAGGACATTATACTAAAAAGGCATTATGAAAAAAAACAGTCATGAAAGACAAATACTGCGTGATTGCATTTATGTGAGGTATCTAAGATAGTCAAGTTCATAGAATCAAAGAGTGGAATGATGGTTGCCAGAGACTGAGCGGGGGAGGAAATGGAGAGTTTCTAATCAAAGAACATAATATTTTAGTTAAGCACAAAGACTACCTCCTAGAGAACTGCTATACAACAGTGTACCTACAGTCAACAATACTGTATCACACACTTAAAATTTGTAAAAAGCAGGTAGAGCTCATGTTAAGTGTTTTTACCACAACAAATGTTTTAAAAAGAAAGAAGGTAAACTGATACACAAGAGTAATTCATTCCTAATTGTTGTGTAAGATAGTGGGAAAAAAAAAAAAGAATGAGAGAGACAGAAAGATAGGTGAGACATAGCCCAATATCACAGCTGTGCACATCTCTTAAAAAAAGAAAGCCATCGAAGTCAGGATCTGTAGTCTGACCTGCACTCCCCCTGGCTGGTGGCAGTCCTCCAATGCCTGGTTTCAGTCCCCTGGTTCTGTAGATGGAGTGCCATCTTCACCAGTCTTGATATTGGCAGGAATCACTTTGGTCCCTCCCACTTAGCCGCTGGAGAGATGAGGCATATATAATCTTGCTTGTCACTCTGCCTTTTGACCCCAAGAAGAAAAGGTCCTGGGCTCTTACTCTCCTAGTTCATCTTTCTTTCAGGTTTATTACCCATCTCTGAGATGCAGAAGTGATGGTTCCACTACCTGGTCTCCAGGAGATCATATTCTGACATCATTGCTTTCTGTGAACCCACCATAAAATGCCAGATCTAAGACTGGTTTCCTCTCCCTTGCAAAGCTCACACATTCTAGCAGTGAGTGCTTACCCCGCCTTTGTTTTTAAGCCTTGGAGCCAAGTGCCGCTCTAAGCCCTTTTCCATTTCATCAAATTGAATCCTTTCCCTGTCCTATTTTCCCTACTTCCTGCCCATCANTGGACAGGGAGGCCTGGCATGCTGCAATTCATGGGGTCGCGAAGAGTCGGACACGACTGAGTGACTGAACTGAACTGAACTGAAGCTAAGATGACTTCTTTAATATTTCCCCTAATATTAAAATTGGTTTTAAAATATCAGCATACAGATAAGATAGATTAATAAAGAAAGTGAAAGATAGCAGTAAGTCTAACAGTTGAGATATAATATCTTGTGAATGCACACTGATACTAACACATGTTCACACACAACTTACTTAATAAAGTCACTTGTGATTTTTTCTAAAAATCAAAGCTTCTTGAGTAGTTTTGCCAATTTCATACTGTTGAGAACTGAGGAAATATTCTCATCTTCTCAAACAAGGATTTAAAAACCATGAATTTTCAGTAAATATACCAACCATTCTCTTAATTCTAAAAAGCTGTGATGTTGTTTAAAAATCTACAAATAGGGGTGGTTAGGGAAGGCCCCTGCGCAGAAACTACTGAAGCTAAGGTTCAGAACAGATGCTTACCAGGTGAAGGCAGATCATCTCACACAGAGTGTGGGCAATGAACAATGTTATTCCAGGGGTGAGGGGATGCTCCATCCAGGGGTAAGGAGAAGCAGCCTTCAAATCACACAGAGCCTGGGCTGATGATTCGCTCCTTATTCTAAACTCTCTTAAACATTCGTGATAAAACAGTCCGGTTACTCTCAATTATATTTTTAGTTCCTCAAAGTCACATTTTTAAAATTGGAATATAATTGTTTTAGAGCTTCCCTGGTGGCTCAGATGGTAAAGAATCTGCCTGTAATGCACGAGACCCAGATTCAATCCCGGGGTCAGGAATATGATTCGCTCCTTATTCTAAACTCTCTTAAACATTCGTGATAAAACAGTCCGGTTACTCTCAATTATATTTTTAGTTCCTCAAAGTCACATTTTTAAAATTGGAATATAATTGTTTTAGAGCTTCCCTGGTGGCTCAGATGGTAAAGAATCTGCCTGTAATGCACGAGACCCAGATTCAATCCCGGGGTCAGGAAGATCCCCTGGAGAAGGAAATGGCAACCTACTCCAGTATTCTTGCATGGAAAACTCCATGGACAGAGAAGCCTGATGGGCTACAATCCATGGGATCACAAAGAGCTGGATGCAACTGAGCAACTGACATGAATTAATAACTGTTTTACAATGTTGTATTCGTTTCCGCTGTACAACCAAGCCGGCTATATGTATACATGTATCTCCCCTCCCTCTTGGACCTCCCTTCCCTCAACCCCTATCCCACTCCTCTAGGCATCATAGAGCATCGAGCTGACCATCCCTGTGTTATATTAAGCAGCTAGTGTATGTATGTCCATCCTACTCTTCCAATTCATCTCCTCCTCCCCTTCCCAGCCCCTGTGTCCACGAGTCTGTTCCCTTCATCTGAGTCTTAGAAGCTACACATAACATTTTGATAATAGAGGCTTCCGGCATTGTTTTACAAAAGAAAAAAATGTGACATACAGGCAGTACATGAATCTGAGTTATTTATGTCTATCTTTTTTGAAGAGTGAGCATTAAGAACTCTTATTGCGAGTGTCTTTCCTCCACACCACTCACTGAATATTCACGGATCCTTCATTTGTGTAAGCCACAGCATCATCCGTCTACATCAAGACTGATTATCCAGTACTTGATTCCTATTACAAAATCTTTAAGATCCATGACATTAAAATGTTTCTCTAAATTACAGTTAACTCTTAACTGGCTTTTGTAGTTTAGTGCTGTCACTAGTTGGAATAAATCTCTTCTCAGTAATTGCAATAGGTGCACGGCTGTGATAGTTTAAACAGTAAACAACTTTCATGCACAATTTACCTTAAAATGTCTCTTTGATATGCAACTGTGAGCCACAGCTCTTCAAGCTTGTCATGTTACTGTCACGATCATTGTCCTCTGCAGCCCTGCCTTTTGCGTTCAGCATCATGAGGGATTCTTCCCTTTCGAATGGTAAACTAATGCCTTCCTGCTTCAAAGCAGGCTGGCTTGTCAACTCTTTTTACTTGGCTAAACCAGTGTTTGATGCTTGCCCTCACTGCCGGCAGCCAACCCATTTCATCCGTTTTATGACAGCTGTCTAGGCCTTACTGACAGCCATTCTCTACACCGTTCGAATGCAATGAAATCATGTCATGGTAAACAAATTTCACTCTTTATAGTTGTGCTACATAATTAAAACGTCATGGACTACAAAAGAATCCCCCTTTCTTTTTTATTTAAGACTCCAGTGAATTTCCTTCCTTTGGAATCAGGAACCTATTAGAATCAGGGTAGGCTCTGGCTCACACTTTGGAGAATAATCATCTCTTAGCCTATCAGGGGTTTTTCTTTTGCTTGTTATTTTTGTTTTGCATTTCCTGTATGTTGTCTTGTGCTGATCGCAGCGGAGCATGTATGAATGGTACAAATCAACGTCTAAGTCTGAGGGAAAATGTGTTAGGACATACTTATCTCAGAACTTAATAACCCTACAATATTTGGCAATAAGATATTTCTTTGAAAGTAGAGATTATTATTCCCAGTAATATTTATAAATACTGAGGATCAGAGAGGGTAGGTGACTTCTAATCCCCACAAAGTTAATATGGGTCAGAGCTAGAATTTGAACTGGATTTGAACTAGATTTCAAAGTTACTTCTTTTTCCACTATTACCAAACACTCACATATCTTTTCAGATTTTAAAGGGTTTTCAAATGAGTTATTGAATGTGAGCATTATATCACACCTGTGGGGTTGACTAGACAATAATAATTATCACAGTTAACCTAGAAGAAAACAAAGACTTAAAGAGACTTGCTCAGATCACACTTAATAACGGACAAAGTTAACACTTATTTCCAAATAGACATATTAGCCCCATTTGAGTATTTTCACCAGCATATTATAAAGTATAGACAGAACAAAACAGTGGCGTGATACGTTTGACATTAAACTTCAACTATTTAAGAAACACTGAGCCAGCAATTATCATATTAAAATAACAGTGTTGGTGTATGAATCTGGCAATACTGAATGTTATTGGAAATTAGGAAACTTTATTAAAGAATCTATAAACAAAATATGACATTAAGAAATTAAAAATACAAAGCAATATACAGAAGTCATCATAACATGATAAGCACTTTATGCACATTATTCTATTTAATTTAATTGATTTTATTTTTCATAACTACCATATGAAGCAGTGATTTCATTCTCTGATTGATATACAAGGATATTGAGGATTAGGGCTGTATTCAAAGTCATATAACTGATTAAGAGTAGAGTTGCAATTTAAATTCACAGAAGCAAAAGGCGAAGGAGAGAGGGAGAGATATACCCAATAGAATGCAGAGTTCCAGAGAAGAGCAAGGAGAGATAGAAGACTTTCTTCAATTAACATTACAAAAAAAATAGAGGAAAACAACAGAATAGGAAAGAAAAGAAAATTGGACATATCAAGGGAACATTTCATGCAAGCATGGGCAAAATAAAGGACAAAACTAAAAGGACCTAACAAATTCTGAAGAGATAAAGAAGCGGCAAGGATACACAGAAGAACTGTTCAAAAAATGTCTTAGTGACCAGATAACCATGATGATGCGGTCACTCACCAGACTATGACATTAAGTGGGCCTTAGGAAGCATTACTATAAACAAAGCTGGTGGAGGTGATGACATTCTAGCTGAGCTATTCAAATCCTAAAAGATGCTGTTGAAGTGCTGCACTCAATATATCAGCAAATGTGGAAAACTCAGCAGAAGCCACAGGACTGGAAGAGGCCAGATTTCATTCCAATCCCAAAGAAGGGCAATGCCAAAGAATGTTCAAACTTCTGTACAATTGCCCTCATTTCCCATGATAGCAAGTTTATGTTCAAAATCCTTCAAGCTAGGCTGCAACAGTATGTGAACTGAGGAATAACACATGTACAAGATGGATTTAGAAAAAGGAGAGGAACCAGAGATCAAATTGCCAACATTCATTGGATCATAGAGAAAGCAAAGGAATTCCAGAAAAAATCTATCTCTGCTTCATTTACTATGTGAAAGCCTTTAACTATGTGGATTGCAACAAATTGTTAAAAATTCTTAAAGAGATAGGAACATCAGACCACCTTACCTGTCTCCTGAGAAATCTTATGTAGGTCAAGAAGCAACAGTTAGAACTGGACGTGGAACAATGGACTGGTTCAATTGGGGAAAGAGTACAACAAGTGTGTTTATCATCACCCTGATTATTTAACTTAAATGCAGAGTAAGTGAATTTGCTCAGTCATGTCTGATTCTTTGCGACCCCATGGACTATAGCCCACCAGGCTTCTCCATCCATGGAATTTTCCAGGCATGAGTACTGGAGTGGATTTCCAGACTACATCATGTGAAATGTCAAGCTAGATGAATCACAAGCTGGAATCAAGATTGCCAAGAGATATATCAACAACCTCAGATATGCAGATGACATCAACCTAATGGCAGAAAGTGAAGAGCAAACAAAAGCCCTCTTGAAGGTGAAAGAAGAAGTGAAATAACTGGCTTAAAAATCAGCACTCAAAAAACAAAGCTCACAGCATCTTGTCACATCCCTTCATGGCAAATAGAATGAAGAAAAGTGAAAGCAATGACAGAGTTTTCTTTTCTTGGGTTACAAAACTCACTGGGCACAGTGACGGCAGCCACAAAATTAAAAGATGCTTGATCCTTGGAAGGAAAGCTATGAGAAACCTACTTTGCCGACAAAGGTCCATATAGTGAAAGGTATGGTTTTTGAAATCTCAAAAATGACAGCATGATCTCTGTTTGTTGCCAAGGCAAACCATTCAATATCACAGTAATCCAAGTCTATGCTCTGACCAGTAACACTGAAAAACTGAAGTTGAACGGTTCTATGAAGAGCAATAAGACCTTCTAGAGCTAACAC
Organism: Aepyceros melampus; assembly: GCA_006408695.1. NCBI lineage: Eukaryota > Metazoa > Chordata > Mammalia > Artiodactyla > Bovidae > Aepyceros > Aepyceros melampus. Next base: position 458,312 of record SJXQ01012186.1, read on the forward strand.
CCAAAAAAGATGTCCTTTTCATCATAGGGGACTGGGATGCAAAAGTAGGAAGTCAAGAGATGACTGGAGTAACAGGAAAATTTGGCCTTGGAGTAAAAAATGAAGCAGAGCAAAGGCTAATAGAGTTTTGCCAAGAGGATGCACTGGACACAGAAAACACCCTCTTCCAAAAACACAAGAGAAGACTTTACTTATATTTAAGTTGCTCAGTCGTGTCCGACTCTTTGCGACCCCATGGACTGTAAGCTACCAGGCTCCTCTGTACATGGGATTTTCCAGGCAATAGTACTGAAGTGGATTGCCATTTCCTTCTCCAGGGGATCTTCCCAACCCAGGGACCAAACCTGGGTCTCCTGCATTGTAGACAGACGCTTTACCATCTGAGCCACCAGGGAAGTCCAATACTGAAATCAGATTGATTATATTCTTTGCAGTCAAAGATGGAGAAGCTCTATACAGTCAGCAAAAACCAGACCAGGAGCTGACTGTGGCTCAGATCATGAACTCCTTATTGCAAAATTCAGACTTAAATTGAAGAGGGGAAAACCACCAGACCATTCAGGTATGACCTAAAGCAAATCCCTTATGATTATACAGTGTAAATGACAAACAGATTCAAGGGTTAGATCTGATAGAATGCCTGAAGAACTGTGACAGAGGTTTGTTTATACAGTGTAAATGACAAACAGATTCAAGGGATTAGAGCTGATAGAATGCCTGAAGAACTGTGACAGTGAGGAGGACAGTGCCTCCTCACTGTACAGGAGGCAGGAATCAAGACCATCCCTAAGAGAAAGAAATGTAAAAGGCAAAATTGTTGTCAGAGGAGACCTTACAAATAGCTATGAGAAGAGAAGCAAAAGGAAAGGAGAAAAGGAATGATATACCCATTTGAATGCATAGTTCCAAAGAATAGCAAGGAGAGATAAGAAAGCCTTCCTCAGTGATCAGCGCAAGAAATAGAGGGAAAAAAATAGAATTGAAAGGACTAGAGATCTCTTCAAGAAAATTAGAGATACTAAGGGAACATTTCATGCAAAAATGGACTCAATAAAGGACAGAAATGGTAGGGACCTAACAGAAGCAGAAGATACTAAGAAGATGTGGCAACAATACACAGAAGAACTATACAAAAAAGATCTTCATGACCTAGATAACCACAATGGTGTGATCACTCTTACAGAGCCAGACATCCTGGAATGAGAAGTCAAATGGGCTTCAGGAAATATCACTGTAAAACAAAGCTAATGGAGGTGATGGAATTCCAGTTGAGCTATTTCAAATCCTAAAAGATGATGCTGTGAAAGTGCTGCACTAAGTATGCCAGCCAATTTAGAAAACTCAGCAGTGGTGACAGGACTGGAAAAGGTCAGTTTTCATTCCAATCCCAAAGAAAGGCAATGCCAAAGAATGCTCAAACTATCACACAATTGCACTCATCTCACACACTAGCAAAGTAATGCTCAATATTCTCCAAGCCAGGCTTCAACAGTACCTGAACCATGAACTTCCAGGTGTTCAAGCTGGATTTAGAAAAGGCAGAGGAATAAGATATCAAATTACCAACATCTGTTGGCTCATACAAAAAGCAAGAGCATTCCAGAAAACCACCTACTTCTGCTTTATTGATCATGCCAAAGCCTTGACTGTGTAATCACAACAAACTGTCTAAAATTCTTCAAGAGATGCAAATACCAGACTACCTTAGCTGCCTCCTGAGAAATCTGTATTCAAGTCAAGAAGCAACAGTTAAAAACAGACATGGAACAGCCTGATTCCAAATTGGGAAAGGAGTATTTCAAGGCTGTATATTGTCACCCTGGTTATTTAACTTACATGCAGAGTACATCATGTGAAATGCTGGGCTGAATGAAGCAAACGCTGGAATGAAGATTGCTGGAAGAAATATCAATAATCTCAGATATGCAGATGACACCACCCTTATGGCAGAAGGTGAAGAAGAACTAAAGAGGCTCTTGATGAAAGTGAAAGAGGAGAGTGAAAAAGTTGGCTTAAAGCTCAACATTCAGAAAACAAAGATCATGGCATCTGATCCCATCACTTCATGGCAAACAGATGGGGAAACAATGGAAACAGTAAGAAACTTTATTTTCTTGGGCTCTAAAATCACTGCAGATGGTGACTGCAGCCATGAAATCAAAAGTCACTTGCTACTTGGAAGAAAAGCTATGATAAACCTAGACAGCATATTAAAAAGCAGAGACATTAGTTTGCCGACAAAGGCTACCTAGTCAAACTATGGTTTTTCCAGTAGTCATGTATGGATGTGACAGTTGGACTATAAAGAAAGCTGAGCCCCTAAGTATTGGTGCTTTTGAACTGTGGTGTTGGAGAAGACTCTTGAAAGTCCCTTGGACTACAAGAAGATCAATCCAGTCAATCCTAAAAGAAATCAGTCCTGAATGTTCATTGGAAGGCCTGATGCTGAAGCTTCAATATTTTGGTCACCTGATGCAAAGAACTGACTCATTGGAGAAGACCCTGATGCTGGGAAAGAATGAAGGCTGAAGGAGAAGGGGACAAGAGAAGATGAGATGGTTGAACGGTATCACCAACTAAATAGACATGACTTTGAGCACGCTCCAGGAGTTGGTGATGGGCAGAAAAGCCTGATGTGCTCCTGTCCATGGGGTTGCAAAGAGTTGACATGACCTAACAACTGAACTGATGGTTTTTCTAGTAGCTGTGTACGGTTGTGAGAGCTGGATCATAAAGAAGGCTGAGCACTGAAGAACTGATGCTTTCCTATTGTAGTGCTGGAGAAGATCAGCTTCCTGGTCCATGAAGTTCTCAGGCAAGAATACTGGAGTGGGTAGTCATTCCCTTCTCTAGGAGATATTCCTGATCCAAGGTCTCCTGCATGTATTGCAGGTGGGTTCTTTACCAGCTGAGCCACACCTTATCAAAAATGTATTTTTTTCAGGAAGCTACTATCGATGCTTTGTTTTACATTGCTAACTCTACGGTTTCTCTTATATTGAGATGAACTCGTTTGCCCTTCCAGTGTGCAACCCGATAAGTCACACTCCAGGAATAAATAGCAAGCTTATTCAGTTAACATAATGATTTCTAGAGGAGCCAAATTACTATCTTTCTCAAGCACTAAGGTTAAAAATCATCACATGGTCCCTGGAAGAATCATTGCTCTTGTGAAGGGGAGCCATGTGTATATAATATTGCTCCTCAATTTTTATTGTGAAATAATAGAATACATTAAAAAGCTTCAAGTGAAATAAGTCAGACAGAGAAAGACAAATACTGTTATGATCTCACATATGTGGAATCTAAAAAAAGTGAACTCATGGAAACAAAGAACAGATTGGTGGTAGCCAGAGACAAGGGGTATGGGGGTGAGGGAAATGAGTGAATGCGGTCAAAAGGTACAAATTTCCAGTTTTAAGATAGGTAAGTTCTGGAAACAAAATGTGCAGCATGGTGACTATAGTTGACAATACTGCCTTACATATTTGAAAGCTGCTAAAAGAGTAAATCATAAAAATTCTTATCACAATAAAAAATGTGTTATTATGTAAGATGGTAAGTATTAACTAAACATTTTTGTGGTAATCATGTCACTCTATATACATTTTTATTTATACATATTTTTAGAAAGCATTATTTTGTACGCTTTAAATTAAAACAATGCTGCATCGAACTTAGACTGGCGTTCGTTTCTAAAAAATATAAAAATAAAAATAAAACAATGCTATATGTCAATTATATTTGAATACAACTGAGAAAAAAATAATATGAAGTCTATAAAACCTCTATGGGGTGGCAAAGAGTCGAACATGACTGAGAGACTCAACAACAACAACAAAACCTACAAATTTAAAGCCCCAGATGGTTTCTTAGGCCTTTTTCTAGATATAAAAAACTATAAAAGAATCAATTATTCATAAAGGTATAAACGTTTCACCTTTTCCTTAAGATATTTTATGTGGACACAGCCATCACTCAAAAATTTACTTTTTAATTTAAACTTTAAAATCTAAGAATGCTGACTTTTTAAAAAACTTTTGCTATAAGAATACATTAAATAAGGTAGTGGTGCTCTCAAGACTGTAAAACTTCTTTGAGGTTCCCTACAATAATTAGATAAATAACAAGGCCTTAGGAAAGTTAACTTACATTTTCCCTAATGGTTTGCCTCTTACAACATTTCAAATTTTACAAATAAGTTCTAAATGATAAAAATGTGGTGAACAAAGGAGTATTTTCAAGCAAATCACAAAAAGAAAAGTTAATAAGGATTAACCATTTTTCACCCATTGTTCAAAAGTTCTTGTTTGAGTTTTGTTCTTACTTAAGTAATGCTGAATTATAGTATGAAGCCCACCTTAGTAACTACTATTCAAAAGCTACATTATCCATAATTACAGGAATTAAATACTAAATTAGCATTAGCTGACAGCTATTGTACATAAATTAATTTTTTTTTCTGTCTCTGAGTTCTATGATCTACCTTGTGTAGTCTTCTTTCTCTTAGGGGTCAAAAGATGTTACAGTGAAAATAACTGTGGCCTAGAAAGAAAAAAAAAAGCTTTAATTTATTACAGAGAACAGTTACTTAGGGAACTGTATTGCTATAAAATCCTGAGTTTCCTTGTGCCCAATGTCTGCAAATTGGAAATGTCATTGAATACTAACTTTAGCAGAAACTGGGGTTTGTAAATACAAAGCAGCATTAACTTCCATGGATTTTTTAATGCTATTTCAATGTTGCACTGGAATTCTCATTTCTCTGTCTTCATTGTTTGATTACCTGTGTACTCTCTTGGTAATTTATTTTGTTCTTATTTTCTCCTGGGAGAAGTTTAGTCAATTGATGTTTCACAATAATTACAACTAAATCTCTTGCTGAAGCTTCTCTCTTGTAGGTGTAGGTGACAGTACAGGGGGATTTGGGAAGCTAGAGGATTAGGGGTCTGCTCCCTTGACGCTGCCCATTGGACTCCTTTTTCACCCAACACAACCTCTTGGGGGTTCAGGTTGTAGAGCAACCCCTCAGCTTGATGTCTGCTCTCATCTCATATCTTCCTTTAAAAATCCCTTTGCCACTCTATCAGTTACTCAAAGTTTCTGAATGGTAGTGTCTTTAACCCTCCCAGTGATTGAAAAACTTAAAGAGAATATGTGAATGAATATGTTAGTCGCTCAGTCGTGTCCGACTCTTTCCAAGTCCATGGACTTTAGCCCACAGGCTCTTCTGCCCATGGAATTCTCCAGGCAAAAATACTGAAGTGGGTTGCCATTCCCTTCTCCAGAGGGTCTTCCTGAACCAGGGATTGAACCCGAGTCTCCCATATTGCAAGCAGGCAGATTCTTTACCATCTGAGCTACCAGGGAAATGCCACCCCTGCAAACAGAATATATGAAAAGACAAATGTACACTGTAAAGCAAAATACAAATACATTTAGGATTGCCTCACAGATGGGGCTTCTCTAGTGGCTCAGACAGTAAAGAATCTGCCTGCAGTGCTGGATACCTGGATTCAATCCCTGGGTCCAGAAGGTCCCCTGGAGAAGGAAATGGCAACCCGCTCCAGTATTCTGGCCTGGGGAATTCCATGGACAGAGGAGCCTGGAGGGCTACAGTCCATGGACTCACAAAGAGTCAGACACAACTGAGTGACTAACACATTCACTTTCCACAAATACCTTATTTTCAACACTTGATTCTTGGATGTATGGATACTTTCTTTTAAGTCTTCTAAACACTAGATAAATCATTTTTCAATAGAAAAGAGAATGGTTTAAAATATCTAATTAGAATTCACTTCAAAGTAATACATTACACTTTCCTATTTTGAATTACTTATAAGGACACAATCTACTATAGGAAATATACAACTTAATTCTTACTGAATTCTTCATTTCATGATATAATATGTGGTCCCTAAGTAAAAGAGAAAGAAGATATTTTGAGATATAGTTACTGTATTTTTTTTTCATTTTGACTAAAGAATATAGATGATTAGGGTATAGTGTCTGTCCTTGGACAAGAGATGAAGTACATGGAGAAAGGACACAAGATTTTCTGGAGTTTTAAAGTAAGTTTATTGTACACGATGGGATATTAATTAAAACACTAATAAATGTTATTCTTCTTCTTGTAAGTTTAAAGACAGAAAACATTACTTTCAGGCATTGGGAGTGAGCTCCTGGGGTCATGTTCTGACGTTAGCAATAGCCAATTGCAATCCCACTTCTTTGGCTTGAAGCTAGTCTTGATTGCTTTGGGTGATGAATTGGTAGACTCTATGGATGACTTCATAGTTGGAGCAGTATCTTTCTGCTCTGACAGTGCTTTGGTATTTAGTAAACTGTGAGCTGTTCTTAAAATATTGCCAATGATTCTAAAGAAGCCCAGTGCTAAGATTAAAATATGAGTTTAATATAAACATTTTTATCACAATTTCTTTATTTACATTAACAGGAGAGCCATTTCATTGACCCTATTTCCAAAACTTTTTATCCCACTGGTACAAGATACATAAATTTATTTGTGTTTTTATCCATGCATTAATCCATATTACTGATTAAATTTCAGTATAGGAAGTGAACTGACCCATTAAAATCTTTTGATATAGCCATATACATCTTAGACTAAAAAAAGAACTATAACCAGAAGAGTCTAATAAAAATATCTATCCTTTTATGGAAGATACTTGTATGATAATATCAGGTTTATCTACATGGAAGCCAGACCAGGAAACGTGTAAGTCCATGGAGCATATTTTGTAATCAGCTGTAATATTTCCTCATTTCTACCATGTCTACTCAAAGTTTTTCTGTCAGCCTTAAGAACTTAGTTTCAGGACAGGTGAAAAGTTATATAAATTTATTTTGGAAAAAAATAATCATGAGATTGATTGTGTGATCTCCAAAATTGCAGTTGCATCTTCTTGCAAGGATGATCTCTGCAGGAAACTTTTCTCATCTTACTGACATCACATTTGGCCATGGGAATTACTTTTGCCAACTAAATGTGAATGGAAACAATGACACTTCTGAGCGAATGTTTTGAAAGCATCTCCTAGAAGGCAATGGCACCCTACTCCAGTACTCTTGCCTGGAAAATCCCATGGACAGAGGAGCCTGGTAGGCTGCAGTCCATGCGGTCGCTAAGAGTCAGACACAACTGAGCAACTTCCCTTTCATTTTTCACTTTCATGCATTGGAGAAGGAAATGGCAACCTATTTCAGTGTTCTTGCCTGAAGAATCCCAGGGACGGTGGAGCCTGGTGGGCTGCCATCTATGAGGTTGCACTGAGTTGGACACGACTGAAGCGACTTAGCAGCAGCAGCAGATCCACCATCATTTCTTTTTGCTGCCATGAGAACAGCTTATTCAAGACAGAAGCTGAGCCTTCCCCCAGGTAATAGAATGATGAGCACATGGAGCAGAGCTGCAATAAGTATTAATGAGAAAGAGAAAAAACCCTTCTTTGTTGTAGCCATTGAGATGTTGGAGTGATATGTTATTGTAGTGTAGCACATTGAAAGCAAATGGATACAGATAAGCTCAGAAAACAAAGATGTGAATAGTTCTGAACTTCTAATTTAAAAAGGTAAGATATTATTAGAACTAATTGCAATGAGGATATTATGCAATATAGAAATTTCAGAATAACCCTTTATACTCTTTTATCACTTAGATTATTTCACTGAAATATCTTGGCATATAGGTAATGTAAAAGTATTAAGATAGAAAGTCATAATTCTACTTTTATCTCCCAAGAGATGAGAGCAGTGAGAATTAATTTGTTTGCATTTTTCAGAGGTACACTTAGCCATCTGTTGATTGAATTATTAATACACCCACTGAATCAGTGTGTTGCTGCTTCTTTTCCTTTGGTGACAATTAAGAAGCACCAGTTTGTAGATTCTCTTTCCTCCTGTAATATAAGTTTAATTTATTCTCTATCATTAAAAACTGCATTGCAGAGCAACACATTAAAATATCCAGCAGAGGATAATTAGCCTTCTCTGTTGTATACGCACTAATAATGCTTGAAACTACTTCAAAATTAGGTAGGTAAACTCAGTCTGGAGTAAAACAAACTTGATTGTCTTAACAGCTAATTCAAACAACCAAGAGACGTACAGCACCCTGTAGATATTTTTGTTTTCTCCTAACTCTATTTCTCAGTCTTCTAGTTAATAACAGAATCCAAACTACATAATTCTCTTTGGCTGAGATAGAAATTTCCCCAATGGCTCCTAGTGAAGGGACAGAAAAATCAGCAATGATCCAGAAAATCTAAAAGCAGATTTTGCCATTTTAATAAAAGAGAATTTCAATTCACTGATTAATGTTGTTACTTAAAAGTCAGGGACATTAAGGCATCAAAACTAAAAGGCCCAGAACAAAGTTTCTCCAATGACTTCAAAATATTTTGATTAACTAGTCTCTGCCTGGTTTTTAAAAAAGACAGTACTTGGAACAAAAGGCAAAATTTAATCCTGTTACCAGCTATCTCCCCCCCTCCCCCGCCGCCCCCACCCAACATTTAGTGGTAAATTAACCTCCTGACTTTTATTTTCAAAGCACAAATACAATTTGAGTCAGCTGAAGTTTTATAGTTTGGTAGCAAACTAGATAAATATTAAATGCATACTTGTACATTTGTTATGATCTTTGAAGGTTTTGGATCCCAGTACCTTACACTCAGCTGGACTTCCTGTAGAGAGATGAAATCTTTTCTCCCTCCAAACAATTTACAAAGGCCAAAGGTTTCCAAGGAAAAAGAAAAGAAAACTGAAGAAAACCTATATTTTGCACAACACTAATGGAGTACAGAAAAAAAAAAAAAGTTTAGGACAGAACTGAAAATCCATTAAATGTTCTGTGTCCCAGAGGATAACAATGGCTAGTCTTGAATGCTCAACAGATTTTCCATTACAATTTTTTAGGGATGAGTATTTTATCTTAATAGTAAAATAGTTCTTTGTGTTCCTGCGACTCTCATTAAGATACTCAGAGAAAACACTTACTTACTGTCTTTATCCTCCTTAGGTAGAAAAGTCTGGATTTAAGGTTTTTTTGTTTGTTTGTTTGTTTTATAGTCATTTTCCATAGTCAAGAAGTCATCATAAATCCCCATGAACTCTTACTAGAATTTTTAAAAAGATTATAATATCTTGCTTTAGATGGAGAATTTCTGGGAAAATATTATTTCAGTAAGACTAGATCAAGCAAAAAGAGGATCTCAGATTTTATGACAATTTTCATAAATAATCCTGAAGAACATAATTCTTAACTTTTAGTTCATTAAAAAGAAATAGTATGACTTCAATGAATGTAAAAGATTTTAAAACTAGACAAAACTGAATAATATTTTTTGTGAAATTTTAATAAAAAGCATTGCTTTCAAAAGAAGAAATAGTTTTCATACATCACTGTGAAAGGAAAAAGCCCAACACTTTTAAACCTGGCCTAAGTGTTACTCATCATGTAAAATAGTGTGGCTTCACACTATATTCATGCATAGCTTGAAACAAAAAAGTTGTTTTTCTGCACAAAAAGTATAGCTTCCATTTTTAAAATAGCCAAATGACTTTCTAAAACCATCATTTAAAAAGTAACAGCAAATTAATATTATATGTCAAGATACTTAATGTGTTTTTTTTTAATTAATTTTTATTTTTTAGTTTGTTTTGCTTTACAATACTGTATTCGTTTTGCTATACATTGACATGAATCAGCCACAAGTGTACATGAACTCCCAATCCCGACCCCCACCTCCCCCCTCCCGCCCCACACCTTCTCTCTGGATTATCCCCGTGCATCAGTTAGCCACAAGTGTACATGACCTCCCAATCCCGACCCCCACCTCCCCCCTCCCGCCCCACACCTTCTCTCTGGATTATCCCCGTGCATCAGTCCTAAGCATCCTGCATCCTGCATAGTCAAGATCCAAATCTAATATCCTTCTTAATGTATTGCATAAAAAAGAATAGTACACACATTTTCATATAGATACTCATATGTAGATACGTTAAATTATAATTTGTTAAATAAGAAAAACCTCAAACTCACCCTTTCATAAATAGTATATGCCAGCAATGCTTCTAAAGAGAGTTTCATGTAAACAATATGAAAGTGAAGTCACTAAGTCATGTCCAACTTTTTGCGACCCCATAGACTGTAGCCCGCCAGGCTCCTTTGTCCATGGGATTCTCCAGGCAAGAATACTGGAGTGGGTTGCCATTTCCTTCTCCAGGGGATCTTCCCAACCCAGGGATCGAACCCAGGTCTCCCGCATTGCGGGCAGACGATTTAACCTCTGAACCACCAGGGAAGCCCATAAACAATATAGAGAAGGACAATATGTTGTCTGATGAAACTAACAGAACATCGAAAAGTTATTTTATCAGATAAAATAAGATGGTAAGAGGAGGTGCGGTGTTCCCTGGTGACTCAATGGTAAAGAATCCACCTGCCAATGAAGAAGACTCAGGTTCCATCCCTGGCCCAGGAAGATCCCCTGGAGCAGGAAACAGCAACCTACTCCAGTATTCTTTCCAAGAGAGCCCCATGAAGCCTGGCTGACCACAGTCCATGAGGTCACAAAGAGTTGGACATAACTTAGAAACTGAAAAGCAACCACCACCACAACAGAAGGAGGACGTGCAAGAGCAGATCTTAGCGCAAGTTGGTCAGTTGGTCTTAAAACAATTAGGATGAATTTGCAACATTTCTGAAAACATGAGGTAATTCCTCCTTGTAATATTTTCCTTCATCAAGGGATATTGTATAGAATAACGACCTACCAAACCTCTGAGAATTCAGCAGTTAGGGATATCAGGGTTTGGAGGAGGGGTGGGTTGCTTGTGTTTGTAGCCATCAGGGATAAGTTGTCGCTTTTGAAGAAAGCTGTGTAATTCATATCCCATTGCTTTCATCATTCCCTTTCTATATACTTTCAACAATGGGCATTCTGTATGGATGGAGTGAAGGGAATCAAAACTGAAAAGTTTCCAGGGAATTACATGCACCAGGTTCTTAGTAGTTTCCTGTTCCTTTCCTAGGATCCTGTGTGGAATAAGAAAAATCACACTCCTGAATCAGTTTCCAAATGTATATGTTTACCTTTGGACATTCTTTTTTAAAAAATATTTATTTGATTGTTTCAAGTCTTAGATGCAGCACGTGGGGTTTTCATTGCATCTTGTGGGATCTTTGCGGTACATGGATTCTCTAGCCGTGCTGCACAGGCTTAGCTGCTCTGCAACATATGGGATCTTCGTTCCCTGCCCACAGATTGGAACCAGGTCCCTTGCATTGCAAAGTGAATTCTTAACCATTGGACAATCAGGGAAGTCCCACTTCCATTCTATGTCAATCATTCATTTATTTAACACACTTCCATTCAGTACCTTGTCTATGAAGGACACAAAGATGAAGAAGAAAGAGAGGTTCTCCTCTGTATGTCTTAGAGTCTAGAGATGCTGCAAATCTCTGAGTCAAGGAAGAGTTTGGGACATGTGAGAAAATGAAAGAAGACACTGGATTTGTTTCCTATTGCTGCTATAATAAATAGGCCCTGTGCCAGCATTGTTTCCTATTGCTGCTGCAACAAATAACCACAAAAATAGGGGTCTAACATAAGTTTATTATCATACACTTAATGGACATCAGAAATCCATAATCAGTTTCCTTTGGCTGAAATCAAGACAGCAGCCAGCCTGGGTTACTGTTATAAGTTTTGAGCGAGAATCCATTTCCTTGCTTTTTCCAGTCCCTAGAGGCCTCAGAAGCCTTGGCTTGTAGCTCTTCCTGCCATCTGTATATCCGGCATCTTGGCATTTTCTCTCCTCTCTGGCCCCTGTGTCCAACTTTACATCTTTTCCCTTTGACTTGATTCTCCCATCTCTTCCTATAAGGATATATGTGATTACATTGCCAACTGGATAATGTAAAATAACCTCCTATCTTGGGCTTCCTAGGCAGCACAAATGTAAAGAACCTGCCTGCCAATGCTGGAGAGGCAAGAGACTCGGGTTTGATCCCTGAGTTGGGAAGGAGGGCATGGCAACCTACTCCAGTACTCTTGCCTGGAGAATTCCATGGACACAGGAGCCTGGTGGGCCACAGTCTATGGGGTTGTAAAGAGTCAGACATGACTGAAGTGACTTAACACAAACACACATTCTCCTATCTCTGGATTCTTAACTTGACCATGTTTGTAAAAGTTGTATGTAAGGTAATGTACTCCCAGTTTTCCAGGATAGAATGTAGACATCTTTGGGGACCACCCTTCAGTGACCAATGACCTGAGATTGAGGAGTGAACAGTAGTGCAAATAGAGGTTGGTGACTGAGGAGGATCAGTTCTTCTAAATTGGACTCCTGTATAAAGTTTGGATTTATTATTAACAACATGAGGAGTCCTTAATTTTTTCTTTTTAATCAAGAAATTTATGTGGCCTAATGTATGTCACCTGTTCTGTGGACAATGGATGGGAGTGAAGCAAGAATAAACATAAAGGCTTACTTGTTTTCTCTATTTTCACATATCCCTTTGGAAAATGAAATAAGTAGCAATTAGACTGGTGTTTGTGAGGTAAAATATTTTACAAACTTAGTTCACTGTAAAAAGGGGCATTGACTTTTAGCCTCTATACTAGAAAAGTTATTAACTGTGAAATTTGGGAAGTTAAGGGCATACTACACATTAGATTTTACATGAGCTTAGAGTTTAGTGATAAACTCACCGAAAATGCATGGGTTGCTGCACACAGTTAACTGAAAAAAAAAAGTTCCAACATTATGTAACTCAAAGCAATTACTCTAAGATATCATAGTCACAGCAGTAGTTCTCCACCATCATTAAAATTACCTCTTTAATTTGAATATTGTTCCACTCTCATGACTTACTTGAATTCTTATAAAATTTGAAATGCCCTCCTAATACTTCACTTGGTTTTGTGATGAAATGTAGTCATACCACAGATTGACAATCCCAAATATCTAGGTCATGTAATTTCTTCCTGGGATATCTTTGGAAGGTACTTTGCCTGAAATTCAGACATCCTATGAATCCTTGATATTGTTCTCAATGATCCAGATCCTTAGAAATAGCCCTGCTAGGCAGATCTTGTGTTACAAACTTGATGTGGCTCCTGTTATTTCAAACCAGCATCTCTGCACACCTGCAACAATTCTGGCAACCACGGAACATGACAACAAAATTCTTCTGTGAATCTTGATGTATCTGAAGCAGTATATACTTCATTTTGTACTGCACAAGACCTGGTTAATGTGGGCATTCATTCCTCAATGAATGTGCATCCATAGTATATCTATGTCCATAAGTAAATACCTGCAAATCTCAATGATATTTAGAAATAACACAAAGAAGACTAACACTGAAGAATTGATGTGCCCAAACTCTGGCGCTGCAGAAGACTTTTGAGAGTCCCTTGTACAGCAAGGAGATCAAACCAGTCAATCCTAAAAGAAATCAATCTTGAATATTCACTGGAAAGACTGATGCTGAAGCTGAAGCTACAATACTGTGGCCACCTGATGGGAAGAGCCGATTCATTGAAAAACACCCTGTTGCTGGGAAAGACTGAGAGCAGGAGGAGAAGCAGATTGCAGAGGATGACATGGTTGGATGGCATCACTGATGCATGAACATGAGTTTGAGCAAACTGCACAAGACAGTGAAGGAGAGGGAAGTGTGAAAGTATTGCAGTCTATGGGGTTACAAAGAGTCAGACATGACCGAGAGACTGAACAACATAATTCCAAAAAGAAATCTAGGTATGAACGTGAGCAATTTGAGTGTGTTAGGACAACCTTTCTTTCATCAACTTTTAAGAAAATCAGAACAGTTAGTTAAGAGGCCAACTAGGACTCATTTTTTGACACCTTTAAAATTTCACAAATATTAAACCTATTAATATAATTTATTTTACTTCTCAACAAAGTTTAAGGAGCTCACGCAGGAAGAGGGGTGGTGAGAATTACTCAGCTTGTCTTGGTCACCAGTCTTTACCTAGTGATTAAATAGTCTGGCTCCAACCACCCAGCTCATTGTTTTTTTTACCCACAGTGTGAAAGAAAAATCATCTTTGTGCCAACCCCACATCATATAAAACCCTAACAATGTGTTGAGTGTGACTTAAGAGCCCATAATGTATTTTTCATGAAGGTAAGGAAAATCCATTAAAGAGATTAATTTGTGTTTGGAGAGCCTACCTCTCTTCAGTCAAAAGTATTTGTTCTGTTAACTGTGGTTTTCTGATATGCTATGATGGTTCAGAGTCCAATGATGGCATTGCACCATTACATCTTCCACAGATGGATATTTTATAAATTATTTAAACAGGTATTTCTCAAAGGGGATTATTGACTTGTTGCTAGACTTTCTTTTTTCTTTTTTTGGTAATTATTATACTCTAAGGTTTTTAAGAAGGGCTTTTTTTTTTTTTTCAGGAACATTCATGTTGTAAGAAGCTGCTCTTTTACACTTGAGTAATGTTTATTTGCTGCCACTCTAATAGAATTTTCTAGAGAAAAAATTGTAATGTTTATAATGCATTTCAATTGATTAGTAACAAAATAGATTTAGCCATTTTGATATGAAATGCAAATAATAGGTTGAGTTGAATTCTGTAGTTAAGAAATTTGAAGTAATAAAATGCAGTCTTTATGTTATAAATAAAGTCACACAAACTCATTCCAAGGAGGTGTGATCTGAAGGAAGGGAGCAGAGTGCATGGTTTTTATCCTTACACCACCTCAAGCTCAGTGATTTATATCTGCAGTGATTCTCAACTTAGCTCCCTGGAATTGCCTGAAGCACTTAGAAAATATACATGTCTAGGTCCTACCATTACAGTGTTTCATCTAACTAGTCCAAAGTTAAGTCTGAGGATCAATTGTTGCCCAAGTTATTCAGGTAATCCTAATATCCAGCCAAAGCTAAGAACATTAGGCTAATGGAAGAATGCTGTTTTGCTGTTTAGTTGCCAAAATCGTGTCCAGCTCTTTGAGATCTTGTGGATTGGAGCCCACCCAGTTCCTCTGTCCATGGGTTCTTCCCAAGCAAGAATACTGGCGTGGGTTGCCATTTCCTTCTCCAGGGGATCTTCCCAGTTCAGGGATCAAACCTGGGTCTTCTGCATTGGCAGGCAGATTCTTTACCACTGAGCTAGCAGGGAAGCCCCTAAAGGAAGAATAAAAGATCTAAAAGTGGAATGCCCTTGTGAGAAATGGGCAGAAAGAATAGATGGAAGCAAATATTATTTTTTTTTCTCAAATATTTCCATCAAGTAGCCTGGGTTTATATTTTCTTTCCACCTGGGACTCTTCTAATTATAAAGCATTCCCATTAAATTGCAAGCAAGGAATGAAAGTCTCTGAGACATGAGGTCTTCATTAGGTGTAGGTGCTTTTGTCTGCAGCTGAGGCTGCAGTATGTTGCACAAGAGGTTTTATGCACAAGGACACATACCTGGTGATGAAATCTAGCCTGTGCTCCCTTCTTCAGGGAGTCCTACCCAATGTAGGAAGAGTGTCTTTTCCTAATAAGTACAAAGGTGCTGCCCAGGAGAGTGGCAGTGCTGGAAGAGATGGAAGATTCATGTTGGATATTAGATGATTGGGTTAGCTGGGAGACCATGCCCTTCACCAATCTATAGGCAGCCTCAAGAGAGGAAGGAGCAGCCTCAAAGAAAATAGCAGATCCAGCCTGACATTGGACACCCATTCAGCAGCCATATTCCACTGGACCCAGAAGCCATACTAGGCAGAACAAGAACTGTGCAGTCAAAGCAAGAAAAGAAAGGCACTCAAATCCAGTGCTCTGTGACAACCTAGGGAGGGAGCTTCAGGAGGGATAGGACATACATATATCTATGGCTGATTCATGTTGATATATGGCAGAAACCAACCCAACACTGTAAAGCAATTATCCTCCAATTAAAAATAAATAAAAGAGAAAACAAAGGCCTCAAGGAAACGCTCAGTCTTCAGAGACAGCATAAGCCAAGACTTGATCCCATCATGAGGGATATGGCTGTAATAATCATCCTTTGATATATGAGTAATAAACTTCATGTTTAAGAGACTGATGTTGGGGATAATTACTTTCACTCTGGGTAAACTCATAAAGTAGAAAAGTGATCCTACAGGGTTCTGACAGAAAAGATTAGGTTAGATACATAGAAGACTGCAGGACATATAGAAACACACACACAATGACAACGGACACACACCACACCTTCAACATCTCACAGAAAAAGTCCACAGTATTTTATTAGACTTCTGGGATGTTCCAAACAAGCCATGTTTGAAACAGGAGAGGAAGAGTGATAAGACAGCAAAATAACTGAGGATATATGGTCTAGAGTCAGACTAAAGAGAATTTTAATTCTGCACGCCCTTCAAGAAATTACCTAACTTCTCACACCCTAGTTTCCTCAGTCCAGAAAAAAAAGGTTGGTTGCTGTGAGGGTTAAATGAGATGATCCATGTAAAAAGCTAAGCTCAGAGCTTTGAACATGTTTAATACTTAATAACGGTTATTATGTTTTTAATTAATCAGTTCACAATCTTAGCTCAGCAAATGAGTACACACCTTGACATTAATTCTTTGCCAACATATTATGAAATATTTTGGAATTGTTCTCATTACAAAGTAGTGTTCTCCACTAAGGGAGCTCTTCCTTTTAAAATTTTTGCAGTTAAGTAAAATCATAAGCTTGAAGAGAGACAGGTTTCTGAAATATTGGCAGGGGGCCTGGAACTTTTTAAAAATAATAATTCTTATCACCTTTTCAATCATCTGAGCCACTCCAATCACCACCAAAACACTTCTTTGTTACCATAGAGACCCATAGAGATATTCATATATTAAATAACAAACAGTAACAGAATTCTATTCTGCTCAACAACAATAGAAGTTAGAACGAGACACTCCTATTTAAATTTCTGAATTAGATTTCTTTTTGCCAGAAAATGGCCATGAAGGAATTTGATTTGAATCTGTGGAGGATTCTGCAAGTTTATTTATAAAGCAAGTTTTGGTATTTGAAATATAGTAAAGCCAGTATGCTGAATAAGTTGGTCTCATCGAGGGTAACCAGAAATTATACTTTGTTCTGTAATGATCCCTCCACCTAGCTATTCTGTATAGGGGTGATACTTACCTACCTTTTAAAACACAATTAAGAAATTTTTCTGAACTTCCCAGTCCCCCTTCCCACTTCCTTCTCAGAAACCACTTCTTACAGTAAGATTCTTTCTAAAAAGTATATCTATATATATTAAAACAATAAAAGACCCTTCAAAGTCATAATCTAAAAATTAAACTAACATAAGCAGGATAAATATTCTTGTTTTATATTTATGTACTTGTTAATTTTGTTGGTACTATGAAATCTAATTAAGCTTTTGAACTTTTTTTCCCCTCAGTCACATTTTTTATTGTTATTATAAACGTCTGCCTCTACATTGGGCTTTTGTAGTTCTGTGGAGTTTTCCTTTCTTCTTCCTTTTTTTTTCTTTCTTTCTTCTTTTTTTTCCTCTTTTCTTTTTCTAATTTTAATTTTTCATTATTTTAAAACTATTACTATTTTTTAACTTATTCCTTTGTTTGCTTTTCCTACTGTTCTTTTCCCCTTGCAGCTACTCCTTAATGTATATGAATCTTCTTTATCTACCTCTATTTAACTTTGCATATCTATTCTTTCTTTCTTTTCTTTCTTTCCTTTCCTCTCAACATATTTGTTAGTTCTGTTTTCATTGCTTTATTACCCACTTGGCACCTTGCTTTAGTTTTGTGTTCCAGTTTATGTTTTAGTTAGTTTTGTTCTTAACTGGTAAATGTAATTTTTATTTCTTTTGTTCAATATGTCAATCTACTGTACTTTAATTTTGTTGGACTGTTTTGATTTTGCTTATGTGTCTATATGTATATGTGTATATTCTTTTATTTTAATTATTATTTGCCTGATTTTGTAACTGCCATTTGTCTGGGGTTCATTTTTGGTTTTCATTTTTGGGTATTAATCTCACTTAATGCCATAACAAACCACTTGCAAAATCTTCGTTCTTGACCAGGGGTCAAGCCCTGAGCCTTTGGAGTGGCAGCATTGACTCCAAGACCCTGGACTCCCAGAGAACTAACCCTAGGGAGTATCAAATAGTGAGAACTCACACGAAGGAAACCACTTGAATACAAGACCCAGCATCACCCAACCACCAGTAGCACCCTGTGCTGAGTACCTCATCTAAACAGCAAACAAGACAAAAATATTAATCAATTTCATTGAATCTGTCTCTAATGTATCAATGGTATAATTTCCAAAAAAATATATTTTTTCTTCAAATTGTCTTAGTTTTCTCATAAAATTGAGTTGCATTTAAGGCTAATAAATTTTAGATTTTTGATACTATTTAAAATAAAGAAAATTTTCTGGATATTCTCAGACAATAAATACATTTTGTCGATTTTAATCCTCCAACCAGTCTCACTTTATAATATACTTTTTTTCATGTTAATATGTTTAGTAATATAAATTTGTGAAAATTATGTACTCTTTTCAAAGGAAAATCTCCTGGACTCTACTGCAGTCGATGGGATCACAAAGAGTCAGACACAACTGAGAAACTGAACTGAACTACTAGCTTTGGGTGTGTTTACAGGTTGGAGTGAGTGTCTGAGACACACAATAATTTTACTCTAAAGAAATCCTCCCAATTTGCAGCCCTCCTGTCCTTTTCATTTTATCCTCCTTTATATTCTAGAAAGGTGATGATTAAGAGCCAAGTACCATAAAGGCATTCACTCCTTCTTAGAGCGTCCACCACAGGTGTTCTTGAATCTCTTTATGGATTTTAGAACAAGTTAGTGTTTAATGTTTGAAGGCCTTGGTTGAAATTCTTTCCTTTTGAATACTCTTGTATAAACTGATATTCTAGAAGGTAGGTCTTCTTAGATACGACAAGGGCCAGATATTTTATGGCATTTTTTCCCCAGTTCTTGAACTACTGAAGTGTTCACTTTAGCCAAACAGATCAATTTGTATGTTTTCTAATTGGTGAAGTGTTAGTTGCTCAGTCATGTCCGACTCTTTGCTACCTCATGGACTATAGCCTGCCAGGTTCCTTTGTCCATGGAATTCTCCAAGCAAGAATAATGGAGTAGGTAACCATTCCCATCTCTAGGGGATCTTCCTGACACAGGGATTGAACCTGGGTCTCCTGCATTGCAGGCAGATTCTTTACCATCTGAGCCACCAGGGAAGTGTCATTTAATATAATGCAATGAAGTGTTCACTTTAGCCAAACTAGATCAATTTGTATGTTTTCTAATTGGTGAAGTGTTAGTTGCTCAGTCATGTCCGACTCTTTGCTACCTCATGGACTATAGCCTGCCAGGTTCCTTTGTCCATGGAATTCTCCAAGCAAGAATAATGGAGTAGGTAACCATTCCCATCTCTAGGGGATCTTCCTGACACAGGGATTGAACCTGGGTCTCCTGCATTGCAGGCAGATTCTTTACCATCTGAGCCACCAGGGAAGTGTCATTTAATATAACGCAATTATTCTTCACTCAGTGAAGTTAGCAGAAAACCTGAGGTGTAACCAGGAAAATTAATACAGCTTCCCTAAATCACTGAGTACTGTACTGTAGGTATTTTAAATCTTCTACTTCCTCCCTCTCGCCTCCTCTTTCTCCTTTAACAAAAACAAGAACTACTAGTAACTTAAGACTTTCTGTGTCTCAGGCAAAGTATCCAGATGCAGATAGCATTCCTTGAAATTTGGCTAAGCGTAATACTCAGCAACATGAAATATCCCCTTATAATGTATGTCCAGAGACTGAAACCCCAAAATCAATCATTAAACATTTTAGCCAGTACTTCAAGAAATTAGTTCCTCTGAAACCATTCCATCAGCAGTAGTATTTATCAGCTTCAGTTTTCTGAAAGAACTCTGAGCCAGTTTTGCAAAGTTACTATGGGTAGTTATTATTTTTAAAAGAGTGGAAAGGCATTTTGTTCTTGTAAGAATCTGTAAAATGTTTTTGTTCCGTTGAAAATATCCCATTCTTTCTTTACAAACTGCGGCGGCAACACCTCCCACCTGTCAGAGTTATATATACACCAACAAGAGGATTTAATCATTTTCCCAAGCTTGTGTGGTAGGCTCAGGCCCCTCCTTATCCCGGGTACAATGTGGAGGGAAGTCCATATGCATAAGGAAGAGACTCATTAACTCTATGGCAAGTCTGTGTTTCAAAGTATCTATTTTATGGAGGGTCAGAAAAGGTTATGTAACTCACTTTCATCAACATTTCCAAAATGTTAAAGTAGGCTTGTTTTCTTTTTAAAAGAACAGAAAGGAGAAAAAAAAAAGTGGAGATAATTCCTCTAATAGTATCAAATACACTTACAGGCAGACATGTGAGAATAAAAAAAATGTTATTTGCAGATTTTCAAGGGCTTAAAGCTTTTCAAATAAATGTATGCACCATTAGCATTCACTCAGCTATAAAGGCTTTGATCTTCCTTTAAAAGAAGCTAGGGGGAAAAAAGAAGGGGGGAAAGAAAGGACTGAGAAAGTGAAGCTGTCAGCAATTTGAATGCTGCCAATTATTATACCACTTATAAAGAGCTAATTAAACACTCTTGCTTCCAAAAAGAATCATCTTTACTCATTTTGTGTTCTTTTTTTTATTTATACTGTAAAGACACTTGATTATTGATAAGATCCGCGTTGCAAGCTGAATGGGAATGTCATTGTACAATAATGAAACCAATAATGAAACCATTTCTTTAGCTTACTCCAAGCCAGTCTATATGGGTATTTTGGGTTTAAGAATTCTATTCTCATGACTTCAGCTTTAAGTTCAGTTTCAACAGTTTGTAAATAAAATGTAAGATTACCGAATTTCTATCTGCATCTCTAGTTCTCTCTCTGTATTCATATCAGGACATAAATATAATTTATTACTACTTCCAGCAATTAATAATCATTGTCCTTGCATACACTGAAGACCTACTCATCACTCTAAATAAATCTTTTCCTCTGTCTCATTTTCCGCTTTTCAGTTAGTCATCAAGGCGTATTTACAACTCCCTCCTAACTACCTCGATGATGATTTCCTTCTTCTCAGTGTCTGCTTTCACTATCTTTGTTATGTTCTCATCCCCTCTCTTGGGCATTCATGAAATTTGTTCTCCATTGTTAGTTTCTTTTTCATTTTTTGAAGACACGACACTCTTCAGTGCTTATTTTCACAGTGGAACCTGAATAATCTTGCTTTTAAAACATTTCCAATGAATACATGAAATGGAATAATACAGAAAAATGTTCAAGACAATTATACAGCTTAATGAATGATATCACAATGACAATCCACTCCAGTGCTATTGCCTGGAAAATCCCATGGACAGAGGAGCCTGGCAGGCTGCAGTCTATGGGGTCATGAAGAGTCGGACACGACTGAGTGACTTCACTTCAATGAATGATATCACAAAGCCAATGTCTGTGGGACCATCACTCAGGTCAAGAAGTCAAAAATGGCCAGAACCCAGAATTTTCCCCATGACCCTAACCTCAAAACCCAGTGACTATTCAAGTATTTTTCTCAATTTCTTTGGACTTGTTTTCCTTTTTGTTTTTTTCTAGGAGTTCCCTTTATATTATGCTCAATTTCTTTGGACTTGTTTTCCTTTTTGTTTTTTTCTAGGCGTTCCCTTTATATTATGCCCATGGCCCCTTGTCCATCCATGTAACACATGACTCCTTCCTCTCCTTGACTTGCCTGTTTATTCTCTTTGTACTCTCTTTTAATGAACAGAAATTTAAAATTTTGATTTCAGTTTATAGTTCTATTTCTTTATGGTGACTGCTTTTTGGGTCCTGTTTGAGATATCCTTTCTTACTCTAACAGTGTGAAGAGATTCTTGTATAGTATATTTTAGAAACTGTATTGTTTTTTTAAATCACATCTATCTATAATTTTCCTCAAATTGATTTCTGTGTTTGGTGTGAAGTAGTGGTCAGGTTTCTTCCACACAAATTTCCAATTGTGCCATCATCATTTATCGAAAACTTCATCTTTTCCCTACTGCTGTGTAGTGCCAAATTTATTTTATGTCCTGTCCATATATCTGTTTAATCTATGCCTGAGCTTCCTCTTTTGTATATTGTTATATTATTTGTCTATTCTTATAGTACAATGTCTTAATTACTATAAATTCATAAAATTGACTGGACTACTTCCAATTAAAAAAAAAGTTTTCCTGGTGCTTTGCTATATATCATTTTAGATCGATACTTGTAAAATGTTGTTATATTCTTTATCATAAGAAAGTTTCTATGTATAATTTTTGTAATCTTTTTCATTATCATAAGCTGTTCTCAAATATATCAAATGCTTTTCTGTATCTTTTGTTGATTACATAATTTTCTCTTCTGTTATGTTAACATGATGAATTTCCCAGATTTTTCAAATATTAAAATAAGCTTATAATTACGAACTAAACTCCAAATAGTAAAACAGTATTATCCTTTAAAATATTTGCTGGGTTTGGTTTAACATATTTGTTTAAATGTTTGCATCCAATTGATGAAGAGATGCTGTGTGAACTTTTTAAAATATTTTTCATGTTTTGACATCAAAGCCTGACTTCATAAAAACAATGTGGCAAGTGTTTTTTCTTCTATTTTCGGAAAGCATTTCTAGAAAAATGGCATTACTTATTTTTTAAGATTTTAGTAGTAAATGTGGGTGAAATCATCCAGGCACAGGGTTTCCTTTGTGAAATTTAAGGTTTACAATTATTTTTATTTTAATAAAAGCATTCAGATTTTCATTTTTTACTTTGTTAATATTGTTAATTTTTGGTTTTTGAATTGCTCAATTTCATCTAAATTTGCAAATTAACTTGCATAAGATCATCTATATTATTATTATATATTATGTATAATGTATATATCAATGGTACAGCAATATAATTAAATAATATATTATTATTTTCATGTGAATGTAGTGTTCTCTCCCTTTCATCACTGATATTTATCATTGTGTCTTTTGCTTTTTATTATTATCCCCTTTATTTGCATCACCAGTACAAAACACATCTCACTTTACATGGCTCCAAATTCCAATTGTGTCATGAATATGAATATATGCATATAAAGATACATATATATATATTTATATTTCTGTGTCTTAATTTTATGCCAAAAATGAGCATATCCATGAGTTCATATGTTCTATATCAGAAATGGGTTGATGGAACTTCTTTTTTGGAGGGGGGAGGAAATGAAATTTTTTACAACATAAAAAGTCAATAAAAATTAGAACTGTATGAATTTATAGCAATAAGAAAATAAGAATAGCTATAAAAGATATTTGAAACAAGCTAACAAATTGGATAAATAAAATAAGATTATGTCACGGCCCTCCTGACATATTTGACATACATGTAGACACTCACACATGTATAGATATGTGTAAGCTATATAACTATAAAGAAAGTTAAGGTGTTTTATATCAATACTCAATATTTGGTCTTTTCTTACAAATAATAAGAGCTATTTTATTAGAACAAGCAAAATTAATATTCAGCCTTAGGAAATATTTTTTGATATGGGCGTGCTTAGTCACTCAGTTGTGTCTGACTCTTCACGACCCCATGGACTGTAGCCCTTCAGGCTCCTCTGCTCACGGGATTCTCCAGACAAGAATACGGAAGTGGGTTGCCATGCCCCCTTCCGGGGGATAGTTCAAGCCCAAGGATTGAAGCCAGGTCTCCTGCATTGCAGGTGGATTCTCTACCATCTGAGCCACCAGGGAAGCCCATTTTTGGACATAGATATAACTAAATACATGGAAAAGAAAATATTTATTTGTGCATTTTCATTTTATTTACATTATGTAGTGAAAAACAGCCAGTAGGGTGTGGGAAATGAGAAATAGTTCAAAGAGTGTCTAATTAGGATGCGAAATGGAGGGGGGAATCTTCATTACTTTTTTTTAAGGTAAGCTTCTGCTGAACAAATGGGACTATAGATTTTCTTTAAATAACAAAACGAAGAAAAAAAAATAATCTCATTGGCAACAATTACTGAGTGCTTATTATTTGCCAAGCACCGTTTAGGTTCTTTAGGAGCATAAACCCACTGTTCCTCTCAATGGCTCCTAAGGTAAGTTATTAGTATTATCTTCAATTATAAGTTACAAAAATAAGTATGAGGTAACTTCAAGTTACAAAGTTCACAAAGCCAGTAACTATCAGAGCTAGGGTTAGACTGAAGCTAAATCTGGGCTGTTAAAGATTATTCTATACTGTTGCAAACAATAAGAATGGTTTGTGTTTGTATAATTCAATGGTTTGTAAATTGGAGTCCTGGAGGCACTGGGACCTCAGTGGAAGTAACAGATATCTCTGAAAATTTTTCATGTTTTTAAATAGTGTGATAATTATTCATATTATTATATTCTCCTGTGATAAAGTATATCTGTTTAAATATTTCTATGTATGGAACTCTCTTCTAGGCCCTGGCAATATAGCAGTGAAGAAAAAATTCTTCCTCTCAATGAGCTTACATTTTAGTAGAATAAGGAAGATAAAAAAATAAGTAAATAAACATAAACAGTATCGTGTATACAGGATCATAAGCAAATGAACATGGTAGACAGTACTGGCTCCATCATTTTCCAGATGTGGTTTTCTTGGGAAAATTACTCAATTTATCTCAGTTATTTTATCTTTTCTGTAAAGGGTAGAGAATCATAGTATATATCTCACTGAAATGTTATGAAAACTAAATGAATGAATATTTATAACGATCTTAGAACTGAGCCTGGTGCCAAAATAAGCACTACCAAAGTGTATGTTAAATGTTATTTTAAGTATGTTATTAAATGCTTTAAAATAAGTGAGAGTAAAGAAATTAGGTATTAGGGTAATTAGGGAGTGGGGAACTTGGTATTTTAGGAAAAAATGATTAGGAAAGGTGTCGCTAATAAAAGTTTAATGTGAGTAGAGACATAACAAAAAAATTAATGAATTGAGTCGAGGTATTGGTAAAGAACATTCCAGGCAATGGAAATAGCAGACCCAAAGGCCCTGGATATGTGTTTGAAGAGTGGCCTAAGCAAGTTGGATTTAGAATGTCCACAGCCCAGTACAAAGGGAGGGAATGGTAGAGAGGAGACCAGAGAGGATGCTACAGGCTGAATAAAAGAGACCATAGGAAGGTTTTGAGCAGCAGGCGTGACATGATTTGACTCACTCTATAATTTTCATATTAGTTGCCACCAAGAGCTGACAGAATTGACTGTAGGAGGCAAGTACAGAAGGAAAACATTAGTCAGGAGTTATTGCAGTAGTCCAGAGAGGTGAGGTAGGAGGCAAGTACAGAAGGAAAACATTAGTCAGGAGTTATTGCAGTAGTCCAGAGAGATGAGGTTGGCCTGAACTAGTTATTACTGTAGGAGGGCATGGGAAGTGACTGGATTCTAGCAGACTTTTCTGCTTTAAGCTTCAGTGCCTCGAGCTGAACTCCTCATATATCTCCCACTGGCCTGTCCTCCTAATTATTCCTTTACTAATCTTTTCTATCTCAGTTAATGAGGACTTCATTCTTTCAGTTTTCTTCAAATACCCTTAAATCATCCTTGATTCTTGTATTTCCTAACAGCTTATACTCATTGATGAATCTCGTCAGTCTACCTTTATATCATTCTATTCTATCAGACTCTTCTGCCACCTTTTGGGTCTATGCTCCTGTTATGTTTTTACCTATATCATTAAAATGACATTTCAATGATTCTCTCTTCTTTATTTCTTCCCCCTTAAATATTTTCTCAGTAGAACAGGCAGAGAGAGAGAGAGAGCCTGTTTAGACACATCAGAAGATTTTATTAGTCAAAACCCTACATCAACTTCCCACCTCACTGCTCATCTCCTGTACCTGGTCTTCCCTTTTCTCACTTTCACTACTCTTACTGTCTCTTGAATATTCTAGGCATACACTGCCATCATCTTTAGGATTTCTTTTTCTCAAGATGCTTACTCCTTGGAAGGAAAGTTATGACCAGCCTAGATAGCATATTCAAAAGCAGAGACATTACTTTGCCAACAAAGGTCCATCTAGTCAAGGCTATGGTTTTTCTAGTGGTCATGTATGGATGTGGGAGTTGGACTGGGAAGAAAGCTGAGTGCCAAAGAATTGATGCTTTTGAACTGTGGTGTTGGAGAAGACTCTTGAGAGTCCCTTGGACTGCAAGGAGATCCAACCAGTCCATTCTGAAGGAGATCAGCCCTGGGATTTCTTTAGAAGGAATGATGCTAAAGCTGAAACTCCAGGACTTTGGCCACCTCATGTGAAGAGTTGACTCATTGGAAAAGACCCTGATGCTGGAAGGGATTGGGGGCAGGAGGAAAAGGGGACAACAGAGGATGAGATGGCTGGATGGCATCACTAACTCAATGGATGTGAGTTTGAGTGAACTCCAGGAGTTGGTGATGGGCAGGGAGGCCTGGTGTGCTGCAATTCATGGGGTCGCAAAGAGTCGGACATGACTGAGCGACTGAACTGAACTGAAAATATTCTATCCAAAGAAAGTCATATGACTGGATCTTTCACATCCTTTCATTCCTTACTCATAATCATCTCCATAATGTCTACAATACTTCAGGAAAAATGTGGCCACGGTAGCAAGAGTCTTAAAACTGTGGAACATATATGTAGGGATCAGATAAAGTCTAAGAATGGAGAATTTGTTAAGAAAAAATTTCAAAACAAATTTGTAACATAAACTAATTAGAGGAGTAGTTTTCATTGTGACTAACAGCTATGGTTTGATCTGCTCAATAATAGTTATTGTAATTTTTTTACAGGTTTTTCCTCATAGGATAATATATTAAACAATGTATCTGTATTAGAAAAAAGGCACACTGAATGAACAAAAAATCTGTTAAGAATTTATAGCAACTGTTCAAGTATTTAGTAAAATGCTATTGAGCTAGGGATAATGAAAATGTTTGAAAGTGAAAAATTTGAAAAATATTATAAAAGAAGAAGTAACCAAAAGTCAATATTTATTTATTTATTTTTACTTTCTATATTTCAGTATCACTAAGCTTAAAACATTAAGCATCTTTAACTTCTTCCTCTTTACAGAAACTTTGAGTTACCTTTAACTAGAAGGGATTGCAGAGATCAACATTTTCTTAATAAGGTCACATAATAAAAAGCCTAACAACAAAAATCCTATAGGTCTTTCAGAAAATTTCATTAATTCAATGTAAATTTTAAAAGTAAATAATAAATAACTTCAAAATTTATGTTTTATGGAGTATTCAATTGAATCCAACCCATTAGTTTGATTTTTGAGAAACTAAATTGAATTATTGAGTTCACTAATTAAATCCAGAAATGGTTTCCCTGTCATAAAGAAAGTATTCTCCTTTTTTAATAGCCATAAATATTTAACATAAATAAGTATCTCTTTTGTGTGTAAACATTTTATAATGTTCAAAATATTGTAAAATTTTACTTTTAATTAGTGTTTATTGCCAGTAGCAAGGAAATAAATGTAAAATGCACTTTTGTTTCAGATACTGATGATTTCTTTATTATAAATGGAAAAATTTAACAGAAACTTACTCTCATAAGTTTCTTCACTCTAGTTTTTCAGTTTAATCAAACACAGATGGTTTGTACTAAACTGAATGTTTATCCTTTTTTTTTTTTTTTGGTGTTTTTTAGAATCTAAAACAATTGCTTATCAGTTGAGAATCTTCCTTTACAGTATGTATTTGAATAATAAACTATTATAATAGGGACAGATGGATGTTTACACCTAAACTGGGTGATATATAATTTCCATGGTCATCGTTTTCCTTTTCAAAAGTCTATTTTGGCTTTTTTCCAGTTTCCATCCACTTCATTAATCCTTCATGAATTGTCCAACATGACAGTTATTTGATTTAACCAATTCAAAGACATCCTACTGAGTGAGTAATCAAGGCCTGCTGATTCAAGACTATACTGTGGGGAATAACTGTTTCAAACTATATTATTTCTCAGTGTATAATAAAGAACACTTGGATTTTAAGTCGAATAAAACTTGACAATTTTTTTAGGAGTCAAATAAATATCCTGTGTTCATTTTATACTTTAAAGTCTTGCATAATTTGATTGTTTACAGAAAGAAAAAGCATTCTAGATGCTCAGTCAAACTGCTCTTGAACTCTGAAATAATATTTAACAACTGTCTTCATAAATAAATCGGTTCTTTGCTTTTTGTTTTGTTCTGTTTTTGTTTTGCTTTGCTTGAGGTTCTGGGAACTGTTCCACAGTTCTACACAGTTCTAGCAAGAAGTGAAAGATGTGAAAGTTGATATATTTCCAAAGCAACAACTGTTTGCAGATTAACCTTTCTGTTAGAAGCCAAAGATGATGGAAATGATCTACATATGAATGCACCATCTTTCTATTCAAACCACATTTCTGAAAAACATTTAAAGAACACCATAGAAATGTTCCTCTTTTGATTCAGTTGGTATCTAGCACATGATATATAATTCCAGCCTTGAGTTCACTGCATTTACGAATCTTCTGGCATTTCAAGCTGTCATTCAAATCATTGTCCATTTGCTTCATTAACTTCATCAGGAGAAAGGAAATTTAAGAGTATTATGGACGAAGCAGCTTCTTCTTTTCAGTCTGGAAACTTCTCTTTCAATAAAAAGAATACTATATTAGGCCCCTTACCAACACTTTAATGGGCTCAAAAAACAGAAAAAAAAAAAATAGATGTCACCAATAAGAATAGTAAGAAATAAAATTTCTAGATAATAATCAAAACAAGCCTGGCATTTTGAGCACAAAGCTGTAATGAAATGCAATTAGTATTGAAATCTTAACACAAGAAATGACTATTTCTGATCTATATGAGACAAGAGTATCCTAAATGGAAGTTTCAACTGGATATGACCAAGGAAATCAATGAATTAGAAGTTAATATGGACAGAGAAAATAATTTGTAGAGAATTAAATTTAATTATTATTCCAGAAACTGTATTTTGTAATTCTCATTCTATCTGCTATTTTTATAAAACCAAAATTTAAAAGAATCTTTTCATTATTCTTTAAAAAATACAACAATGGAACATGAAATACAACTATAATCAAACTCATGTGGTCAGGAAAGACAGCCATATAATTATTATTCTTTACTGAAGAATTTTAACCTGATATTATGTAATAAGTTTGATTTCTCTAAAGATTGTTTCTTCTTATCTATCTGCAATGGAATGAAAATATTCTTAGCATTAATTACTTAAAATTTTAAGAGGATAGTACCAATTAACATTCTCACCAGCACTTTTGGAGGTTTCTCTTTTCTTCCCACCTCCAACATTAACCGTTCATAGACTTTTTGATGATAGGTATTCTGAGTGGTGTGAGGCGGTACACCATTGTGGTTTTGATTTTCATTTCTGTAATGATTAGCAATGTTCAGTATCTTATATGCATTTAGGTCATCTGTATGTCTTCTTTGAAGAAATATCTATTTAGATCTTCTGCTCATTTTTTTTTTTAATCCAGCTGTTTGTTTTCTTGATAATTAGTTGTATGAGCTCTTTGTATATTTTGGAGATTAATCCCCTGTGGGTCACTTCATTTACAAATATTTTCTCCCATTTTTCCAACCACTGTTGAGAACAGAGTGAAGGTTCCTTAAAAAATTAAAAATAGAACTACCATATGGTCAATAATCCCATTCCTCGCGTATATCCAAAGAATATCATAATTGATAAACTGCATCCCAGTGCTCACTGCAGCAGTGTATAATAGCCATGACATGGAAGCAACCTAAATGAGCATCAATAGAAGAATGGATAAAGGATATGCCATATAAATATATGTATATAATGGAATGTTATTCAGCCACAAAATAGAATGAAATAATACTATGTGAAGCAACTTGGATACACCCAGAGATTATCATACTAAGTGAACTAAGTCAGACAGAGGAAGACAAACACCACGTAATATCACTTTTATGTGAAAAAAAAAAAGGACAGAAATGAACTTATGTACAGAATAGAAACAGATTCACAGATTTCAAGAAAAACAACTTACAGTTACCAAAAGGGAGAGGTGGAAGGGAGAGGGACAGATTAGGGGCTTGGGATATGTTTATTAAAGATATAAACAACAAGGACTGACTGTGTAGCACAGAGAAATCTACTCGATACTATGCAATTCCCTACGTGGGAGAAGAATGGAAATATGTATGCACATAACTGAATGCCTTTGCTGTAAACCTCCAGTCATGGAACAATGGACTGGTTCCAAGTTGGGAGAGGAGTATGTCAAGGCTGTATATTGTCACCCTGCTTGTTTAAATTATATGCAGAGTACATCATGAGAAATGCTGGATTGGATGAAGCACAAACTGGAATCAAGGTTGCAGGGAGAAATATCAATAATCTCAGACATGCATATGAAACCACCCTTACGGCACAAATTGAAGAGCAACAAAAGAGCCTCTTGAGTGTGAAACAGGAGAGTGAAAAAGTTGGCTTAAAACTCAACATTCAGAAAACTAACATCATGTCATCTGGTCCCATTACTTCATGGCAAATAGATGGGGAAACAGCGGAAACAGTGACAGACTTTATTTTCTTCGGCTGCAAAATCACTGCAGATGGTGACTGCAGCCATGAAATTAAAAAATGCTTGCTCCTTGGAAGAAAAGCTATGATAAACCTGGACAGCATATTAAAAAAAGAGACATTACTTTACTGACAAAGGTCCATCTAGTCAAAGCTATGGTCAAGTGTAGATGTGAGAGTTGGACCATAAAGAAAGCTGAGTACTGAAGAATTGATACTTTTGAACTGTGGTGTTGGAGAAGATTCTTGGGAGTCCCTTGGACTGCAAGAAGACCAAACCAGTCAATCCTAAAGGAAATCAGTCCTGAATATTCATTGGAAGAACTGATGCTGAAGTTGAAACTGCAATACTTTGGCCACCTGATGTGAAGAACTGACTCATTGGAAAAGACCTTGATGCTGGGAAAAACTGAAGGTTGGAGGAGAAGGGGACGACAGAGGATGAGATGGTTGGATGGCATACTGACCCGATGGACATGAGTTTGAGTAAGCTCCGGGACTTGTTGATGGACAGGGAAGCCTGGCATGCTCCAGTCCATGGGGTCACAAAGAGTGGGACACGACTGAGTGACTGAACTGAGCTGAGCTGAATGTATCTTATAAGCCATAGGAGAAGCATAACTTTTTAATTCTCAAATAAGTGAAAGTAAATGTATATCTAATACATATGTAAAAATATTGGGTATTGTATTACATGTTAAGAACACTTTAAGACTTGAGAAGAAAAGAAAGAAAAATAGGCTTCCTAGGATAAAGTACAAAGAAATGAGTTTAGAGTTTTTAGCTCTGTATATAAACAATAACAAACTAGACTCTCATAGGAAGGAGAGAATTTCAAAGTAGAATTAGTTATATCTACCTAAAATTTCTAAAACCTGGAACTATGAAAGGGTCAGCTCTATCTCTCAGCACATTACTATTTAATCACTTCATGGGTCAAAGCATCTTTCGTATCCTAGTTGAAAAATAATTAGGTATATATTCACGTATACTTCTGTATTTCATAACTCTATTAATACTTCTTTTAATATTATCTGTTTAAGAAAATATCGCTTTGCTGGCAGTCAAACGAGTAATACTTTATCCTTAAAAGATCAGAGTGTAATACTGTTTTCCTCAAATATAAAATTGTTGAATATAAAGAACTTCTAAAGCTTTGGAAAAAGAAAATGCAAATAACTTTTTGAAACTGTTTTATCTCATTCAAATTTAAGCTCATGGTGTTGACATGATCTTCCTTCCTAGCTTTGATTCCAAGAGTTAATTTGAAATGATACATGATAACCATCCAAATTGAAAGGTCTAAAACTCTATCAGTCTACTTTCCTGCAAAATAATGATAATCTGTGTCCATATTCCAAGGTACAGTCAAATAGTAAAGCATTATATTAAAGAGATTAAACAATTTTTGTCTCTCATATGAACTTATTATCCTAACAGTACTGAGTTTTCTCCATACCTATGCTAATTACATATGGCTTTCAGGAAGGTACATTTTGAAATAGTATGTGTTTTCTTTCACAGAAACTGTAAGTACATATCTTGATGAATATTACTGTACAATAAATATAAAATACATAATTTCCTTCAAGCTTCAAATTATCTTTCTCTGTTTTCTATCTAAAAATATATTGATTGTTCTCAAAGTATATAAAAGAGAAGACATGATTAGCTTTAAAGAAGTGAAATTTAGGGCGGTCCTAAGATGGCAGAGGAGTAGAACGGGGAGACCACTCTCTCCCTCACAAATTCATCAAAAGAACATTTCAACGCTGAGTAAATTCCACAAAACAACTTCTGAATGTGGCAGAGGACATCAGGCACCTAGAAAAGCAGACCATTGTCTTTAAAAACAGGTAGGAAAAAATATAAGAGACAAAAAAGGAGACAAAGGAGGTAAGGAGGGAGCTCCATCCCGGGAAGGGAATCTTAAGAGAGGAAACAGTCTCGCTGTCGAGTCTGTGGCGAGCCTTGGAAGCACAGAGGGCAACATGTCAGGAAGGAAAAATAAATAAATAATTAAAACCAACAGATCACGAGCCCCACAGTAACTCCCCCAGTGGAGAAGCAGGGCAGACGCCTGCATCCGCCACTAGCAAGTGGGGGCTGGGCAAGGAGGCGCGGGAGACGCGGGCTGCAGTGCTTTGGAAGATTTGACCGGAACACCCTGCGCGTAACCAGAGCGAACTAACTTGGGCTAGCAAACCAGACTGTGGGATAGCCACCACGCGAAAAGCTCTAACCTAAGACACCGCCAGGACTGTGCACAGAACAAAGGATGAAACAGAAGTAGCCGGCTGCAGACCATCCCCCTCCGGCTACAGGCAGCCAGAGCCATAAGGGTTGGAAGGGGACAATCGCAGCCCAAGAGAGACATTACATACCAAAATGCAAGCAGGCTTCTTTGCTAACTAAGTCTTCTGGGGGTTCTGGACAATCATCAGCTGCCAGAGAAGGGATGCCAGTGATACACCCAGAAAACTGAGCAGCAGAGACGGGAAAGGCGACAAGTCGCAGTGACTGCGCTCGCCAAACACCTGAGCTACTCGGACTTGGGAAGGGCACAAAACACAGGCCCAATCGAATCTGAGCCTCCGGGCTACCTGGGTGCCAAGCCTGAGCAGCTTAGACCGGGGCGGTGCATGCAGCCTAGGGCCGGCCTTAGACGATTCCTGGCGGAGCAACATAGCCTGAGCGGTGAGCGCTGCGAGCAGAGGCAGGCCCAGCGGGGCTGAGACACTGCAAACACATGCCAGTGTTACTTGTATACAGCATCTCTCCCTCCCCACAGCGTGACTGAACAAGTGAGCCTGAAAAAAAAAAAAAAAAAGTGTCCACCACTACCCACCCTGTGACAGGGCGGAAGTCAGACACTGAAGAGACCAGCAAACAGAAGTTTAACGGAGGGAACCGCCTTGGAAGTGACCCCACACCACCCACAACACCAGAGAAAGGGCCAGATACATCTTTACTATTTTTACGATCATTTGTTGTTGTTGTTGTTGTTGTTGTTGATATTGTTGTGTGATTGATTTTGCTTTTCTTTTTCCTCTTCTTTTTTTCTTGTTGATATGGTTGAGTGATTGTTTTTGCTTTTCATTTTCCTCTTTTTTTTAAACCTTTTTAAATTTTAAGTCCTCTATTTCTCCTTTAATTTTTATTTTTATAACCTACTATTCCTTTGAAAAAAAATAACCTATTTTTAAATCAAATGCTGTATATACTCTTTTTTGTGGTGATTTTTTTTAAATAATTCTTGTGGCTTTTTTTTTTCTCCTTCTTCTTTTTTTTAATATTGTATTTTTTGAAAATCCAGCCTCTACTCTAGATTTTTAATCTTTGTTTTTAGGTATTTGTTGTCAATTTTGTACATTTAAAAACTCAATCTTCAGTACCCAGTTTTACCTGAGAGCGAGATTACTGGCTTGACCACTCTCTTCTCCTTTGGACTCTTTTTCTCCACCAGGTGGCCTCTGTCTCTTCCCTCCCCCTTCTCTTCTCTACCCAACTCTGTGAATCTCTGTGTGTTCCAGATGGTGGAGAACACTTAGGGAACTGGTTACTGGCTGGATCTGTCTCTCTTCTTTTCATTTCCCTCTTTTATCCTCCTGGCCACCTCTGTCTACTTCCTCCCTCTCTTCTTCCCTGTATAACTCTGTGAACAACTCTGAGCAGTCCAGACTGAGGAATGCACATAAGGAAGTGACTACTGACTAGCTTGTTCTCTCCTCTTTTGATCCCACCTCATCTCATTCCAGTCACCTCTAACTACCCCCTCCCTCTTCTCTTCTCCATGTAACTAACTGAAACTCTCTGGGTGTCCCTCAATGTGGAGAAACTTTTCATCTTTAAACTAGATATTTTATCATTGGTGCTGTATAGATGGAGAAGTCTTGAGGCTACTGTAAAAATAAAACTGTAAACCAGAAGCAGGAAACTCAAGTCCAAATCCTGAGAATATCAGAGAACTCCTGAATCCAGGGAACATTAATTGATAGGAGCTCATCAAATGCCTCCATACTTACACTGAAATCAAGCACCACCCAAGGTCCAACAAGTTCCAGAGTAAGACACACCATGCAAATTCTCCAGCAACACAGGAACACATCCCTGAGCTTCAATATACAGGCAGCTCAAAGTTACTTCAAAACCATAAACGTCTCATAACCCATTACCGGTCACTCTATTGCACTCCAGAGAAAGAAATCCAGCTCCACCCACCAGAACTCCATCCCAAGCCTCCCTAACCAAGAAACCTTGACAAGCCACTGATACAACCCTGCCTACAGTAAGGAAACTCCACAAATAAGAGAACTCCACAAATTCCCAGAATATAGAAAGGCCACACCAAATGCAGCAATATAACCAAGGTGAAGAGACAGAGGAATACCCAGCAGGTTAAGGAACAGGAGAAATGCCCACCAAACCAAACAAAAGAAGAGACACGGAATCTACCTGAGAAAGAATTCCAAATATTAATAGTGAAAATGATCCAAAATCTTGAAATAAAAATGAA
>SJXQ01012187.1:0-20785 GCA_006408695.1 Aepyceros melampus
TGAATCCTAATCTTTAAAATGCTAAAAAACAAAGTATATACTCTGCCACAAAAGCTATCACTGCAATTTTTCATTCAGTTAAGAATAAACTAAATCATTATTAATAATGGGCTTTCCAGGTGGCACTAGCAGTAAAGAACCCGCCTGGCAATGCAAGAGACCTAAGAGAAGAATGTTTGATCCCTGGGCTGGGAAGACCCCCCTGGAGGAGGGCAAGGCACCCCACTCCAGTATTCCTGCCTGAAGAATCCCAGGGACAGCCACCTGCCTCGACTCTGTGACGTTTTGTGCCAGATCCTGAGGATACAAATTGAAATAAGCCATGGACTCTGGCCTCAGGGATCTTTTACTGTTAACGCATGCCTTCTCTGCTTTGTTAAATTTCTTTTTAAAAAAGCTTATAGTCTCAGGCTGCGGGAGGAGCAAGGAAAGGGAGCTGGTATGTAGACAGATCATTGCACTGTTCCTCCCATCTGTACCACTCTGACTTCTAATGAGATCTCAGGTCCATTGGGAAAGGGTCTGTTCTTATGTTTGTTTGTAAAGTGTCTGCCTACAGTGGGGGAGACCTGGGTTCGATCCTTGGGTCAGGAAGATCCCCTGAGGAGGAAATGGCACCCCACTCCAGTACTCTTGCCTGGAAAATCCCATGGACAGAGGAGCCTGGTGGGCTGCAGCCCATGGAGTCACAAAGAGTCGGACACGACTGAGCGACTTCACTTTCTGTTCTTTGTTCTGACACCTGCTGGGGTGGCCAAGCCACATGTTAGGAAAAGGTGGGCTGATACACCGCGATAAGTAAGGGCACAGTCAGGTGGGAGCTGGAAACCCACCTTTGCCGCATTGTCCTCAATCTTGAGTAAGTCACCTCACCTCCCTGAGTCTCAACAAAACAGGGTTATAAACACAACACCACCCGGGGTTTCTGTGAGATGTCACATGGAGAGCTCACGGTGGGCACGCTGCGACTCTTCCCTAAAGGCTAGCGAGTACTGTTATTGTCTCACTATATATCTTGTGCTCCTGCATAATAAATATTCCAAGTAGGGATGGCGGTCTCTGCAATCTCCTGGGTTTGGGCAGCTGGAAGAGTTCCAGTAGTGGTCGTGGGGCTGAGCCTTTCAGAGACGAGATCCCGTCTTACTTCTCATGTGATCCTGGAGATCCCATGAGTCTCTCCTATCCTGTCCTCCCCCGAGCTCTTGTCTGAGATATATGCCCACCAGCATCTCGCAGGACCACATCCTACCATTAGCGTTTTTCTAAAGGACAAAGAGCTGGGATCCACAGCAGCTTCAGACAGTCCACTGGTTTTAAGGATGCTCTTTCCATAAGAACCAACCTCTATGTATTTATTTTCTATACGCATAAAGAAAAAAAATTATCTGAACGCTCTAATTTCTTTTAAATTTTAAAATCCTGTTACATACCTTAGATAATTATAACCAAGACTCTGCAAGCCATCTAAATTGCAAATAATTGACTATTTGGCTCAAGAACTTTCAGTCTGTAATATATATACACACACACATACATATATACACACACATACATATATACACACACGTATGTAATGCTTCATGAATTTTCATGTCATCCTTTCACAGCAGCCATGCTAGTCTTCTAGCATGGTTTCAATTTTAGTATACATGCTGCTGAAGTGAACAGCTTTTTAAATGAACTTAAACTAGGGTGAACACATATCACCTATGGCCTCTTTGTACAATTTGCTGTCTTAAGATTATCCTGGTTATATTGCCAGATTTTCACCCCACTCCCCAGCAAGTTCCGCGCTCGTAGTGGAAAAGCTCAAAGAGGGCACTGACCTGTATGAATTGCATTCTTCCATAGTGGGTAAATAGTGGAGGATATAATCTTCAGAGTTATTAATGTAATGGACGAAACTCGACAGTGTCTTCTGAATAGGAATCTTTGTGCTTATATTTTTGACATCAGATTGAATGGAATTCAAGGTCTTTTTAAACTCTGAAAACAAAGACGCCTCAGTTATGCATTTTCATAGAGGAGACAAGACACTTAGTTTTGGAACTTAATTGAAAAGCTTGAACCACTTTTAGCTCCTCCCATGTTATGCAGATGTTTAAAATATGAGAGGATTCTACAACAAGCATGAATGCAGCCAAGTCTATTGAAAAGCAACTGTTTAACAAAAGAGCAAGCTATGAGAACTGACTTAAATGACATGGTGTGAAATCAAGCCAGAGTTTTCTTCTACTTATTTCACTAAAAAAAAAGAAAAGCAAAATGGACCAAGTGACTAAACTGTACTGTGTGCCTGCAGCAGACAAGGCATTTGTACATATGTTACCTCATTTCTCATTTCCAATTCACTAACAGGGATGCTGGGCTCATACGGGTTAAATCACTTGACCATATGTCTGTTTTTCAGAAAGTACTAGAAATGGGATTAAAAACTCAGGCTCACCTACCTGTAAAGCTTCTGTTAAATGATTTTGGAAAAAAAAAAAAAACTATTTAATAATATAAGAATCCCTCCATCTACCAAATAGCACTGAGGAACACAGTAATTCTCCACGAACAATTTTTTGAACATGTGACCTCAGGTGACATTTTTGTTAAAATTGTATTTGACTCATACAAATTGAATCTTGCTAAAGTCTACCTGGTCTCCTACATGCAAAAAGCAGTACTATTCCCAGCAGTTTCTATTAACATGCGTGCTAATCTCTCAGGGAGGTTATGTTGCATCTTTCTGGAATGTGTGTGATCATCAAGGCAGGTCCTGGGATCAAAGTCAGCAGGGGTGGGGATGGTGACGACTCACTAAGACCTGAAGGGGGGGCCTCATCCACAGTGATTCTTGACGAGGGACATCCCAGAAACATACTCATCGGTCAAGGTCTGCTGATTCTCAAAGGCAGATACACATCTCTGCAGCAGTGGAACCAAGACTGGCAGGTCTCAGGATGCAATCCAGGGCTCCCGGGAGCTGGGAGCACCGTCCAAAAGGAAATGACATCACTCTGGTGGGAATTTTTTGTTTGAAATTGTGTGGTCCACCTCCATGTGAATCCTCAGGAGCTCCTAGGAGTCAGAGTGGGTGGACTTCTCCTCCACATGATTCATGCCTAGAGACCCCAGGACCCTCCACCCGGAGACTCTGTAGTTCTCTCTTTTTTAAATTAATTAATGTGTTTATTTTTGATTGCCCTGGGTCTTCGTTGCTTTGTGCAGGCTTCCTCCGGTTGAATGGGGGCTGCTCTTCACTGAGGTCTGCGGGCTTCTCCTCTCGGCGGCGTCTCTTGCTGCAGAGCACAAGGCACGCAGGCTTCAGAAGCTGCAGCACTCAGCTCAGTAACTGTGGCTCGCGAGCCCCAGAGCACTCCGGTTTTCGGGCTCTTGCAGGACCAGGGCTCGAACCCATGTCCCCGACACTGGCAGGCAGATTGTTATCCACTATGCTACCAGGGAAGTCCTCCAGGTCTTTTTGTTCACCCTGAGATTTCTGGGGGTTGATACACATGGTATCCAACCAGTCCATCCTAAAGGAGATCAGTCCTGGGTGTTCACTGGATGGACTGATGTTGAAGCTGAAGCTCCATTACTTTGGCCACCTGATGTGAAGAGCTGACTCATTGGAAAAGACCCTGACACTGAGAAAGATTGAGGGCAGGAGGAGAAGGGGACGACAGAGCATGAGATGGCTGGATGGCATCACCAACTCAATGGACATGGGTTTGGGTGAATTCCGGGAGTTGGTGATGGACAGGGAGGCCTGGCGTGCTGCAGTTCATGGGGTCACAAAGAGTCAGACACCACTGAGCGACTGGACTGAACTGAACACGTGGCATACAGATACCCCTCTCTTAAGGGCAGTTTCCTCCTCTCCAAATCGGGCCCGTTCCGCTTCTCCACTGTGTTCCTCCCCACACTCCGCACCCTGACACTGAGAAAGATTGAGGCAGGAGGAGAAGGGGACGACAGAGCATGAGATGGCTGGATGGCATCACCAACTCAATGGACATGGGTTTGGGTGAATTCCGGGAGTTGGTGATGGACAGGGAGGCCTGGCGTGCTGCAGTTCATGGGGTCACAAAGAGTCAGACACCACTGAGCGACTGGACTGAACTGAACACGTGGCATACAGATACCCCTCTCTTAAGGGCAGTTTCCTCCTCTCCAAATCGGGCCCGTTCCGCTTCTCCACTGTGTTCCTCCCCACACTCCGCAGCCTTGGTGACTCTGTACAAGAGCTGCCGCCCTCTCGGCAAATACCTTCTTCCAGCTTCAGTTTGGACATTGCTTCCTCCAGGAAGCCTTCCACTATTCTCTCCGGCCACTGGATCCCTTGCACACACCTCACCAGGTTCCCAGAGGGTGGTAAAAGCCAGCTGTAGGGTTCATGCCCAGCTGTAGGGTATGGAAGGGTCATGCCTCCCTCACATCCCATCCCCAGAACCCAGCAGCAGCGGGCACACAGCAGGCAATCATGGGCACTAAAGGTTGTTTGGGACGGACATGCAAACCCTCACTTGTCTTCAACCTGGGAGGTGGCAGGGGGCGCTCTCTCAGACTCAAGAAAACTCTGGCTCGTGTTCAGGTGATGGTAGTGTGTACACCCGGCCTCGCGCATGCAAACTGCACGCCTTGCTTGGCCAGACTTACAAGGGAGGGTGGCACGTATTGGCAGAGGAGGTCCAGGAAGAAGAAACAAAGAGAGTAAACACAGAGATTAGTAAGCAAGTGGCTCTCAGATGTACAGTGTGGGTTATCCCTCAGATGCCAGCATGGGAAAGCCAGAAGTCTGTCTTGAATAGGTCAGTATTTTAAACAGAAGGGAAACCACAGAACATCCAAAGCACTATGTAGTAGGAGAAAATGCTTTTTACTCAAAGTCTTAATGGGTTGAAAAAACAGTATTAGGGGAAAAAAAAATCAAATTCCTCCAACACAACATTTTAAAACCACTCCATCAACAGGTCTTCCTGGTGGCTCAGCTGGGAAAGAACCCGCCTGCAATGCGGGACATTCACAGCGAAAACAACCCAGATGTGACCTTCCAGACCATAAGCTGTGCCTGTTGTTGGCTCTTACAGTGTCTGCCAGGTTATCATCACAGTCTGACCCTCCTGCAGCTTCCAGCCACAGGAGGATGTTAATTTGTGTTTAATAGTATTTTTTTTAATTGATATCATTTGGTGAAGGTAGCATTATTGAAATACTCATTTAGTTTTGTAGTTTGGGGTTTTAGTGAGAGAATATTTTTTTTAAAAAAGAGGGAAAAAGAACAATTCTTAATGCATTTCTTTGTGCTAACCAGCCAACTCTTACCAAGGAGACACAATTACTTCTGACTGGCAATCTCACCTGTTATGAAGTCCCTGGTTTGATTTTGCACTTCCTCAGGTATATCAGAAAGAGAATCATTGGCCTAAAGAAGGTTCAAATAAAATCATTATACAGAGTAAGTGGAAGAACATTTCATAGTATTCACGTTCAGCTCAGAATGGAACAGAGAAGCAAAATTCAACCTTTATCTTCAGGCTGAAATGATCACGACATGGTCATTAAAAGTCTAAAAAAAATATTCTCCTTTAGAGAGGACTTGCTTTAATTTGTATCCATTAAAAGTTTTTAATTTTCAGTTCATGTTAAATGTTTCCATATATTTATTGCAGTGTTTC
This sequence comes from Aepyceros melampus, assembly GCA_006408695.1. Classification (NCBI taxonomy): domain Eukaryota; kingdom Metazoa; phylum Chordata; class Mammalia; order Artiodactyla; family Bovidae; genus Aepyceros; species Aepyceros melampus. Next base: position 5,667 of record SJXQ01012187.1, read on the forward strand.
TCAGCTGGGGGCAACTTTGTCCCCCAGGAGATATCTGGCAATGTCTGGAGATGTTCTGGTTATCACAACTGATAATGTCCTTGCCATTGGCGGGCATCAGACAGGGACGCTAATAAATACTTGCCAGTGTACAGGGCCAGTCAAAGTGCCCTGTAGTTAAGATACCCTGATCTGTACAGTGTACCGCATGCAGCTATGAAGTGAAACTCTAAAAACAGAATCTTATTTTCCAAAGCAATTGCATGATAAAATTGAAAATCTAGTCTCAGGGAGAATAGTAATGTCCTAAAACACAACTTAGAAAGAATACAAACTGTGGTAGGCTCAAATGAAAATCAAAGCAGCCATGCCAAGCTCTCTCACTCTTGGGCTAAATCCAGGAAAGGACAATGTCGTTATTTCCAAGCAACTTACCTAAAGAGCCAGACTCCTGTCTAGAAGGGGTTTAATTTGTGTTCCTTAACTGTCTGCTGGTGTATTTAGGCTTCTGTTAGGGAACACTGTAGTGATTGCCACCTGTTACGAACTGAATGTCTGTCTCCCTGGAATGTATATGTTGAAATCTTGACCCCCAGAGTGATGGAATTAGGAGGTGGGGTCTTTGGGACATGATTATCTCATGAGGGTGGAGCCTCCATAAATGGGATTAGTGCCCTGTTAAAGGGGACCCCCGGAGAAGGCAATGGCACCCCACTCCAGCACTCTTGCCTGGAAAATCCCATGGATGGAGGAGCCTGGTGGGCCGCAGTCCATGGGGTCGTTAAGAGTCGGACACGACTGAGCGACTTCACTTTCACTTTTCACCTTCATGCACTGGAGAAGGAAATGGCAACCCACTCCAGTGTTCTTGCCCGGAGATCCCAGGAATGGGGGAGCCTCATGGGCTGCCGTCTGTGGGGTCACACAGAGTCGGACACGACTGAAGCGACTTAGCAGCAGCAGCAAAGGGGACCCCAGAGAGCTCTCTCTACTTATTGAGGATACAATGTGAAAACCTAGAAGAGGTCCCCCTTATCTGAACCCAACCAGGCTAGCAAATTTATCTTTGACCTTTAGCCACAAGAACTGGTCAGAAATACATTTCCATTGTTTATAAACCACCTGGTCTATCATATTCTCTTATAGAAGTCCAGGCTTCCCAGGTGGTTCACTGGTAAAGAACCCGCCCGCCAATGCAGGAAATATAAGAGACGTGGGTTCCATTCCTAGGTCAGGAAGATCCCCAGGAGAAGGAAATGGCAACTCCAGTATTCCTACCTGGGATATCCCTAGGACAGAGAAGCCTGGCATGCTGCAGTCCATGGGGTGGGAAAAAGTTGGACATGACTTAGTGACTCAACAAAACAATCTAAGTTACAAACTTTATAAGATTTGTGGTGACAATAAGTTCCCACTTCAGCTTAGCAACACTGATGCCATAAAAAGGAAGTTCATGACCTGTGTTTCCTCCAAAGCAGCTAAGCCACCCAGCACACTGGTGCTTGCAGTGGCTTTGGCACCTGACCTCGACATTTATCTGTGTTTGGACTTGAGGAGGTCAACCATCACAACAGGTTTAATGTCTAGAAAAGGATTTACAGATCTTCTGATTCCATTCCTTCATTTAACAAATAAGATGACGTCAGAGTGCAGAGACTGAGAGTTTCTAACGACTTGTCTAAGGGGACACTTACTTCGTTAGCACATGTAGATGAGTGTTTGATAGATAGCTGATGACTTCTTTTATGTTCATGCTTTAAAAGATGGAGTTGAGAATAAAGCTATCCTCTCCCTCTTCAGCTCTTGGGGAAATTCCAGTATTCTGGACCAAGGTGGTCCCTGTCTTTTTTTAGGGTTTAAAGTCTTGTGGGACAACCAAGACAGGAAAGCAATAGTCACTGTGATGAGGAACTTAACAAAGAATATTTGCGATGCTCTAAGAGTGTATTAAAAAAGGGTTCTGATCTGGTCAAGATGCCCGGGAAAGGCCTCATTAAGGAGGTGAAATATAAAACTTCAGGTAGCTACTAGTAGCCCAAGAAGCTGGGCAAAGGACAGGGAGAAAAAAAGAAAATGCCAGGCAGAGCACACAGTCTGCACCTGAGCAGAAGTGAGGAGGGGCACCACGTGGCTGCCTCCCTGGCAGAGTGTGAGAGCGCCTTGAGTGAGAACCAGCACAACGTCCGCGATGACACCCATCCGGTCCTGGAGAACAATATCCATCACCCTTCTTGGCAACTCGGCTGCAGAATGTCTCTGCTTTTTCGCTGTTACCTAGTTTCTTATGCACTACTCTACTCTTGAAAATAATCTAAATAAGCTACTGTGTTTTTTGTTTTTTTTTCTCTAAAGACCATACCTTTTGGACCAAGCTGGACAAATCTGTTGAAGAATTCCATCAAGCTGAGTAATGTGTCCATCCAAAGATGGGAGCTGAAATTTTGTAAAACAAAGTATAAGGCCAGGTGGTTACCCCACACCCCCAATTCTTTGTCATAAGCAAGGGATCTTCTTAAATTCAACTTCTGAGACATCTATATTATAAAGGGTGTGGCCTACATTTCTTCTGAACAACAGCATATTGTGGGGAAAACCATTGGCTCAGAATGGACCCTACAATTACTGATTTGACATGTTTGGAGGTCTCCCATAGCAGTCAGCTCAAAGTGAGGGCAAGAAATTTAACACAGATTGAATACATGTGACTTCACATGTGATTGAATACCGGGACTAAGCATTGCTGAATACAGTTGTAAACAGCTTCTTAAAAAATAGCCTTATAAAGAGAATCCCTGGTGGGTCTGCGGTGAAGAATCCACCTGCCAATGCAGGAGACGTGAGCTTGATCCTGGGTCAGGAAGACACCCTGGAGAAGAAAATGGCAACCCACTCCAGTGTTCTTGCCTGGGAAATCCCATGGAGAGAAGCCTGGCAGGCTACAGTCAATGGGGTTGCAAGAGGTGGATATGACTTAGCAGTGAAACCACAACAGTCTTCAAAAATGTCAGTGTCACCAAAGAAAAACTGAGAAACTGTTCCAGGTTAAAGGAACTAAAGACACGTAACAATTACAGACAATGTGTATCCCAGACTGGACCTGGAACTGGGAAAGAGAAATCAATTTTAAAGCGTATTTTTAAGAAAAATCAGCAAATTTTGAATATAAACTGTGGATTAGATGGTGGTATTGGATCAGTATTATGTCACCTTAATTTTGGCAGTCATAATCATTATGTAAAGTTAGGAAACACTTCAAAATATTTAAGGGTGAAAAAGCATTATGTCCACATCTTTCCTCTACATGACTGAGAAAAGAACAGAATGCCTAGTGTTGGACTCATACAGATGATAGTATAAACAGATGGCAGGTACATAGATAAATGGATGAAATAGTATAAGTAAACAAAAGAGCAAAGTGTTGACAACTGGTGAATCTAGGTTAAAAAATGTAGGCAGGGAAACTGGTACCATCATTAAAAATTCTCTGCATGTTTTTTAAAGCACATCACAATTAAAAGTTACTCCCCAAAGGACTCAATTTCAAAGAATTTAGATGCAAGTATACATCCTACATGGCAACCCACTCTGTTGTTCTTGCCTGGAGAATTCCAGGGACGGGGGAGCCTGGTGGGCTGCCATCTATGGGGTCGCACAGAGTCAGACATGACTGGAGTGACTTAGCAGCAGCAGCAGCAGCATACATCCTACATATTGCTGTTCAATGACAACAAAAGTTATTGTAGTAGATTCAACACAGACGTTGAATGTGAAGTGTTTGAATAAAACTGATTCACAACATGTGAGAGTGAGAAAAATCTAGCTATATTGAAACACTGTTTTACATAAGCGTGACATGTGCATATCACTCGGCTTCCCAAGTGGCTCGGTGCTACAGAGGCCACCCACTAACACAGGAGATGCCTGTTCCATCCCCGGGACAAGAAGCTCCCCTGGAGGAGGAGATGGCAGCCCGCTCCAGTACTCTTGTCTGGAGAATCCCATGGACGGAGGAGCCTGGTGGGCTACAGTCCATGGGGTCACAAAGAGTCAGACAAGACTTAATGACTGAGCCCCACACACAGGTACATATCACTATAATGAAACATTAAAAATATAAGTACTCATGATTATTTTATCTACATCCCAGAACTCTATATTTTCAAGTTGATCCAAAGCCTTTCTTTTTCTAATCTTCTTGGGATTGTGAGATATTACCTTATATTTTGGTATCTGTGGTTAATATACTAAGGCTATCATTTAAAAGCACAGTTTAATTTTTAAAGGTCTGCAAAAAGGCATTCTGCTTCCTTTTTCATTTTTAAAGCTGAATTCATCACAGATACATTGGTCCCAATGCAGAGAGGGAAGGGGGAAAGGCAATACCAGGATTGGGAATGAAGAGGTACAAAGTACTGTGGATAAAATGAGTAAAGGATTCACTGTACAACACAGGGAATATAGCCAATATTTTTTTAAAAACACACACTGAAATTGTCAAAGTAAAATAAACAGAGAAAGAAGAATGGTGGGGAGCTGAATTCATTCTGAGGCTGGCAGTGCATGCTCAGTCGTTTCTGGCTCTTGGTGACCCCACAGACTGTAGCCCACCAGGCTCCTCTGTCCAAGGGATTCTCCAGGCAGGAATACTGGAGTGGGTTGCCGTGCCCTCCTCCAGGGGATCTTCCCCACCCCAGGATCGAACCTGCGTCTCTTGGGTCCCGCACATCAGCAGATGGATTCTTGACCACTGGCGCCACCTTGGCAGCTCATTCATCCTGATATGTTTCAAGCAACGAATGGCAGAGAGCTCTCAGGGAACATTTCCCATCCTCCCTTCTCTCCAGTTGCAGCTATTCCAACGTGGTGGCCACATCACCAGGAAGGCTGACAGAGATCCCCCCACTCCCTGGCCACCGGTCCCCTGGTAGGTGAACCACGCTGAACCCTCCCCAGCCATCCCAGTGACACCGCCCTGGAGCAGGACTGCCCTCTCCTCACGTGATCAAAATTGGCAATGTCATCCAGGACGCTCAGAGACTTCCTGATGCTGTCGCACTTGGGCGCCACTACAGGTAAGGAGCACTGGGGATCCCTGAGTGTTTGCTCCATGCTCGTTTTCTCGTCTCTCAGGCTGGCGTGAAGATATGCAGATGAATGCTTCATGTCCGTTAAGACATTGTTCATTCGGACCAGGGTATCTCTATTAGTTTTCATGTCTGTTAGGAACACAGCTTGCTTCAGAACAGAGGCACCTGCTGGGCTGACCAGTGGGGGATAAAAATCCCTTCCCATCTACAAAAGGACCTTAAAGGAACTTGAGATCAGCTTGCAAAAATGACACTGGAAGGCATCCAGGAGAGCCCGCTATGATGGGCAGACTGACAGGGGAATACAGGGCTACTGTGGCCCTGTCTGCCTCTGCCAGCGACTCCAGCCAGCTCAGTTCCCCCATTGGGGGTTCTTTCAGACACACAGGGGCGAATATCAACCTAGGAATGAGACTGGGACTCCTGGGTGAAGCATTAAGTGGCTGGCGTTGGAGCAGCAGCCACAAGAAAAGGTGTCCCCACCCTAGCCTTGCCCAGCCTTGAGGAGGTCAGCCCAGACACCGCCAATCCCAGGTAGTTTTAATTCACAGAAAACCTGATGACACCCAGACAGATCTTAGCGATGGATATTAAAAAAGCTGGAAGTAGACACAGCAAGAGATCACAGATTTGGTCCCTTATCTGCCGAATCGAAAAAGACATGATACAAATAAACTGACTGACAAAACAGAAACAGACTCACAGACGCAGATAAAGACTTTATGGTTAACAGACTCACAGACATAGAGAATGAATTTACGGTTGTCGACGGGGGAAGGAGGAGAAGGAAATGGCAACCCACTCCAGTATTCTTGTCTAGAGAATCCTGCGGACAGAGGAGCCTGGGGGCTGATGTCCACAGGGTCGCACAGAGTCGGACACAGCTGAAGCGACTTAGCAGCAGCAGCAGCAGGGGGGAAGGGTCGGAGGAAGGGATACTCATGCACATGGACGTGGGATGGACATGTACACACTGCGATATTGTAAATGGATAACCAGCAAGGACCTGAGTAGCACAGGGAACTCTGCTGACTGTTACGTGGCAGCCTGGATGGGAGTGGGGTTTGGAGGAGAATGGATACGTGTGTGTGTGTGGCTGAGTCCCTCTGCCCTGCACCTGAAACTATCACAACACTGTTAATGGGCTATACCCCAATATAAAATAAAAAGTTTAATTTAAAAACAAATAAATAAATAAAAGGAGAATATTTTAAAAAGAGAGAGAGAGAGAAGAACCCAGATTTAGATTCAGGCAGTCTAGGTACAGATTTCAACACAGATACTCCTTGTGTAACCCAAAGCAGATACCTGAATATTCTTCAGCAACTTCCTCATCTGAAAAATGACAAGGCCACCACAAGGCTTATCACAAAATGTGGGGATCAGATGATTAGAGTGAAATCCCTCAAGGGCAGAGTCCGCCTCTTTTGTTTTAGAAGCCTCCAGAACCTAGGACACATTCTTATCCTTGGCGATCCCTACAGATTGTTTGCTCTCTGATTTCTCCGGTGCTCAGGAATCGATATGCATGACTAGGCAGGTAGCAAAATATAACTCTTTTCTCCAGTGACTTAAAATCACAGCATGAGAGATGTGAAGTTTAGAGGACACTGCTTTTTGTCTTCCGGGCTCGCAAAACAGATGGTGGGGTATCAGGTCACAACAGGGTGTTACTAGGAAAAGTGTGATATGAAGGTCACTCAGTCATGTCTGACTGTCTTCGAGCCCATGGACTATACAGTCCATGGAATTCTTCAGGCCAGAATACTGGAGTGGGTAGCCTTTCCCTCCCCCAGGGGATCTTTCAAACCCAGAGGATCGAATCCAGGTCTCCTGCATTGTAGGCGGATTCTTTACCAGGTGAGCCATAAGGGAAGCCCAGGAAAAGGGTGAATGCCCTTAAAAGCTGGTTTCCCCAATTATCTCTGGCAACCACATAAAACTTGGTTCTAAAACCACACACACACTCTAATGCTTTTATGTTGTGGTCTCACCCCAGTTCTTCTAGCTACCTTCCAGGACTGGATCAAAATTCAAGACAAAGAATGTCTGAAGCAGACCCCAAGATTTTCTGTTTCGATAAAGTGAGATCCCCATTTGGGATGAAGAGGCAGACAATCCAATCCTGGAAGCCTCCCCAGGTCTTAGAGTAAGTCACCAGACCTAGGTTGGGGTGCCACCTTGGATGATATGGGCAAGGCCATCTCCTAAGGGTAAACCTGTTGAAGCCTCACCTAGACTCAGAGACTCTCCTGTCAGCCAAGAGATGACCCAACCAACCTCCTAATTTGCAGATGAGCAAACAAGGTTCCGAGAGGTGAAAGAGTTTGCCGAAGATGCTATAACAAGGCAGTAGAAGAACTACCATCTTAACAGTAATTTGAGATAATGATAGAGACTTCATCAAAAGCTGCTCTGAGCCTCACCTCACCTTTCCCACCCGCCTCCCAGGCTTAGCAGCAAAGCATGGAGCTGGTACCCGGCTCACATTAGAGGCTCAAGAAGCATCTGCCATAGGGCAGCAAGAGCGCGGCTGCAACTGGAAACACACAAGAGAGCGCAAAAGAGCGTTCCCAAATATGACTCACCACACAACGCGTACCTCACGCTTTAATGTTCCGTGGTTTACGCCCATAGCCCTTTCCACTTTGACTTCAGGATGAGTCATTTCAAGGCAAGAAACGAATAAAAACGACAAGAATGATGGATGATAAAGTGAGTTGAAGGCCCAGAAAATGTGAGTCCATTTACGAACCATGTGTAGGGACCATGCAGCTTATGGGTGGCTATACTGCCATGTCCCAAGAATGACTTAGAAATAACTCAAAGGCTTCAAAGCATTTCATAAAATGTCTACTGGGTGACAACTCTGGGAGTCTTTCCAAGCCTACCAAGATCACACATATTATGTATCTGAAGTCAGGGGAAAGATATTTTAGATTCTCAATTTTAATTAATTCACATTTTACCAGCTCATAGCATACTTCCTTTATAGGTCCTGGCCTGCAGCTCAAACATGATTTGCAGAAATCCATTTGCAGCTTTCTGCTTTCTCCAAAGGCCGTTCCGATCCATTCCATTCAGTCGCTCAGTCGTGTCCGACTCTTTGCGACCCCATGAATCCCAGCACGCCAGGCCTCCCTGTCCATCACCAACTCCCGGAGTTCACTCAGACTCACGTCCATTGAGTCCGTGATGCCATCCAGCCATCTCATCCTCGGTCGTCCCCTTCTCCTCCTGCCCCCAATCCCTCCCAGCATCAGGGTCTTTTCCAATGAGTCAGCTCTTCGCATGAGGTGGCCAAAGTACTGGAGCTTCAGTTTTAGTATCATTCCTTCCAAAGAAATCCCAGGGTTGATCTCCTTCAGAATGGACTGGTTGGATCTCCTTGCAGTCCAAGGGACTCTCAAGAGTCTTCTCCAATACCACAGTTCAAAAGCATCAATTCTTCAGATGGGGCCAGATGCCATGATCTTCGTTTTCTGAATGTTGAGCTTTAAGCCAACTTTTTCACTCTCCTCTTTCACTTTCAACAAGAGGCTTTTTAGCTCCTCCTCACTTTCTGCCATAAGGGTGGTGTCATCTGCATATCTGAGGTTATTGATATTTCTCCCAGCAATCTTGATTCCAGCTTGTGTTTCTTCCAGTCCAGCATTTCTCATGATGTACTCTGCATAGAAGTTAAATAAGCAGGGTGACAATATACAGCCTTGACGTACTCCTTTTCCTATTTGGAACCAGTCTGTTGTTCCATGTCCAGTTCTAACTGTTGCTTCCTGACCTGCATACAGATTTCTCAAGAGGCAGGTTAGGTGGTCTGGTATTTCCATCTCTTTCAGAATTTTCCACAGTTTCTTGTGATCCACACAGTCAACGGCTTTGGCATAGTCAATACAGCAGAAATAGATGTTTTTCTGGAACTCTCTTGCTTTTTCCATGATCCAGCGGATGTTGGCAATTTGATCTCTGGTTCCTCTGCCTTTTCTAAAACCAGCTTGAATATCAGGGAGTTCACGGTTCACATATTCCTGAAGTCTGGCTTGGAGAATTTTGAGCATTACTTTACTAGCATGTGAGATGAGTGCAATTGTGCGGTAGTTGGAGCATTCTTTGACATTGCCTTTCTTTGGAATTGGGATGAAAACTGACCTTTTCCAGTCCTGTGGCCACTGCTGAGTTTTCCAGATTTGCTGGCATATTGAGTGCAGCACTTTCACAGCATCATCTTTCAGGATTTGAAACAGCTCAACTGGAATTCCATCACCTCCACTAGCTTTGTTCGTAGTGATGCCCTCTAAGGCCCACTTGACTTCACATTCCAAGATGTCTGGCTCTAGATTAGTCATCACATCATCATGATTATCTGGGTCGTGAAGATCTTTTCTGTACAGTTCTCCCGTGTATTCTTGCCACCTCTTCTTAATATCTTCTGCTTCTGTTAGGTCCATACCATTTCTGTCCTTTATCGAGCCCATCTTTGCATGAAATGTTCCCTTGGTATCTCTAAATAAGGCTGCAAAGAATTTTTAGCAAAGAAGAAGAAAAAAAAAAAAAACTTGGTGAAGCAGTTTCCTAAGTACTGGCAACACCAGAGGCTAACATTTAACCACATAAGCTGGTTTTAAGAAATATATAAAACTCCATAATACGGAAAGCACTTAAAAGAAAAATAAGGTCTGTTTTAATTGATTTCGATCCAGCTAGAATTGTAAGGCAAATGTTAAACATTGGGCAAACCAGGAGGCTGACTCATTGGAAAAGACCCTGAGGCTGGCAAAGGTTGAGGGTGGGAGGAGAAGGGTGCAACAGAGGATGAGATAGTTAGACAGCACCACCAACTCAATGGACATGAGACTGAGCAAGTTTTGGGAGCTTGACAGGGAAGCCTGGTGGGCTGCAGTCCATGGAGTCTCAGAGTCAGACACGCTTGAGTGAATGAAAAACAAGGACAAGGCAAAAAAGTAAAGTACGTGTCAACCAGGCTGCACCATTCATACACTTTTGCACAGTGGTTATGCTCACATAACTTTGGAGCTGGAGGAGACCTTGGCAGAACAACACTCCAGTGAACGGGCTCAAGCGGGATCTGGGGTGCAGAGGTGCCTGGCATCCCCGTGAGGTCACACCAGCTCTTTCTTTTTATTTAAGTGTTGATTTACGTGGCTGTGCCCCGTCTTGGTTGCAGCACACAGCATTCTTAGTTGCAGTCTGTGGGATCTAGACTCTGACCAAGGATTGGTGAATCCCCTGGTGAAGTGGCAACATTTGACGTTATAATGAGCAGACCCAGAGGATCCGCCGGATGCTGGAGGCAGTGGACAGGGAAGGTTCTTACGTGTCTACTGGACACAAGGGAAGAAGTTGCAAGATGAAGCAGCAAGGAGCCACTGGGCCCCCATCTTTCCTCCTAGTTCTGTTCCTGCCAGTTAAGTAATATTTTCTGCTAAGACTATCTCTCAGAGTTTGCTCAAATTCACGTCCATCGAGTCAGTGATGTGATCTAACCATCTCATCCTCTGCCATCCCCTTCTCCTCTTGCCATCAATCTTTCCCAGCATCAAGGTCTTTCCCATTTTATAACTAATGCCATTCAACTTTCAATAAAAGATGGTAGCATGCAGTTTTGGGGCCATGTCTTGGCCATGATCACAAAGAGCTCATTCGTAGTGTGGCTGCTGGAGGAAAGAGAGGTAACGTTGTAAGAACATGTACTAATTAACAGGAAAAAGAGGTTACACTCCTTGGACAGTGAGCTCTTTATCTAAAACACTCTGTTCTTTTTGTGCATTTTTTTCTTTCACTCATTATGTTTTTGCTCCATAGCAGGCCCTCTTTCAGTTTTTAAAGATCACCATATTTCCTTGATTCACAGGCTCCTTTCACTTCCTTTTTACATTTTGACTTTCATGAAATGAGGATGTATATTTAATCAATATTGCATTTAATGTGATTCTTTTCCCCAAAAAAGATTACTTATTAATCCAATGGTCTATACAATATCTGCTGCCTTAAAATCAAGGAGTATTATAGTCTGATAAAGAATCATAAATAGCACAGTATATATTGACTAGGAAATCAGAAGCCTTTAGTTCTCCTTCCTCATGTGTTGAAGCCTGGAGAGGGAACTGATGATTGTCCACTGTGTTAGTTATCTATTGATGCAGGAGATATTATTTGGAAAGCCAGCAGTTTAAAGCTACAGAGATTTATTATCTCACAGTATGTGAGGGTCAAAACCTGGGACTGGCTTAGCTGACTGGCTGGGCTCAGGATCTCCCAGGTCTTACAGTCAAGCTGGCAGCTGGGGCTGCATTCATCTGAGGACTGACCGGGGCTGGTCCATCAGCTTTCTCAGTCAATGACCTGGTTGGCAAGAGGCCTCAGTTCCTTACCACCTGGGGGTGGAAGGGCTCGTCCTCAACCCATCTCCTTCCCCCACAATTATGGTTCATGGATAGAACCAAGATTAACCATTAAATGAAGATTTATTTCCACTAGTTTAAGTAGATACATTGTGAAATGCTGGACAACTGGTATACCCTAACAATACCCCAGGAAGGACAAAAGCAAGAATCCTTTTTTGTTGTTGTTTTCTTTTTTCCTCCTCCATCCACCTTCCTTTATTCAGATACCACTGAGCCTCTGCTGTGATTGGTGATGATTTAATCATGGGGTAAGATTCATCCTACTGATCTAAAGATCAGTTCAGTTCAGTCACTCAGTCATGTCCGACTCATTGCAACCCCATGGACTGCAGCATGCCAGGCTTCCCTATCCATCACCAACTCCCGGAGTTTACTCAAACACATGTCCATAGAGTCAGTGATGCCATCCAACCATCTCATCCTCTGCAATCCTCTTCTCCTGCCCTCAATCTTTCCCAGCATCAGGGTCTTCCAATGAGTCAGTTCTTCACATAAGGTGGCTATTGGAGTTTCAGCTTCAGCCTCAGACCTTCCAGTGAATATTTAGGACTGATCTCCTTTAGGATGGACTGGTTGGTTCTCCTTGCAGTTGAAGGGACTCTCAAGAGTCTTCTCCAAAACCACAGTTCAAAAGCATCAATTCTTCAGTGCTTAGCTTTCTTTAGATATTCTAAAGGTAGGCCTTGCTGTTTTAAACTTCAGTCCTTAACAGGGTTAAATACACAGTCTAGGAACCCAGTTGTTTCTGGACAGAGGTAATATAGGGCTTCCCTGGTGGCTCAGATGGTAAAGAATCTGCCTGAAATGCAGGAGGCCTGGGTTCGATCACTGGGTTGGGAAGATCCCCTCGAGAAGGGAATGGCAACCCACTCCAGTTTCTAACCTGGAGAATTCCATGGACAGAGCAGCCTGGTGGGCTACAGTCCATAGCGTCGCAAAGACCCGGACACAACTGAGTGACTAACACACACACAGAGTTAATATACACACATATCTGCACGTATACACATGGATTAGTTGCAGAAGGTTCTGCGGCATTTCGGCAGGTGAAGCACATGCCACATAGAGTCTAGAGAACGCCTTCCGGGACTCACATCGGAATGAACGCTGGGACTCACGGCTGCAGTGGAAAGCAGGGTGCTGGCAGAGGAGACTGTGAAGAGTGCGGGGCCAGGTGTGGAAGGACGGGAAGGGAGGAAGGAAGACAGGGAGGGAGGGAAGGTGGGGAGCTGCACTGTCCCAGTGGAGGCTGGACAGGTGGACACCGTCTGGGTTCCGGGGCTAACCGCTTACCTTCTGCCAAGTCCTTGATGTCCTTCAGCACAGGGAGCACTTTGGGTTTGAGACGCTCATAAATGCTGTCTCCCACCAACATGTTAATATCTAAATCCCAAGAAGTAGAAGGGACGTTGAGGAAGGGCTCTTTCTCTCTGCCTCTGACCTCTAGGTCCCAGGGCAGGGTCCCGTGGCCTGGTTTAGTCTCTCCCACTTTGCACCTCGTAGCCCACTTGGGCAGAAACTGTTATGTGGCAATTTCTCTGCACACGTCAAAGTGCCCACACCGGCTGCGCCCTTCAGAAGACTTAGCGCAGACTTGGTGCTTCTTCGACCCGGGAACCTGTGTGCCTTCTCACCTTGATCCCTGGCTGCCCGTGTCCCGCCCCCATCTCCAGCTGGACCAAGGTCACTGTCGCTCTAGCGACACCTGGAGGCGGATCCTTCTTTGTTGCTGGGCTGCCTTGTAGGACTTTTAGCCACATCCTTGGCCTCTACCAACGAATGGGACCCGACCTGATCAGGACATTGAAATTGCCTCCAGGCATTACCGGATGTCTTGAGGGCAAAAGAGGCCCTGGTTGCTAACAGCTGAGCACCACCCACCCCTCTGTTCCTGAAGCCACGGCTCCTCTGGGTCCCGCTCTGTCTTTACCAGCAGACCTGACAGAGGCCCACTTCTCTCGCGAGGGGAGGGAAGCAGAAGCACCGAGGCTGCAGGAAAGCTAGAGCAGTTTCACAATAAACGCAAGGTTTTAGTGTCTGAGTCACCAATGACACAGTCAGTAACACCAGGGAATTACGGTTCTGTTTCTCCCCTGTGTTCACGCAGGAATTGGAGAAACGGCATACTTTGTTTCTTCGTCTATGTTTTACGGGAGATGACCACGGCATCTTCTAGCCAAGACAAATAACCAAATTTGAGGCAACGTTCAATGTTACTCACTATCCAGATCGTCAAATGCTTTCTCCTTAGGGTGGGTAAACTGGTCCAGTATATAGTCAATTTGCTTTAAAAAAAAAAAAAAAACAAAGAGTCACCAATGACACAGTCAGTAACACCAGGGAATTACGGTTCTGTTTCTCCCCTGTGTTCACGCAGGAATTGGAGAAACGGCATACTTTGTTTCTTCGTCTATGTTTTACGGGAGATGACCACGGCATCTTCTAGCCAAGACAAATAACCAAATTTGAGGCAACGTTCAATGTTACTCACTATCCAGATCGTCAAATGCTTTCTCCTTAGGGTGGGTAAACTGGTCCAGTATATAGTCAATTTGCTTTAAAAAAAAAAAAAAAAAAAAGGTTACATGAAACCTCCTCTTAAGGTCCAAGCCACAATAAAAAGAGATTTAACATCTGAAAAGAAGGCAGGACTCCCAGGTGGCTCAGCGGTAAAGAATCCACCTGCTAAGGCAAGAGACAAGGGTTCAGTCCCTGGGATGGGAAGATCCCCTGGAGAAGGAAATAACAACCCACTCCAGTATCCTTGCCTGGGAAATTCCATGGACAGAGAAGTCTGGCAGGCTACAGTCCATGAGGTCACAGAGAGTCGAACACGACTGAGCAATGAAATCACAAACACATACGAATATTAGCAAGTCAGTGTTTATAAAACAGGTTTCATTACCAGAGCAATTTCAAGCAAACGGTGTGGGGTCAATTATATTGCCAAGAAGAAAGGACAGTGACACCAGAGATACTGCTTTTTAAAGAAATCATGAGATATAAGTATTATGCTATAAAAATAACATAATAAAGACAAGAAATAAAGTGAAATGGAATAAGAGCAGGCATGCATGCACGCTAAGTTGCTTCAGTCATGTCTGACTCTGTGCGGACCCCATGGACAGCAGCCCACCAAGGCTCCTCTGTCCACAGGATTCTCCAGGCAAGAATGCTGGAGTGGGTTGCCACTTCCTTCTCCAGAAATAATAGCACTAATTCTGAAATGAGACTTTGTACTCTTGGGAAAAAACAAAATCACTTACTAGGCCTTTATTCCCTTATCTGCAAAATTAAAAGACAACACCTGGATGTGAGCAGGTTCAAATGCGATTCCAAATATACAAGCAACTCTAAAAGGCCTCAGACACAAAGCGTCAGGGGAAATACAGGCTGTGGTCCTTACCCTTGGCACCACATTCAGGAGAGTTCTCAGGTCATTGAAGTTACTTTCTGACAATTTCCGAGTCTCTTCCACGTGAGTCCTCATGTACTCATTTGCCGCAAAACCATAGATGATCCCGATGCTGCAGGAAAGGGGATGGAGAAGGGGACACATTTACTGTGCCCGCTGCGGCCGAGGGACAGACACAGAACAGCTCCGCAGCCAGGAGGGAGATGGTCTTCC
>SJXQ01012187.1:22145-77598 GCA_006408695.1 Aepyceros melampus
CACACACACACACGCACACACACACACACACACAGGTACCACACACGTACCACTGCTTCCCTCAAGAAGACTATCAGGAAGAACACGAAAATCGTAAGATTGGCCCGGGCTTTCCCATGTTTGGGCTAATCTAGTTTGTCTTTGTTAACTACTGCATTGTCCAGGTTGAAAAGGAACATGAACTTTAGCATTAAAATGTTATATGAGAAGCTGCACATAACAGGGTACATCTTATGTCATTCTATTTTATGCAAAGTACAAAATCAAGCAAAATGATGAAGCTAAAAGTGGTTATTTTGGGGGAGGGGTTGGTAATGATATAATCAAGTGTGTTGACTTCATGGAAACTCATACACGTGCGCTTATGATAATGAACACTTTTCTCCCTGTTAGATGTACTTCAATAGTTTCAAAAACACTGCATGAGGGACTTCCTTGGTGGTCCAGTGGTTGAGAGTCCATCTTGCAGTGTAGGGGACACAAGTGCGATTCCTGGTCAGGGAACTAAGATTTCACATGCCACACAGCAGCTAAATCTGTCTGCCTCAACTACTGAGCCCGACCACCATAACTGGTGGCAAATAATGAATAAGTAAACAAATATTTTAATACACATACTACATGAAAGACATCTGGCATGAAAGCTGCTTTACATGAAAATAAAAACCATATTTTTTGAGCCACTCAAAATGTCTACATTTTATTTTATACATTTTTATATATGTCTTAAAATTTATATATATGCCTATGTTTTATACATTTATCATTTTAAGGTAAGAAACAGTGTCAGACTTTATTTTGGGGGCTCCAAAATCACTGCAGATGGTTATTGCAGCCATGAAAGTAAAAGACGCTTACTCTGTGGAAGGAAAGCTATGAGCAACCTAGATAGTATATTCAAAAGGAGAGACATTACTTTGCCAACAAAGGTCCGTCTAGTCAAGGCTATGGTTTTTCCAGTAGTCATGTATGGATATGAGAGTTGGACTGTGAAGAAGGCTGAGCACCGAAGAATTGATGCTTTGAACTGTGGTGTTGGAGAAGACTCTTGAGAGTCCCATGGACTGCATGGAGATACAACCAGTCCATTCTAAAGGAGATCAGTCCTGGGTGTTCTTTGGAAGGAATGATGCTAAAGCTGAAACTCCAGTACTTTGGCCACCTCATGGGAAGAGTTGACTCATTGGAAAAGACTCTGATGCTGGGAGGGATTGGGGGCAGAAGGAAAAGGGGATGACAGAGGATGAGATGGCTGGATGGCATCACCAACTCGATGGACGTAGGTGTGGGTGAACTCCGAGAGTTGGTGATGGACAGGGAGGCCTAGTGTGCTGCGATTCATGGGGTTGCAAAAAGTCGGACACGACTGAGCCTGAGGGACTGAACTGAACTGAACTGAATGTTGACTAATTACTAACAATCTCTTGACAAGTTAATTTGACCAACTGGTTTGTTTAAACATTAAAATGTTTATACAGAGTGAAGTAAGCCAGAAAGAAAAACACCAATACAGTATACTAACACATATATATGGAATTTAGAAAGAGGGTAATGATAACCCTGTATGCGAGACAGCAAAAGAGACACAGATGTATAGAACAGTCTTTTGGACTCTGTGGGAGATGGAAAGGGTGGGATGATTTGGGAGAATGGCGTTGAAACATGTATATTATCATGTAAGAAATGAATCACCTGTCTAGGTTTAATGCAGGATACAGGATGCTTGGGGCTGGTGCACTGGGATGACCCAGAGAGATTGGTACAGAGAGGGAGGAGGGAGAGGGGTTCAAGATTGGGAACACGTGTACACCGTGGTGGATTCATTTTGATGTATGGCAAAACCAATACAGTATTGCAAAGTAAAATCAAGTAAAATTTAAAAATAAATAAATAAAAACTCAGTTTTGAAAAAAGAAAAATAAAATAAGATAAAATGTTACATTTAAAACTGCTAATCCCCAAGGCCCTGTTGGATTTAGCCACTAGGTGGCAGCAAGAAGTTACATAAACATAATACACACTGCAGAAGTTATCTGCAGAAGTTACAAAACTGTTTGTAACCATAGAATAGAAAACGTAACTATGCTTCTAAAAGTTTTGCAAATAATATGCAAACTTTGGGGGAAAATCTGATTCAGAATATGAACACTTTTGCTTCTTCACCAAAAGCAGCCTTTTAAGAATTATATGTTAATATTTTAACAAGTAGGGTGGCCAGCTGTCTTTTTTGCACCAAGCCTCAACTGTTCCCAGGACACCTCTCAGTCCTGCATAAATGAGTAATCGTTTGTCCCATTTCCGTCATGAGTCATTCCAAGAAGTAAGGTTGGTCCGGTTACCATAGAAGGGGGGTGGTAAATTAGGAGGTTGGGATTAACATATACACATTGCTGCTGCTGCTGCTAAGTTGCTTCAGTCATGTCCGACTCTGTGTGACCCCATAGACGGCAGCCCACCAGGCTCCCCTGTCCCTGGAATTCTCCAGGCAAGAAAACTGGACTACTATATATTAAATAAATTACCAACAAGGACCTAAGGACCTGCTATATGACACAGGGAATTATGCTTAGTATCTTGTAATAACTTATATGGGAAAAAAATCTAAAATACACACACACACACACACACACACACACATATATATAGATATTGCAGAAAGGAATGGCTACCCACTCCAGTTATCCTGCCTGGAGAAGTCTATGGACAGAGGAGTCTGGCGGGCTACATACAGTCTATGGGGTTGCAAAAAGTGAGATGTGACTGAGCGACTTTGGTATATATATACACACACATATTCACACACACATACACATCATATGTGTATATATACTTATATTTATATATATGTATGTATATATATATATATACACATACATATACGTGTGTGTATGTATAATTGAGTCACTCTGCTGTATGTACACCTGAAGAGAACACGATACTGTAAATCAACTATACTTCAATTAAAGAATTAAAATTTTCAAAACAACAAATACTTTCCCATAGCAATGTTACATAGATGCATTGGTCTTTCCAAACTAACCCCCAACAATCTATAAGAGAATGCTGAACTATTTCTCATGGTTGACAAGGTGCAGCAGGCTGCGTTGCAGCAGGAACACGAGATGCGGGATCTGGTCCCACAACTGCCAACAACACATACTGTGTGAGCTTGAGAAAGTCCTTTCCTTGTGTGAGCATCAGGTGGTATTACAAAACTGTAAAAGCCATCAGACCAGTGCTTCTGAGACAAAGGAGAATGGTACTGGGTGTCCATGAGGGCTCCAGGATTTTACGTTTGCATTCATGCTGACGATAATCTTTCAAAATGAAATTAACAATAGTCTCTGGCATGTGGAGGACCACCTTCAAATCCATTCTGGTCTGTCTTAAGTTTGCATTAGTATTCATGATGCTGAAATTACACCAGAGCAATAATGCTCAGTCACTCAGGCGTGTCCAACTCTTTGCGGCCTCGTGGACTGGGGCCCACCAGGCTCCTCTGTTCATGGAATTTTCCAGGCTAGAATACTGGAGTGGGCTGCCATTTCCTTCTTCAACAGCAACAATGGCTATTATTAATAAATGATGTATTCATGCAAAATAAGGCCAAACAGCCCAAAACAGCAACTTTGAAGTAATGTCAACAGAAGGAAAAAAAAGTTGAGTTACAGTAATATTCCTGAAGCCTTTCTTACCACGCCAAATTGCCACCCCTCTATATGGTAAGTCAGGGTCACCACCTGATAGCCCTGCCCACCAGAGGACTTCACAAAGGGAGGCTCTTACTCTTCCCCATCATGCCCAAGTTATCTGTCATTGATCACTCTCCAGACCCATGTTTCACGTAAGTCAAAGCGCACTCGGCAAACAAGCAGCAAGTCCAAGTCCAGGCTGGATGATCTGTGACACCCAACCTCCACTCAGTCAGCTCAGTCGCTCAGTCGTGTCCGACTCTGCGGCCCCATGGACGGCAGCACACCCGGCCTCCCTGCCCGTCACCAACTGCCGGAGCTGGCTCAAACTCATGTCCATCGAGTCAGTAATGCCATCCAACCATCTCGTCCTCTGTCATCCCCTTCTCCTCCTGCTTCAGTCTTTCCTAGCATCAGAGTCTTTTCCAGGGAGTCAGTTCTCCCCATCAGTATTGGCCAAAATATTGGAATTTCAGCTTCAGCATCAGTCCTTGCGATGAATATTCAGGACTGATTTCCTTTAGGATGGACTGCTTTGAACCTTCCGTTGGATGGTTACAAACTAACAGTTTTGTTGTTAACTTCTCCCTGAATCCCCTGGATAGGAGACCACCTTGCCTTAACTCCCAGAAGGCTCACCCTGAAGTTCTGACAGGTTTTTCTCACTTCATACTCTTTTGCCTATTTCCACCTGTGCTGAACTGCCCTAAAAAGAGGTGGGAACAGCTTCTTGGCCAACCTTGGGTAACGCAGGGTCTTGTGTCCAAGGTGGGTGCTCGGTGCAGGTGGATTTAAGGACTGGGCTTTGAGTCATCGGGTCCATTTAGAAGACTAGCCATAGGTTCAGAGTGTCCCAGGCAGAGACTATCCCTTTACTGGATAAATGCCTTCACTCCAAACATAAATCAGGAAACACGGCATTGCAATAAAACAGCTGACTTTCAATGCAACACATTTAAGGACACATTTCTGTTTCTCAGTTATGAATCTAATTAAGATGAAAGCCATGGATCATTTTTCAAAAACTGTACTAAAAGAATTCTGAGATAGAATTCAGCCAACTTTCAAAGCTGATTTTCATACTCACAACTCACTGCAAATTTTATATTTAAATTAAAGATGGCAAATTCAAATGCCTATGCAGGCAGGCAGAAAGCATGAAGGGCAAAGTGTGTGGGCTGGACTGGGGGAGCTGAACAATCAGAGGTGGTGTTAGCAGAGATTCTCTGTGTTGCCTTGATGGAAGAAGACCAGAGTTGCCAGATCTTCCAATTATTCACAAAAAGCTGGGAATCTAAATAAAATTTCCTATTTTAAAAAAAAATTTCCCGTTTTTAAATACTACCAGCAAATCAAAGAAAATAAAATTCTGAATACTACACAAACCAATTGTATAACTCTCATTATTCAAATAGAGATTAAGAGGGTTTCCCTGGTAGCTCAGCTGGTAAAGAATCAGCAGTAAAGTGGGAGACCCCAGTTCGATTCCTAGGTCAGGAAGATCCCCTGGAGAAGAGATAGGCTACCCACTCCTGTATTCTTGGGCTTCCCTGGTGGCTCAGATGGTAAAGAATCTGCCTGCAGTGCAGGAGATCTGGGTTTGATCCCTGGACAAACCACTCCAGTATTCTTGCCTGGAAAGTCCCCTTGGACAGAGGGACCTGGCAGGCTACAGTCCATGGGGGCACAAAGAGTTGGACACGACTGAGTGACTAAGCACAGCACAGCAAATTAAGGGGGCTCCCCTGGTGGCTCAGTGGTAAAGAAACCGCCTGCCAAGCAAGAGAGGAGAGTCAGATCCTTGGGTCAGGAAGACCCCCTGGAGAAGGAAATGGCAACTGACCCCAGCATGCCTGCCTGGAAAAATCCCATGGACAGAGGGGCCTGGAGGGCTACAGTATATGAGGTCTCAAAAGAGTTGAACACAACTTAGGAATAAACAACAAGAGAATTTAAAAGTTACATTTGAGGAAGTGGGATGGGCATGTTGGTTTAGACATTCCTTTATTCAATGTTATTTTGGGGGAAAAAATCACAAGAATTAATATTTTTTTTTAATGACTAGCAGTCAACTATTGGCCTTCCTTAGTAGCTCAGGTGGTAAAGAATCTGCCTGCAATGCAGGAGATCCGGGTTTGATCCCAGGGTTGGGAAGATCCCCTGGAGAACAGAACGGCAATCCACTCCAGTACTCTTGCCTGGGGAATTAAATTCCACGGACAGATAAGCCTGGCGTCTGCGATCCATGGGGTCGCAAAGAGTCAGACATGACTGAATGACTAACACTGTCACCTTCAGTCAACTCTTAGGATATAATGATAATGAGGGAAATTCAATAAAATGATAGCCAGTAAAATAAAGGGAATAAAATTTCAATCAGATGATAGCCAAATGACTAATAGTTCTCTGGCACTGACACAAAAAGAGACTTTAAGCTATCAAAACACATACTCTTACAACAAAATCTCTTGGAAGTTTTTAGCAGAAGATGGGCATTTATTTTATGATATAGTAACATGACACTTTGTATATTTTACATGGACAGACTACTTTTCTCTCATATACACTTAAAAGTAAATGTTTACAAGTTTTTAGAGTTTCTAAACCTTTAATATGGGTAGCAATTTTTTTCTACCAATTTCTACTGACAATGAAGTTCACCAATAAGAGCCGTATAAATGCTTTAAGTCTGTGACCGCTTACTTTTTAAAGATAACTTTTCAATTTCAGTTTCAGTTTTAAATAAATAGCCTCTCATTAAAAAGTCTCATGATTTTCCAGACATGCTAGCTCTATTTCTTTTCTAGAAGTTTGTGGCCTCCGAACCCGGAACTGACATCACATCCCAAGACCAACAACAAAAATGAGCTTTGAAAAGAGCCACCTTCCTGAACATGACTGGGATTCCGTTTTCACCGCAGTAACTGGCAAAAGCTGACACCGTACTGGTACACTTCGCGACGGCTGCAGGCTGGAGAATAAAGGCACAGCTGTGCTTTTTGTTGTTGCTTATAACCTTTTTGAAATTCTGAAAAATCCAGTGATGATAAATGCAAAGGAAAGAAAGGAGAGAAAACCTGTTTTTTTCTGGAGCAAGACACATCTGCTTAGAGAGTCCACTGTAAGATGCGGCGATGCAATCAACTGCTGATCGTCAAACAGACTTACGTAAACATACTTCAGTGTCTGTGGAATTCGAACATTCCACAGCTGCCTTGGGAAAAGCTCAAAAGGAGAAAAAGAGCGTGACCACATACATTCCACATATACCAGGGGATCTTTCTCCTTGATACCTACGCCTTTCTCAATTAGAAAGAAAAGATTTTAAAATTTTTGCAAAACAGGATGTATAGAAAAAAAAACCCAAGACATTTAAAAACCAGCTTCTTTTTTAATGTAACACTTAGTATAGAACCACAAAATGGTACTGAACCTGATAAAAGGCACGTGGACTGCTCTGGGTTCTGAAAGGACTTTTTAAAAAAATCACATAAAAAGATTAAATACGAGTGGTACTCAGTCTCCTCTGAGGTCTTTGGAAGCGTATGCTAACACCTCTTTTTCTTTCTCCTTCTGCCTTCTGATTTTGTGGACACTCCTTCTTCTCTTATTTTATCTAATCTTCTGACTTTGTAGACCTAGTTTCTCCTCCTTTTTATCTAGTCATAGCATAGATATTTCTGTTTTCCTCTGGTTTTTAATCTTCTTGGCTAGTTTTGATTACTTGCAAACATTTAAAACAACTCATGGTGTTGAAGAAACTTACAGACAAGTACGTGTTCTAAAAGGATGACTTAAAAATCACTATTTAAATTTTTAAAATTCAAAGTAAAAAAGTTTAAGCTTCTAATCTGAATTTAAAGTAAAACCAAAACAATCTCAATACTCCTCTTATTTGACCTATTTATAATTTGTATATAAATTCAATATATTGTGTGAAATAAATTAGTTTAAAATTTGTCACAGCCTCAAAGAACGGATCCAGTCTGGTTTGTAATGTAATGTAATGTAAAGTCACTCAGTCGTGTCCGACTCTTTGTGACCCCATAGACTGCAGCCCACCAGGCTCCTCAGTCCATGAGATTCTCCAAGCAAGAATACTGGAGTGGTTTGCCATTTCCTTCTCCAGGTGATCTTCCCGACCCAGGTATCGAACCCGGGTCTCCAGCACTGGAGGCAGACGCTTTAACCTCTGAGCCACCAGGGAAGTCCCACTCAAGTAAAACTTATAATTGAATATCATAATTTTAAATTCAATACAGTTAAACCAGTCAAAATTATGATATTCAATTATAAGTTTTACTTGAGTGGGGAAAATATCTTCACTGAATGTATAGCAGATTATAGAATCACAGATGTATTTTTTTTAATTATTTTCTAAACTAAAATATACTCAAGGAAAAAAAACTCATCTAAATGTGTTTGATGAGTCTGAGTTCTCAAGAATAAAAAAATTTATATAGCATTCATTTTACACAAACTGAAGCCAAGCTTATTGCTGACACTGAAGCTTTAACATTTATACATCCTTACCACACATGTGAAGTGAAAATTATTAAGTAATCATTCTAATAAGAAACCCCAGGGACAAGTATTTTCAAAAGACACTTTGTCACCTGAACCTCGTCTTTGATGTCCAGGGGTGTGCAGAGAGGAAGCGGTAGCACAGTTCAAGACTCCAGATGAAGGAAGGATGTAAGTTTCAGGCTCCAAGGAAATGCACAGGGTCTGACTTGTCTTGGGCTGTAACTGACATTCCTCTGGTAGCTACTCCCCCAGCTTTTGGGTCTGTACATTCCTGAAAATACTTCAAACACAAAGCAGAGAGACTGGGGGCATCTGGAATTACCATCGCCCCAACCTCAAGCTGCCTTTCAGAATTCAGTGTGCAAAAGCAGTCAGATTCAAATTACAAACCAAGAGACGGAGACACAGACACACAGGGAAACAGGAAAGAGAGAGAGAGAGAGAGAGGAACCCACAACCCTGCCTTGCAGTCAAAACGCACACACAAACTCCCTGGTTGTCAAACCAAGGTGCACAAAATTAGCTGGGGAACTTTAGTTCCCCAAATAGTACCTCTCTCCGTGACTCTACTGATGGCCACACTTAAAGAATTTTTCTTCTTTGGTTTGCAGCCAGAACTTTGGAACTTTAAATTGTTCTATTTAATGTCTGTTTTCTGCTTAAACTGGCCAATATCAGTTCTTTAGCGAAACTTGAAAAATCTTTCTCACGGCTATCAAGCAACTGTGATGCCTGCAGACACATCCAGGAGGATGTGACTCGCCGCTCCTCATTATTTCTGGGACTCCTTGAAACTCAGCATCACTCATGTCATAGGCACTATTTCTGGATATGACACCCTCGTTGAATGGATCAGGGAATGTGGCTGCTGCTGCTGCTGCTAAGTCACTTCAGTCGTGTCCGACTCTGTGTGACCCCACCAGGCTCCCCCACCCCTGGGATCCTCCAGGCAAGAGTACTGGAGTGGGTTGCCATTGCCAATATCACCACCAGGGTGCCAAGATCATGAAGCACACCCCTCTTGGAGGGATCTGATTTGGGCTCAAGAAACTCCATG
This sequence comes from Aepyceros melampus, assembly GCA_006408695.1. NCBI lineage: Eukaryota > Metazoa > Chordata > Mammalia > Artiodactyla > Bovidae > Aepyceros > Aepyceros melampus. The sequence continues at coordinate 31,422 of SJXQ01012187.1, forward strand.
GACAGAGGAGCCTGGAGGTCTACAATCCATGGGGTCACAAAAGAGTCGGACACAAATTAGCTACTACACAACAACAACAATTGTCCTCATCTTAAAAGCAGTGTCCTTAGGATCCGTCAGTCCACTGAATACTTCTGGCAGCAGCAGAGGCTGCTAGAGAAACATCCTAAATCATGAAGTGTGCTCCAGGCTTCAAGAGAGGGTTCCATATTGTTTCCAAAAGGAAGAACCCAGACAGAACCAGAAATACGCACATTCTGTAACTGGGTAATACATCACTAGGGCACGGGCACCTGCCTCCAGATTACCATGTGAAACACTGAAGGGAATGTTTAGAGAACACGGTACACTATAGGAGCTAGATTTTTTTTAGTTGATTTTTATTTATTTATTTTTTTGGCCACACTGCATGCAAGCAAGTGGGATCTTAAGTTCCCCGACCAGGCATCAAACCCACAACCCCTTCACTGGAAGCATGGACCACCAGAGAAGTCCCTGAAGGAGCCAGATTTCTAGATTTATGTACGTGTTATTTATTTTTAACTCAGTAATAGTCTTGATGCCATGTTTTATTAAACTGGGGTATAGTTGTTTCACAATGTTGTGTTAGTTTCTGCCACGCAATCAGCCATGTGAATACTCATCTCCCCTCCCTCCCACTCCCCACACGCATCCTAACGCTCTCGGACGTCACAGAGCACCGAGCTGGGCTCTCTGTGCTGTCCAGCAAGTTTCCACTCTCTGTTTCACACGTGGCAGTGCCTGTATGCCATTCTCAACCTTCCAGTCCACCCCAAGCCCAGCCCCATGTCCACACAGTCATTCCCTACTCTGAGTCACAGTTTTGAAGATCATTCTCTCAAGAAGCTGTGACTGCAAGCGCAATTATTGTTTTCAATGGGGAAAGAGGTATAGTGAACAGATTTCTTTCTCACAATAAGAATTACATTGAACAAACTTTAAAAAAAAAAAAAAAGGAAGACAGGGTTCCAGCATAATTGTAAAAATCAAGAAAACTGGCTATATGATTAGGAAGCTAATTCCATCCAACAGTATTCTAAGTCTCCCAATTAAAGGACGCTACCCATCTGTAGGGTGCAAGGTATTATACTCAATATTTTGTAATGATGTTTAAAAGAAAAGAATCTGAAAAGGAATAATATATATGTATACACACACACATATATATACATATAACTGAATCATCGTGCTATGCATCCGAAAGTAACATACTGTAAATCAACTGATCTTCAATTAAAAAAATAAACAAAAACTAACTTTTTAAAAAAAGATCCCCTGGGACATAAAGATCAGCTAGTAAATGCTTGCTCTGCCATCCCCCGTGGTCCCCGTCTCCAGAGAGCTATTTAAGAGGAAGAAGGTGCTGTCCTAGAAGGCGAATGCTTTCTGCAGGCCCAGAATTTATTCAGATGTCTTCAAGATGAAACAAATACCACGAGGTTGGCTTATCACCCAAACTGCAGCAGCCCAATGACAGTGCCAACTTCTGTTTATAGTGATGCACGGGACAAACATCTTTGTTCTCTCTTTTCTGTTTTTTATTTTTTCTATTTCTGTATTCTCTTGTTGTTTCAAGCTCATGTGTTTAACAGTTAAACACAAGTATTGCTCATCAGCCTCAGACCCATCCAGCTGTTGTCTAAGGTTCTACTTGCCTTATGAACACACAGATCACCAGGAGGGAGATTGTAAAGTATTTCTTGAGGAAGGGACCACTTCTTTTCTGTCGCTGGTGCATTTCTCCACCACACTTGTTACAGCAACGACACAGGCAAAAGAAAAAGCCCACCAGAGGCATCAGAACGACAAACAGCAATCCCAGGGCAGCACAGATAATAATCCCGATCTCATAGTAGATAATCTGCAAGTCAAACAAGAGGAACAGCATACTATGGCACCAGTTACACAGAGCACAGTCCACAGTGAACACATTTCAGGCTTTTCCCTATTTGCCATCGTGGGTTAAACTTTCAGGGGGGTGTGTGTGTGTCCATTTTGAAGATCCTTCCTGAAACAAAAGATGCAGAGATGTGAGTTGTCAGAATGTGGGATCAAGCAGTTGCCACCTTCTTTCAGTCAGGCAGTCCAGCTGTTCAGTCGTGTCGGACGCTTTGCGACCCCACGGGCTGCAGCATGCCAGGCCTCCCTGTCCATCACCAACTCCCGGAGTTTACCCAAACTCATGTCCATTGAGTCGGTGATGCCATCCAACCATCTCATCCTCTGTCAGTTTCCTTCTCCTCCAGACTTCAATCTTTCCCAGCATCAGGGTCTTTTCTAGTGAGTCAGTTCTGGAAAAGACCTTCTTTCAACTTCCAGGAAAATATCCAAATGCAAAGTCAAGTTGCAAATGGTTCAATTTCAACCCCAAAGAGCTGCTATGACTGAAAGATTAATATTTCCACTTTCACTTTCAAAGGTACTTTGTTTGTTTTTAAATGGCATGATACATTTTGCCAGAACTCCTTGCATAATGAATAAGCCCCGGTAGCTCAGCAGTAAAGAATCTGCCTGCAATGCAGGAGAAGTAGGAGACACTGCTTCAGTCCCTGGGTGGGAAGGTCAATCCCCTGGAGGAGGAAATGGCAACTCACTCCAGTATTCTTGTTGGGAAAAGTCCCATGGACAGACAGGCCTGGCAAGGCTACCGTCCATGGGATCGCAAAGAGCCAGACACAACTGAGCGACTAAACACACACATACCAAGGGTGTTTTTCACCATAGAACCAGCAGTAGTTATTCAGGAGTCACAGTAGTTTGGATAGGACTAATTAATGACAAATTCATCATTATAGAAGAATCTGGAATATTCCTAAGTTTAGGGGAAAAGAGCTCAGCCTTTCCAAATCAAACATGTTAGTTTCCTCACCCAGATACTAGGAATAAAAATACATACCTTGTAAGGTCATCAGGAACATTGTAGAGCATATACAGTTAGCGATAAGGTGCCAAGGAGAGTACCTGGCAGAGCAGACGCTCCGTAAGCGCCCCTTTCAGGCAGATGGGACGGGGCGCGGCAGCCTTCATCTCACATGTCCCTAGGTTCCTAAGGAGCCCAATTTCTAGACACAATCACGTGACTGAAACCTGATTTCATAAGCATGGCTGGCTTTATTCCAGCTAAGTAAAAATTAACGCACCAGGAGGATAACACTTGTTCTCGTTCCAGTCCTCCAGTCCTCAAGCTACTCATACCTACGTAAGGAAGACATTGTGAAAAAACTGCAGAAAAGCTACAGGTTGGTGGCTGGCAACTACTGGAGCAGCTAGAGAGCAGGACATTCTGAAGCCAAGCAGAGCAAAGGAAAACGAAACCCAAGTCTTGTTCCTACGAGCAAATGTGATGTCCCTGTGAGACAGCACTGACGTTGGGAGTCTGAGAACCTGCTCTGAATCCCAGCAGAGGAGGCTTTTAATTCTCTGAAGCAGGAAATGTTACATTAGAATTAACGTCATCAGCAGATTGAGAGGTACAGGTAATTAAATGAGCTAACGTGTAAATAACTAGCAAAGTGCCCAGCATACAGCAAATGTTCAATCAATATTAGCTAACTCTGTGGGCAAATACTTATTATGAGCATTAAACCAGGTGTACACAGCACTTGAATATCATCTAATTCCATATAATTAGATATCCTTTATCCTGTAAGGTTGAAAGGATAAAAAGGAAAAACAGTGCATTTTTGATGCATTCGTCAAACATGCTCCTTAAAATAAGCCCGGTACCAGGGCCATGAAGAGTCATTATTTGCTGGTATATAACCCTCCCTTGAGGACTCACATCACTGGCCAATTGAGAAACCAGCTCTAGACACACCAAACTTTTACTTCTTCTGCTATCATTTCTCAGCAAGTATTTGAAATTGTAACTATTTTTAAAAATTGTTACTATTTCTAAAGGAATTTAAAATCCTTTCTGAATCCTAGGAGACAACCCCAAATCCAGGAAAGAAGGTATACTGAAATGTTTTAGTTGTGCTATCTTAAGTCCAGATAAGAACTTTATATTTTATATATAAGCTTTCCAATGAAGTGAAGTGAAGTGAAAGTTGCTCAGTGGTATCCGACTCTTCGTGACCCCATGGACTGTAGCCCACGAGGCTCCTCTGTCTTTGGGATTCTCCAGGGAAGAATACTGGAGTGGGTAGTCATTCTCTTCTCCAGGGGATCTTCCCAACCCAGGAATTGAACCCAGCATTGTAGGTGGATTCTTTACCATCTATGTCACCATGGAGGACTAAATACTGGGTCGAACAGTATCTGGAACAAGATATGTCATTTCCAGAGTTCGCATCTAGACTGAAGTCTGGCCAAGATCCGGCAAGGACCTGAATACTGTCCTGATACACCAAAGTTTCTGGAGGGTTTTGTGGGTTGCGTTGAAAAGGAGATCAAGGCTTTAGGCTTGCTAAGATGGCTTGCTCTTTCCTGGACTACTGGAGCTGAAGGAGATGCAGACAATGGCAAAAACAGAAAGGAAACAGAAGCCATCACAGCGGAGAGGACAGGGAGCTGGGAGTTTCGGCAAAAGCGCCACAGCGGGCCTCACACAGAGCAACATGGAACAGCAGGCGAGCGTGTTACCTTCAGAGTCAAGACTACGTTTTCCGGCTGAGGAAAGCAGTGCCATCGCGGAGTTTGTGCAAGCACAGGCAGCATGCATCAAGAAAACAGGAAACGTTACTGGAGCGATTAACCGCCACTGAGAATATTAACATCCCGCAGAGAGAGAATCAAGAGGGAGAAGGACATATCAAGGAGCATTTATGGGAGAAACGGTGCTTCGGGGAGAGTCGAGTTCTAGGGCTTCCACTTGAATTGACAGCTGGGTTTCTTGAAAGGCTCTTCATCGGTGTGCTAATCAGTTACGGACCCGGAAATTAGAGGGAAAGTTACAAATGCTTAACCCACTGACCACAAGTCCCCATAAAACCGAGTCTGGGGCTGCCTAAACCCCAGAACCCAAGGCTCCACCTTCCAGGTATCCTTTCTGAAACAACAATCCGATGATTCATCCTCTTGCTTAGCAGCATTCCATGGGGTCCCACCATGTCTAATTCAAACTTCCCCACGTGGTCCTATCTTACTTACTCCTAGCTTCCTAGCCCCCTTCTTCTGGGCTGCTCGAGTCCCTAGAAAGCACTGTGCTCTCTCTCGCTTCCTCACTTTGAGCTCCCCTCTGCTTGAACATTATTCCCATCACTCTTCTCCTGAGGAAACTCAAGTCTGAGTGTGGATATTGCTTCCTCCAGGAAGTCTTTCCTGATAACCACGTCTGGGTTGGCTGTACATTCTTCCTTCATGCTGCTGTGGGTCTTACACCCGCCCTTTCACAGCCCTTCCATCGTGTGGAGTGACAGCTCCCATGGAACCTGCTGCTCCAGGAAGGCGAGGACCGTGACCATCACACTCACTGTCTCTCCTAGGTGCTTGGTCCGGGACCTGTCTTACGGGAGGTGCCAGATCACAACCAGAGAAGCTAATGGAGAGAAGAGAGAAAAGCCACATTGCCTAAGACCAACAATCCCTAACACGGCAAAGTAATGAGTTTCCCATGATGAGAAATTTGCTCAAGTTATCAGACCGTCCCTTGTTTTTTTTTTAAAAAGAGGGAGGTGATTTGTGTATGAAGCGGGGACAGAGTCATTGTTACACTTTTGCAAACACAGAGGCTGGGTTTCAAACGTCACAAACCCACCTGGATTGATGAACTGACATTTACAAAGTGACGAATCAATATTCCAGGACTGTTAGCTCTGGTGAGGTCAGAACTGAAGCCTCAGCAATCAGTCCCCAGCCCTGTACCTGACCCCAGAGGAAGCTCTAAGACAAGTTCAGCTCAGTCGCTCAGTCGTGTCCAATTCTTTGAGACCCCATGGGCTGCAGCACACCAACTCCCAGCTTGCTGAAATGTATCGTTGGGTTGGTGACACCATCCAACCATCTCATCCAAGACAGGGAAGTGTAGTAACTGACGGATGAAAAGAATGAGGAGGATCCAGCCCAGCTGAGTCTACAGGATCATCAACCAAGGGCTGGAGTGGAGCTGAACCACGGCCACACGAAAACCACTTCAGGAAGTCCTTGCGAGGAAACTCAAAGTCCTGCTGACAGATGATGCTCAGAATATAAAAGATGGCAGATGGGAGGGGAGCGGGGAGAGACCTTCCCCTGAACAGTTTTAGGGGTGTGGGTGACACTTATGGGTCATCAGTGGGAGGTGATCCTAAGTCACGACCTAAATTATCCAATACCGTGCATTCTTTGAAGATAGGAACCTTGTCCTTTAATTGAGCAGGCACCACTCTAATGAGCTAGGCTGAGAGGTTCTCCCTGCAGAAACCCCAAGTGAGCAGTGAGACAAGTGATGGTCCTCTGTTTCCCTTGTTTACAGTCAGCCAGCAGGTGGAGAGCCTGGAAGGGCTGGCCCACACTCGTTGGTCCCCAGGGGAAATGTATTCTTCCATAACAGGATTGCTTGGCATAGCTCATTTTGCATCGCAAGCCCAGGGCTTGGCTCATGCCCTGCGTGCTGAAATCTCAGGACGGAATGGAGGAATGTATTTAATGGCGACCTAAACGCCTCTGCTGTGGGTAGTCTACTTCTGTGAACACCAAGACTTACTATTTGCAAAGCACGTTCTCGAGTGCCTGCCACGGAGCCTTGTGCTACACGAGTGCTAGCAAATGAAGGTTATTCAGTGGGAGCGAGTTTCAAAAGGGAGGGGATTTATCTGTACCTATCGCCGATTCAAGCTGAGGTTTGACAGAAAACAGCAAAATTCTGTAAAGCAATTATTCTTCAATAAAAATAAATTAATTTAAAAAAAAGAATAAAAACCCAAACACAAGTTTAAAAAAAAAAAAAGAGGGTTATTCAAGTTGTTTCTCGAATTTCTATAGCTTCATCTGTCTGGTCCAGGTCTTCCACTTCTGCTTGACCATTTCTTGCCGGGGGAACTACACACAGTAATCTTTCATGGTTTCATAGGTAAAAGGCACAGCTCAGGGACTCTCACCCTCCATGCTCACAGCTCATGATACTCGAATGGAAGCGCTCCTCCCAATGAGTCACCTTAGGATGACAGCAGGCTGCCCTGGAGTGAGCCTCACTTTTGTTGATTCACTCAGAGTTAGCCTGGCCTGGGTACAGACCCCAGTGTCACCATCCAGTCTTTGGGTGACCTCAGCTCCCTAGACTCTCTGAGTGCAGGACTGTCTTGGACAGGTGTTGTGAGGATTAGAAACGATAGAGAAAAAAAAACCTGCTAATCCAGTGCTTGGAACATGGCAGATGAGAAATGACGACTCTTATTATCACAAAGTGGAAGGTGACAGTTCACGCTTCAAGCAGCAGTGAAGGGACTTCTTGGCGGTCCAGTGGCTAAGACTTGGCCTCTTAATGCAGGAGATGCGGGTTCCATTCCTAGTCGGGAATCCAGGACCCAACATCCCTCACAGCTAAAAAACCAGTTCAGAAACAGCAGAAGTAATGGTGTTCAACAATCATGTGACAAATTCAGTAAAGACATAAAAACTGTCCACATCAAAAAAAAAAAATTTAAAACTAAAAGAAGCAGAGGAGAAGCTTTGTGCTTCAAGCCAGGTTTGCAAATGGAAGCAGAGCTTTATTTCTCATGGACACTCACAGCTTTATTTCTCATTGCCCCTTTGCCTTTAAGTCTCAGTTTACACGCCAGCGCCACTCTGCAGGCTTTCTTGATTTCCCCAAGTGCCAATACACTTTCCATCCTCTCAAGCTAAAAAACCAGTTCAGAAACAGCAGAAGTAATGGTGTTCAACAATCATGTGACAAATTCAGTAAAGACATAAAAACTGTCCACATCAAAAAAAAAAAATCTTAAAACTAAAAGAAGCAGAGGAGAAGCTTTGTGCTTCAAGCCAGGTTTGCAAATGGAAGCAGAGCTTTATTTCTCATGGACTCTCACAGCTTTATTTCTCATTGCCCCTTTGCCTTTAAGTCTCAGTTTACACGCCAGCGCCACTCTGCAGGCTTTCTTGATTTCCCCAAGTGCCAATACACTTTCCATCCTCTCGGCACGTTCACAGCTCTGGATCTGAACTTCTCATGGCATGTGTATCCCTCTCCACCTTGCCTTCCAGGCATCTATTGCACCAGTCGGTTAGGGCTGCTATAACCAAATACCAGGGCTGGGTGGCTTGAAGAACAGAAATTTATTTTCTCATGGTTCTGGAGGCTGGAAAGTCTAAGGTCAAGGTGTGGACTAGGTTAGTTTCTTTTAATGCCTCTTTCCTTGGCTTGCAGGTGGCTGTCTTCTTCCTGTCTCCACATAGTCTTTTCTCTGTGTCCTAATCTCTTCTTAGAAGGAGACCAGTCAGACTAGATTAACACCCACCTGAATGACCCCATGTTGACGTAATCACCCCTTTAAAGACCTTACCTCTAAATACAATCCCATTCTGAGCCACAGGGGATTAGCACTTCAGCATATGAGTTTTGGACACAATTCAGCTCACAATGTCCAAGCATACACAAGTCTAACCCCATGACCTCCTGCTCATCAACTGCAAATTCTTGGAGTAAAGACATTACTTCTACATGCTTGTCCTCCTATTATGCATTGCTCCTAGCATAAATACTGTAAATACTCATTAAGTGAATACATTAAACAAAGGGAGAAAAAGTGTTTTAAAAAATCTCCAGAGGAGAACGAGACCACAGATTTTAAAGCACTACTTTGCACGTTCAGCTGACTTGGAAGAAGGAGGCAGTTCCGTGGGAAGGAGTCGTATTTCCATCCAGAGTCAAGGCTGCCCCTTGAACAAAAGGCCTACACCTATTGACAGCTTCCACCTTCCCAAGGGATGAAGTTCACTGAAAGAGCCCCTGTCCAGACCACCGACTCAGCGGCCTCAGCTACTGTGGGCTCACCAGGAGATGAAACGAGCTCAGGACTTGGACAGCTGAAGAGCTCCCAAGGGCCGTCCAGCTGAACAGAGGGTACTGTGTGACTGTGCAGATTACACCCAGTGGGCATGGCCCGAATAGGGGACGCTGTGGAGTCCACCCAAGTCCCAGGACCTTAGCCATCTCTGTGTGCTTCCCTAGAGTTCTTACTACTGGTTCCTGTGCTCGAAGGTGTCTTCCAGAACCATGGAAGGTCAGAGTGCTGAGAGATGAACACTGCCCCCTGCCCCACATAGTCCTGAAGGTGCCTCTTCAGTCTCTAGGTGTATAGCGTGCTCAGCCCCTGCACCTTCTGATGGGCTAGTTCCCACACTGCTGCTCTACAGGGTCCAGGACAGCCGCTCTACGGGACAGAGCTCTGTCGCCCCCTGTGGTGGGTGGTGGAATGACACACCCTCTGTAGGCTGCCCTCCCTCCTGTTTCACTTCCCACTCCCCAGCCAGGGTTCCTGGAACTTCCCAAATAAGTGACTCGCCCTAAAGTCCTGGACTCAGGCTCTGCTTCAAGAGAGCATTTACCTGACTAAGACCAATCAGAAAACTCCCGTCCCAAGGCGCCCTGGCTTCCTGGGTGTCTTTGTTCAATCAAATCCTTCTCCCTGGATAACTGGAAAACGTGGCCCCCTTCCACGCCTGGGGCAGGAGCCCACTCATGCACGTGGGCCCAGGCCTGTCTCCTTTCTCCACCTCAGTGGCGCTTATCCAGTCGGAAAGACCCTGAGGTGGAGAGGAAATCAGGAACGAAGGGGCCCCCAAGTTTACAGGAACTCCAGGTCTAACGTCAAGCCGACCAGAGGACTCGTCCGGGGATGGTGGCGGCCAATGCCAGCTCACACTCCACAGGCTGCCCAGAGTCAGCTCGGGGCCAAGGCCCTGGCCCCCCAGGCCTGGCCCAGATGAAGCTCGGCCTCTCACCCCTCCCACGCCTCTGCAGGGCTAACTGGCATTCTGGCTGGGCTGCTAATGGAATGCAACATTTTAACATAAATATGAAAGCAACAGTCATTTTATTCTGCCCAGGGAGGCAGGCAGACACAGGGCATCATGTCTGGAAGATATAAATGAAGCCAGTGGAACTGAAGAATAAAGATGCTTTCCAAGGTATTAGGGTAGGCTGCGGGCAGCAGGGAGTAAATGACTCATTTTCTCTTATACACACAAACGGCCAGGAAATGAAGCTTTCCTCTTAGCTTTTACATTCAGTTTTGTCTTGACTGTCATTTTACTGCAAATCGAGAATATGCAGCCATTGTTCCCACCGTCAGGCAAGGGGGGTTCACTGCCCTCCTGGTGCAGGGCCCTCACGCCCACCGGGGACACTTTCATTCACATCTGTTGTGCTGGTCATTAAATAAATAAAAGTTCTGCTGGTCATTTTGACTGTTGTCTTGACAACCACCTTCATGCCAGGAAAGGTTGGAATGGGCAGTCTGACCCTGCAGGACTAATAGCTTGACAAACAGGTTAAACTAATCTTTATTATCCTAATATTCATGGCAACAAACATTTGTCTGTTTGTTTTACTGGCAACTGTCATTCATCATAAGCCAGAATCGAAAGAACACATTTGTCTCTTGAAGGAAGTTAATCTCGTGGATGCAAATGGGGTGAATTCGCAGCGCCCTAACCTTAACCCTAACCTTGGAGTTAACTAGAGACATGAAGGTGCCTGGGTACTTTCTGACAATACTGGCCACTCACCTGAGCGGGGCCTTCAAGGCCCTGCCCTGCCCTGGCCCCAGCTCACCTGGCCTTCCTCTCCGCTCACCCATCGGCTCCATCTACGGGCTTCCTCCTCTCATACCCCATCCTCCCCTCACTGGTCCCCACAGCCTGCACCACCCGCAAAGCCGCCTCCCCACCCGCTCCAGCCCTGCGCATCTTCTTCACCGGAGTCCCCCCTGGGGGGGCACTCTGTCAGAATTCAGTCTCTCCTCTACATGTGTGCATGCAGCTTTACAAGTACGTGTCCCTGCTTCCAGGGATGTTCAAACCACTCCATTTGTTAGAGGTTTCCTCTCTTGCCTTAAAAAAAAAAAATAGCATAAGACTTCATTTAAGGAACTTTTAGATTTTCAATAAAATACAGCTTAAAAGCTGAATATTTCTCTAAATGCCACCTTTGAAATTTCTGCTGTAGTTCAAATGCAATTTATAAGGTGTTTCAATATTCCATAAAACTTCTAAGTCAAAATATTAGCTAAATTCACAGATAACTGGTTATTTAAAGATTAACTTTCAAGTCAGCCAATATTTGGCTCATACTCATTTTTTGATAACAGATATATCAATCCAAAATTACCTTATCATACTCCTTTGAGAGGTCAAACTTCTTCTGTATAATCTTTCTTAAAATATCTGGGGAGAAAAAAAGCCACAAAACAATAGCAAGATTACTTTTTCAGTAAAAATACAAAAAGCCTATTTAGAAAACATGTGCTCACAAATTATTGAACTGTGACCTAGCATACTTTTATTTCTCTTTCTTAATGTAGGTAAATTAATTGAGCTAATGAAGCTCTAATCAATCAAAGAATGGAGGGCAGATATTTTTGACCTAAAGTTTTGCCAGTTGGCAGAACTGGAGGGTTGCCATTTTTAAGAGTTTTTGGCTTTTCACAAGACGCCTTCATATTTACCAGCAAACTACATACACCTACTTAATACTCACCGATAAAATGTTACATTGAAATCGCTAATTCTCTTTTTGTCAATAAATCCAGTTTAATTATTTCTTTTTAAATTTCCAACGCAGCCACACCCATATGCTGACTCTGGCTGCTCAGTCATACTAACTGCAAGAGCCGAGCAACAGAAGCCACATGGTCCTCAGAGCCTCAGATCTTTACTGCCTTGCCCTTCACAAAGCAAGTCTGCCAACCCCCGTCTACATGACCACGTTGACAGGACACTGAATTGAAGGTTTAAAGTTCTAATGTGACCGGTGTGCTTGATTTTTGCTGGTTAATTTATGTAATCCAAATTGGATTGACAGCAACCAGTCTCAGGAAAGAATTAAGATCTAAACTGTAAATGTGACTTTTTGTTTTTAGTTGGAAAATGCATTAACAGTTGCACACACGTTAGTGACATCAGATTTCCTTAGTGAACTGTGACTCCATTTATCCCTAATGCTTTTTGTCCCATAGCTCATGAAACTGCAAATTCTTATTTGGAAACACAGATGTAATTTAGTCTTTAACAGTTCCACATTTACATGGTATTTTACAAATGAAAGGAATTTACAATTAACCTAATCCAACAGCTCTTTTATTAAGATTTTTTTTTTAATGTGGACCATTTTTAGTAGTTACTGAATTTGTTACAATATTGCTTCTGTTTTTTTGTTTTGGTTTTTTGGCCCCGAGGCATGTTGGATCTTAGCTCCCTGACCAGGGATGGGACCCACACCTCTGCATTGGAAGGTGAAGTCTCAACCACTGGACCTCCAGGGAAGTTCCCTATACCAAGAACTCTCAACATGAGCTGCCCCTCCCCATCTCCCAGCAGTGCGTGAAAATCCGGAAACACTGAGCAAAATTGTTTTTTTCTGGGCATGATCATTTGGGGCATTTTAAAAACTCTCATCTCCAGACCTGCACTGTACCCTGATCCACCCATCTAGTAATGACATAGCACAGAAGATGGCAGGTGGCTCAGTGGTAAAGAATCCACCCACCAATGCAGGAGAAGCAGGTTCGATCCCTCAGTTGGGAAGACTCCCTGGAGGAAATGGCAACCCACTCCAGCACTCCAGGATTCTTCCCTGGAAAATTCCACGGACACAGAAGCCTGGCGGGCTACAGTGCATGGGGTCACAAAAAGCCGGACACGACTGAGTGGCTGAGCACACACAATGCGCTGATAGGGAGGGTGACTTGTCCAAAATCTGTGGCCCCAGCCCAGGTCTTCCTTCCTCTAGTGGGGGTCCATCCCACACTCCCACTGTCTCCTGCCCAGGAGTGAGCATCCGGGATGTTCTGGGTCCTGCACGATCGCTTCCAAAGTGCACTACCTGGGGGGCAAAGGAAACCCCAGGGTGAACCCTATTTTAAATCAAAGAAGTTCAGATGTACAGGCCAGGAAATAAAGCAAGTCACGTCCCCACAGGACGTGTGAGGGTTTTCCTTCTGGAAAACCACAAAACCACTTCCCAACTGCACGGAGCCGACAGGCACATGGAGCAGACCCATGAGATGCAGGAACAGGGATGTTCAAGCTGGCAGGTGCCCTGGGCACCCTAGAGTTTCTTCAAGATCCCGCAGGGGCAGCCAGGGCCAGGCCACAGGCATCCTCCGGCCTTGAGCCAGTCTCTCTGCTTCATCCACACAGGTAACAAGTGTGCTCAGGTAGAGCCCTCACCTCGTTGGGCTGGCCAAAAACCCATCTAAGACTTTGAAGCAGAGACATCTCTGTTCCCATAGTTTAAAGCAGCACCATGTTACAGAAACACACTGAGAGCCACCTAACTAATTTCAGATTTCTGAGTAGCTTTTAATTACCATTTAAAAAGGTAATTAATTTAAGATTAATTTTAGGAACTTCCCAGGCAATCCAGTGGTTAAGACTCCACATTTCCAATGCAGGGACTGAGGTTCAATCCCTGGTCAGGGAACTAAGATCTCATATGCCTTGCAGTCCAGCCCTTCAAAATCTTCTACTATGTCAAGGTTATATAAATAGTTTTGAAAAATTTTAAGATTAACTTTAATATTTTACTTACTCCAAATATATGCAAAACAGTATCACTTCAATGTTGTTGCTGTTCAGTTGCTAAGTTGTGTCCGACTCTTTGAGACCCCATGGACTGCAGCCCACCAGGCTTCCCTGTCCTTCACCATCTCCCTGAGTTTGCTCAAACTCATGTCTGCTGAGTTGGTGATGCCATCCAACCATCTCATTCTCTGTCACTCCCTTCTCCTCTTGCCCTCAATCTTTCCCAACATCAGGGTCTTTTCAATATGTGTCAATATAAATATGAATTTGGAGGGGCTTTCCAGTTGTTTCAGAGGTAAAGAACCCGCTTGCCAATGCAGGAGACCCAGGTTTGATCCCTGAGTCAGGAAGACCCCCCTTGAGGAGGAAATAGCAACCCACTCCAAAATTCTTGATCAGAAAATTCCATGGACAGAGGAAACTGGTGGGTTACAGTCCATGGAGTTGCAAAAGAGTTGGACATGACTGAGTGAGCACACCCACAAAGGTGAATGAGCTCTTTTACAGTCTTATTTTCATACTAAGAGTTCAGAAGCTAGTGTGGGTCCCTACGGTTCAGTTCAGTCGCTCAGTCATGTCCGACTCTTTGCAACCCCATGGACTGCAGCACCTGTCCATCACCAACTCCCAGAGTTTACTCAGACTCATGTCCATTGAGTCAGTGATGCCAACCAACCATCTCATCCTCTGTCATCCCCTTCTCCTCCTGCCTTCAATCTTTCCCAGCACCAGGGTCTGATGAGTCTGATCAGGTCAAATGAGTCAGTTCTTCGAATCAGGTAGCCAACATACTGGAGCTTCAGCTTCAGCATCAGTCCTTCCAATGAACACTCAGCACTGATCTCCTCTGATGGACTGGTTGGATCTCCGTGCAGTCCAAGGGACTCTCAAGAGTCCTTGGATCCTTTCAGGGCATCACAATTCAGATAAGCTACAGTTCAAGTGCTTTGTGGCCACATGTAGTAAGGAACTTCTGCCCTAGACAGCACAGGCCCAGAGGTGGTAGGTCCCCCTGCTTACATTCACCCTAGGGTTCACCCTCTCCCTGCAAAGTCCCAAGGCCTCTATCCACTTCCTTATCCTCCCCTCCTTCCCAGTGTCCCTTGCCACAAGCACACAAAATGAGCATCCTTCACGTTCAGGACCAGAATATCCATGCTTCCCTCAGCTTCCCTGTGTATCTCTAATTAGACGCAAGCCTCTTTCCTTGACAAGCCAGGGACTGACCTTCTGCAGCTCACACCTCCTCCAGGAGCCCAGAGGCCCCCAGCAAGGAAACTCTTCAGAACTAATAGCTTCATTGCTGGTGAGAACTCTGAATCCACTATTGTCCATCTCAGAAAGCACATGCAAGGACTGGGGCCCTACCTCTTCCCCCCACCCCCAGTGGTCCCCAAGCATCACACTCGCTCAACTGCACCCCGGTCCTTTTGCCTTTGTCTTTCCTGACCGGCCCGTGACAGGCTTCTGGTGGAAACCACCTCAAGCCTCCGGATCACCTGAGTCCTCACATGGGAGGAGGTCATGGAGAGCACGTGACCGTGGGCTGGCCGGCCAGCTGGACCCAGGCACTCAGAGGCTCTCCCGTCTCCACTTGCTACGTCCTTTCTGCCCACCCAGTCCACACGAGGAGCCGGGTTCAAGGACGCGGCCTGCAGACAGTAACGTGAGCTGAGACCATCTGGTTGGTGCACGCCACAGAACCCAGCCAACCCCCACATTAACTTGGAAGATTCAGGTTGGGGCGGGGGGTGGGGTGTGAAGAGATCTACTCATCTTGCAGCCCCTCAAGACAGGCCTTGAAAGTAAGTTTTCCTCCTTCTTAAACCTGCTACTGACCCATCTTGGGCTGGGGGGAGGGGTCCACCTTTTAAGCCTCTCCTTGATCTCAAGTTTCAGATTTCACCTGAGTCCACCTCCCTCATGCCACAAGGCGGTGAACCAACCCAGCAACAAGTTCCAGGGCTCCAAACCATCTGTGGTGTGGATGCCGCCCAAACACAATACTCCTTCACCAGAAAGAAGGTTGCTTCCATCCCACAGGTCCAATGGGACTCCTGAATCTGTGACTAGTTCCCCATATCGCCAGCTGAGAATTGGCCATTAGCATGCAGGCGGTACGGAGCACCGGAGAACATGCGAACAGAAACCTCAGCCTAGGCGGGGTGCTCACCGCAGACCACCCACCGTGACCGACGCCAGCTCTGATGCTTTCCAGATGGACCGAGTCATCTCCGACTCTTTGCGACCCCAGGGACTGCAGCTGCCCAGGTTGGCTTTGATCCCTGGGTGGCAAGATCCCCTGGAGAAGGGAAAGGGCACCCACTCCAGTGTGCTGGCCTGGAGAATTCCATGGACTACAGTCCCTGGGGTCGCAAAGAGTTGACACGACTGAGCGACTTTCCCTTCACTTCACTTCATGGTCCATTTGGAAAGCATCAGAGTTGATGTGGGTCACGGTGGACCGTCTAAACGGACAGTCTCGCCCTACACTCCCCATCATGTCTACATGCTTCTCAGCTCTTGGGAAGGCAGGCACAGCTCAAAGTAGGTTATAAAATGATCCAAACCATGAGGGCAGCAGGTTCCGTTTGCTGCAAGAATCCTGCTGACTTAAACCTGGCCCAGTCTTTGGGCCACTCAGCACTCACCCACTGTATTAAGTGCCTACAGGGTGCCAGGTGCTCTGATCATGATAGAAGAGATTCAGACCCCTTGCCTGAGAAACCATGGTGTCCGCCCGCCCTCCATGAGGCTTCAGCATGGACAATAGTGGCCTCCTTGTCCCTCCAGAGCTGAAAGAGGACCTACTGAGATGGGACCTAAAAGGCACTGAGCAGAGGACTGGACTATTCCAGGGGGCAAGAGAGATCTCCCCACCCTGGGCTCAGAGGGCGGTTTGGTCATCTTTTTTCCTGCCCTGAATTCATTTCTTACTGTATCTTTCCATGCTCTTTTTCGTAACATAGAAGTTGCCTCTGAAGAGGCAGGAGTGTGAAGGAAACATGTAAACATGTGGATGAGGAAGTTAGTTCCAAGGTAGAAGACTGTTTCTGAGAATCCAACTCCATGGGTCTTCCTGGGTAGACTGTCAGCTTCTCTGTGCTTGGCTCCCAGACCTTACAATGTCTTCTCAACTGGGGATTTACTTTAAACTTCATGTGATGATGGAAATTAAGAAACGTGGCATTGGGATGTCCTGGTGGTTCAGTGGTTAAGACTTGGTGTTAATAATGCTGGGGGCAGGGTTTGATTCTTGGTCAGGGAACTAAGATCTCACATGACATGTGGCGTAGCCAAAAAAAATTAACAATAAAAAATTAAAATATAAAAAGTTTTGAAAATAACAAGAGAAAATTAGTATTATATACAGAAACAAGACTATTACAAATAATGTAACTTCCTAGAAGAAACTATGGAGGCTACAGGACAGTGAAATGAATGACGGATTCATAGATGTGAAAAAACACAAACAAAAGTTGTCACCAAATTCTAGATGCAGCCAAATATCCATTAAAATAATAATAATAATAAAAGAATTGTGGTAGCAAGAGCAAGAACTCCTTGGTTATACGACCAAGTTACAAAGTGGTTGGGTTTTGTTTTTGGCTCCTTATGTGTGTGCCTGTATATGTGTGATTTCTCCATGAGTTCTTTGATGTCTGAAGCTACACAAGCCATGTAAAATTAAAAAACACCTCGTGCAGGCTCTGTCTATGACAGATCCATCTTCCTTAGCTTAGACAACACTCATCTTGACAAGTAGTTCAGTAGTTCAGTCACTCAGTCGTGTATGACTCTTTGCAAACTTTGCATGCATGCAACTCTCTGCAACCATGAACCGCAGCATGCCAGGCCTCCCTGTCCATCACCAACTCCTGGAGTCTACCCAAACCCATGTCCATTGACTTGGTGATGCCATCCAACCATCTCATCCTCTATTGCCCCCTTCTCCTCCTGCCCTCAATATTTCCCAGCATCAGGGTCTTTTCCAGTGAGTCAGTTCTTCGCATCAGGTGGCCAAAGTATTGGAGTTTCAGCTTCAACATCAGTCCTTCCAATGAACACCCAGGATTGATTTCCTTTAGCATGGACTGGTTGGATCTCCTTGCAGTCCAAGGGACTCTCAAGAGTCTTCTCCAACACTATAGTTCAAAAGCATCAATTCTATACTCAGCTTTCCTTATGGTCCAACTCTCATATCCATACATGAGTACTGGAAAAACCATAGCTTTGACTAGATGGACCTTTGTCAGCAAAGTGATGTCTCTGTTTTTGAATATGTCTAGGTTGGTCATGGCTTTTCTTTCAAGGAGCAAGCGTCTTCTAATTTCGGGCTGCAGTTACCATCTGCAGTGATTTTGGAGCCCAAGAAAATAAAGTCTGTCACTGTTTCCATTGTTTCCCCATCTACTTACCCCGATGGGATCGGATGCCATTCATGGTGTTCTCAAGGCAAGAATACTGAAGTGGCTTGCCATTCTCTTCTCCAGGGGACCACATTTGTCAGAACTCTCCACCATGACTTGTCATCCATCTTGGGTGGTCCTACAGGGCATGGCTCATAGTTTCATTGAGTTAGACAAGACTGTGGTCCATGTGTGTGGTCCATGGGTGTGGAAGAGCTTGAGGCATTTTGTCCTGAGCACAGTCTAGCGCCGCATTCGGGATGTGGTATCAATACACTGACGTGGGAATGTTGGCGTCTGTCCTTCACCTTCACCCTCATACTGCTCTGTCCTGAAAATGGGAGGACCTTGCTTATTCAGTTCTTCAGTGACTGGAATTGGGAGAGGACTAGACTTTTCTCCAGCTACATATTACCTCCTCACCTCCAGCCTCAAACACTAGAGATAGCTACCTGTGTCAGTCAGGTTCTTCAAAGAATCAGAACCACGAAGAGGTGAGATAATAGAGACAGAGATAAAGAGACAGAGCAAAAGAGAGAGATGGAGATAGAGATAAAGAGACAGAGATAAAGAGAGGAGACAGAGAAATATATAGAGCTAGAGATAAAAATAGGAGGAGAGACAGAGAGGGAGGGAGAGAGAGAAGATGAGAGACTGATCTTAAGGACTCGTGGGCACGAGCCAGTCTGAAATCTCAGGGTGGGTCGAGGACTCAGGCAGTGGCTGACTGAAGCTGAGTCTCTCCTTCCTGTTGAAATCTGGCTTTGCTGTGAAGACCTTTCTGTTGATTGCATGAGGGCTACCCACATTATGGAGGGGAACACCCTAGACTGAGTCATCTTCCTGTAGGTGTCAACCACAGCTACAAAACACCTTCCCAGCAATGCTTAGATTAGCATTTCACCAAATCACTGGGTATCACTTTCTGGCCACGTGGACAAAGAAGACAACCCCGACCTGGCCATGCCAGCTGTGCTCCCCAAGGAATGGTTACGCCCTGCAGGTGTGCTGGAGCAGAGCGCATCTGGGCAGCCCTGTCACCCTCAGTCGCGGCAACCAGAGCCCCCAGCCAGGTCATCGGGTCCCTTTAGGCAAGGACGAGGGGCCAAAGGTCATCTCTGAGGACAAACTGATCCTGAATGATGGAACAAAGAATCCTGAGTCGACCTAGGTTCAGTATGCGCTGAACTAAAAGGCAGGCAATTGTATCTTGAAAATACTTTCATCAAAAACGTCTGAACTAAATTGGTCAGTTGCCAAGGTTAAGTGTCACTTCTCTGACAAAGACACTTCAGCGAGCCCATCTTCCAGCAGCCTGACTGGCTGAAACGAGTTCGCTGTTCTTTGACATCGGGATGAACATGACCTGCCCACTCCTCGGTCTATACCTTCGTCTGGCTGCTCTGGATGTCAGTTTGGGGACCCAAACCATGGCACTGCCTCGCGTCCTGGAGTTCACCATATTCCTTCTGGAGTGTCCACTGTGAGTCTGCCTGAACTAACACTTACAGAAGAATGCATTTCAACAATCCCGTCAGGCAGCCACAGTCCTGTACCTTTCAGTTTCACAGAGCACTTCCTTCTGCCGCTCACCTCCTCCATCAGCATGCCTAAGTCCTTCGGTCTGTGGTTCAGTAAAGGGACTGATGCTTCAGATATTTGAAAGCCAAGCTGCCTTTACGGGAACTTATCAAAGGTAGTCTCCGTGTCTCCAGGTATGTCACCAAGTATAGTGAAGTCAAGTTGCTCAGTCGTGTCCGACTCTTTGCGACCCCATGGACTATAGCCTACAAGGCTCCTCAGTCCATGGAATTTTTCAGGCAAGAACACTGGAGTGGATTGCCATTTCCTTCTCCAGGGGATCTTCCCCACCCAGGGATCGAACCCGAGTCTCCCACACTGCAGACAGACGCTTTACCATCTGAGCCACCAGGGAAGTCACCAAGTATCCCAGAGGGCTAAACTCCTTTCCTGTATTTAATACAATGTGAATCAACCCTTGTTGTGGTTTCCCTTCATTTGAACAGTTCTCCTTGAATTGACTGGAGTGGCTTCCCTGCAGGAGGACACACGGGCTTGCACCAAGGTTCACATTGGCACTAGCTCACTCTTCCAGAAAAGAGCCCAAGCAAATGCTACACAGGATGCGATTCTTGAGAAAACCTCTGGGACCAGTCTGGCCTTTGAGTTTCCCCGGCACCAGCTCACACCCATCCACCCCGCGGATTCTATTTCACTGTTAGACCACTTACAGCCAAGTCTGCGACTGGGGCAGGCCGGCCCTTCAATCACTTCAAGTGCCTTAGAGAAGGCAAGCTGTTGCATTGCACAGCAGCAGGGGGACTTGTAGGGTCTCTGGAACTTGGAATCCCTGACAAAGATGCCTCTGGAGTAAGGGCTCAAAGCCCAGTGGCCTCCCTGATCACAGGACGGGGCTGGGAGGGGGCCACTGGGCCCCAGACAAAGATGGACCAGCAGCTGCATTGCCACTGCTGGTAAATCCAGGCCGGGGGAGGCAGGGAACACAGCCAAAATACCTGCAGAGTCCAGGGTATGTCGTCATTCCCTCACTAAGGCACTCCTGGAAAGCACACTTTGTCTGCTCTCCGTTTGAGGAATGTTGGCCTTGAGGATGTTTGAGTCACATCTTTTGTCTGCGCCAAGGTCCATGTGACCGCACAGACACTCCCGTGAGTGTGCAAATCAAACTCCCATTTTGCTCCCTCATGTGACAATATAAGGCTTAGCTATGGATCATGGCCCCCGTGGATACAGAGTGAGACCAGAAGCAGAGTGGAGCACGAAGAATTTTTCCTGTGTGTACTCTGAACTTCCTTGAATTTTTAAGAGAGTATCTTAAAATTTTTAAACAAATCTATTTATTGTCTAATAATGAAACAATATGAAAGACATCCTCTTTCACCCATTTGCCAGCCCTCCTCTCCGCAAAAAAACATAAAAGGACAGAGTTTATAACACTATCAAGCTAAAAATTCTAGTCCCTATAAATATAACCAGATTTGACAGTTTCTTGTGTAGGAGATGTGATCTGGAGTCACTTTTGCAGTATGTCAGCATATACCATTTGTCATTTAAAAAACAAACAAACAAAAAAAACCTTGCTACTTCCCTGGTGGCCCAGTGGTTGACCCTGCACTTCCAATGCAGGGTTCATAGGTTTGATTCCTGGTCGAGGAACTAAGATCCCACAAGCCCTGTGGCACGGCCAAAAGAAACAAGAAAAAACCTGAAAAGAAATGAAGCTGAAATGTGCAAAATCTCAGATGTTTCCCAATTCATAATCATTGGAAAGGTAATAATCAGTGTTCAACATCTAGAAAAGCCCAGTCTTGTCCCAACAAGTATGTGGTCCAGGCAAAATACACTCTTCCAGGGTTTGTTACTAACACACCAAAAGCACCCTTTTTGTGGTTTTGTCTCCATTCTTTCAGCTTGCGCCAGCTGAGCTGTACAATCTCCAAGACTCTCTTATGTTGGTCCCCAAGTTGCTTTCTATCAGTTGTCCTTATTGATGCAATTTCATAACTTAATTAAATATTATGTAAACAGACAAAACACGACTACAAGAAACAAAAGTTGTTTATACAGATTCTAAATGGAATGTTTTTTAAAACTCACTAAAGAGGGGTTATTTTACACATGAAAAGATCTGTTGAATGCACTGTAGGAGCAGCCACTCTAAAAGCCCTGATGAAAGGGAAAGTGTTACTCGCTCAGTCGTGTCCGACTCTACGTGACCTCATGGACTCTAGCCCACCAGGCTCCTCTGTCCCCAGGATTTCCCAGGCAAGAATACTGGAGTGGGTTGCCATTCCCTTCTCCAGGGGACAGTCCTGATCCAGGGATCAAACTCAGGTCTCCATTCAGGAGAATTCTTTACCATCTGAGTCACCAGGGAAGCCCAAAAGTCCTGATAGAAAAATAATAAGAATCTAATGAAAAGGTCTGTTAAATGCACTGTAGGAGCAGCCACTCTAAAAGCCCTGATGAAAGGGAAAGTGTTACTCGCTCGGTCATGTCCGATTCTACGTGACCTCATGGACTCTAGCCCACCAGGCTCCTCTGTCCCCAGGATTTCCCAGGCAAGCATACTGGAGTGGGTTGCCATTCCCTTCTCCAGGGGACAGTCCTGATCCAGGGATCAAACTCAGGTCTCCATTCAGGAGAATTCTTTACCATCTGAGTCACCAGGGAAGCCCAAAAGTCCTGATAGAAAAATAATAAGAATCTAGAGGGGGGGGAAATCAGTGCTCAGTGGACACCACAAATTCTTATTAGTGGGATAAAACCTGAACTAGAAGCCACAGGAGTTGTGTTGCTGGGGAAATTCCTACCCAGAGACTTACACTCCTTTGACGTTAGGATGACATTCCCCTGACATTCACAACAAACTGTGGAAAATTCTTAAAGAGATGACAATACCAGATATTCTTATTAGTGGGATAAAACCTGAACTAGAAGCCACAGGAGTTGTGTTGCTGGGGAAATTCCTACCCAGAGACTTACACTCCTTTGACGTTAGGATGACATTCCCCTGACATTCACAACAAACTGTGGAAAATTCTTAAAGAGATGACAATACCAGATCACCTTATCTGCCTCCTGAGAAATCTATATGCAGGTCAAGTAGCAACAGTTAGAACTGGACATGGAACAATGGACTGGTTCCAAACTGGGAAAGGAGTAGTCAAGACTGTATATTGTCACCCTGCTTACCTAACTAATATGCAGAGTACACCATGAGAAACGCTGGTCTGGATGAGGAATCTGTTGAATGCACTGTAGGAGCAGCCACTCTAAAAGCCCTGATGAAAGGGAAAGTGTTACTCGCTCAGTCGTGTCCGACTCTACGTGACCTCATGGACTCTAGCCCACCAGGCTCCTCTGTCCCCAGGATTTCCCAGGCAAGAATACTGGAGTGGGTTGCCATTCCCTTCTCCAGGGGACAGTCCTGATCCAGGGATCAAACTCAGGTCTCCATTCAGGAGAATTCTTTACCATCTGAGTCACCAGGGAAGCCCAAAAGTCCTGATAGAAAAATAATAAGAATCTGGGGCGGGGAGGAAATCAGTGCTCAGTGGACACCACAAATTCTTGTTAGTGGGATAAAACCTGAACTAGAAGCCACAGGAGCTGTGTTGCTGGGGAAATTCCTACCCAGAGACTTACACTCCTTTGCCATTAGGATGACATTCCCCTGACATTCACAACAAACTGTGGAAAATTCTTAAAGAGATGACAATACCAGACCACCTTATCTGCCTCCTGAGAAATCTATATGCAGGTCAAGTAGCAACAGTTAGAACCGGACATGGAACAATGGACTGGTTCCAAACTGGGAAAGGAGTAAAGCTGTGTTGCTGGGGAAATTCCTACCCAGAGACTTACACTCCTTTGCCATTAGGATGACATTCCCCTGACATTCACAACA
The DNA here is from genome assembly GCA_006408695.1 of Aepyceros melampus. Classification (NCBI taxonomy): domain Eukaryota; kingdom Metazoa; phylum Chordata; class Mammalia; order Artiodactyla; family Bovidae; genus Aepyceros; species Aepyceros melampus. Next base: position 54,969 of record SJXQ01012187.1, read on the forward strand.
AACTGTGGAAAATTCTTAAAGAGATGACAATACCAGACCACCTTATCTGCCTCCTGAGAAATCTATATGCAGGTCAAGTAGCAACAGTTAGAACCGGACATGGAACAATGGACTGGTTCCAAACTGGGAAAGGAGTAATCAAGGCTGTATATTGTCACCCTGCTTACCTAACTAATATGCAGAGTACACCATGAGAAACGCTGGTCTGGATGAAGCACAGGCTGGAATCAAGATTGCCAGGAGAAATATCAATAACCTCAGCTATGCAGTTGACACCAACCTTATGGCAGAAAGCAAAGAGGAACTAAAGAGCCTCCTGATGAAGTGAAAGGGGAGAGTCAAAAAGTTGGTTTAAAACTCAACATTCAGAAAACTAAGATCATGGAATCTGGTCCCATCACTTCATGATTAATAGATGGGGAAACAGTGACAGACTTTATTTTCTTGGGCTCCAAAATCACTGCAAATGGTGACCACAGCCATGAAATTAGAAGACGCTTGCTCTTTGGAAGAAAAACTATGACAATCCTAGACAGTACATTAAAAAGCAGAGACATCACTTTGCCAACAAAGGTCCATCTAGACAAAGCTATGGTTTTTCTAATACTCATGTATGGATATGAGAGTTGCACCATAAAGAAAGCTGAGCACAGAAGAATTGATGTTTTTGAACTGTGCTATTGGGGAAGACCCTTGAGAGTCCCTTGGACTGCAAGGAGATCCAACCAGTCCATCCTGAAGGAAATCAATCCTGAATATTCATTGGAAAGACTGATGCTGAAGCTGAAACTCCAATACTTTGGCCACCTGATGCGAAGAACTGACTCACTGGAAAAGACTCTGATACTGGGAAAGACTGAAGGCAGGAGGAGAACAGGATGACAGAAGATGAGATGGTTGGATGGCATCACTGGCTCGATGGACATAAGTTTGAGCAAGCTGCAGTAATCGGTGATGGACAAGGAAGCCTGGCGGGCAGCAGTCCATGGGATCACAGAGAGTAGGACATGACGGAACAACTGAACTGAACTGAACTGACATCCGGATTGTTCAGTGGAAAATGAGGACTCAGGAATCTCCAAACTAGTGCCACCCGCTAGGATGGCGAAGTGGTCAGATAACAGGTGACACTGTTGCTTTTCCTGGATGCATCAGAGAGCTGAGACCACGAGGCAGTCTGTTCCAGCGAGCACCACGCTGCTGAGGTGAGACGAGGGACACGCGAGCTGTTTCCCCTTTGGTGGCCAGGCAGAGAGAAACCACTGCGAGTGTTCACCACACCGTAAAGCCTGAGTCTGGACTAGCGTATCCCCATGGGCTACATGAGAGTCCAGAATCATGGAGGGGCTTGTACTTGCTGGAAGCTTCCACGGGGTGATTATGAAAGAGACTAGGGCAGGGCAGGTACCTACAGAAAGTCCCCTTGGGGGCAGGTGGGCAGGAGGTGGCAAGCTGATGTGCACAAAGTCCACATATTTCCCTGGACGTTCCTCTGAGACAAGGCAAAGCCTCATCGCCTCCTGGCCAAGGCAACACTCTACTGCTTCTTCCAGGCTGCGAGGAGCAAAGCCCAACTGATCATGGAAAAGAGGCTGGAAACCCTCCCGCCTGTAGGACACAGGGAAAGACCAATTGCTGGTAGGGGAGGGCAGGGTGGAGGCAAGACTCCTTTGGTCCCAGGAAGGAAGGCACTCTTAGGGCAGAAGCCTTGCTTCTTCCCAACACCAGGGCAGATTCCAGGTCAGAGCGTAGCTGCCACGGGGAGAAGGCCTAGGAACGCTGAGAAAACCCCACCGCCACTGCCCAGGCTCAGTGGCCAGGCCTGGCTAAGCCTGAAGCTGGACCAGGGTGACACTGCCTCCCGCCACGAGGCAGCAGCGAGGGAGAAGCACCTCCTCCAGGGCGGAAGAGCCAGAGCGCCAGGGGCTACAGGAGAGCAGCGGCTGATCAGTGATGGGGCGGAGCGGGACACTGCAGACAGCCCCGCTGCCCGCACGCCGCCCCTCACGTGCACAGGGCTCCGCGCTCCCGCGGGGGCCCGAGGGCCTGCGTGCGGGGAGCTGACGTCCTACAGCAGCAAACGGACTCAACCCCGCTCACCAGCTGCCCGAGGACTCAGCTTCCCACACGAGCAGCCTGGCAGGACACAGGCGTGGCCGGGCCACCCCAGTTCCCACAGTGCTACACGCAGTGTCCAGCATTCAGGAAAAAAATCACAAGACACACGTGAAAGAAGATCCTACAGCAGCAAACGGACTCAACCCCGCTCACCAGCTGCCCGAGGACTCAGCTTCCCACACGGGCAGCCTGGCAGGACACAGGCGTGGCCGGGCCACCCCAGTTCCCACAGTGCTACACGCAGTGTCCAGCATTCAGGAAAAAAATCACAAGACACACGTGAAAGAAGAAGCAGTATGACCACTGTCAGGAGAGTATCAGATCCAGAGACAATCCAGATGTTAGAGACCCTTCAGCCAGGAACTTAAAGAAGAAAGGACTCTTGAGAGGATTTACGTTTATAACTCAAGGTAAAATAAAATGCCTAAGACAACTATGCACAGTTTCTTGGCTATTCCAAATTTCGCAGCTTTAACCAATCAGCCACCAACCACAAACATGCCGAACAAGAGGACTCTGCTCTCCTGGAATTAATCCTAAATTTTTTTCCTGTAAATCAATCTAGCGGCAAGTCTCTAAGAATTATAATTTGTTCTGCTCTGTCCACGTTTCCAACCTGTGGGCCTCTGCATCTATATTCTTTCTCAGAATCCTTTAGAGGAAATGGAGGGGAAGATAGTGTCACGTGAGTCGCTCAGTCCTGGCTGACTCTTTGCGACCCCATGGACTGCAGCCCGCCAGGCTCCTCTGTCCATGGACTTCTCCAGGCAAGAATACTGGAGTGGGTTGCCATTCCCTTCTCCAGGGGATCTTCCTGACCCAGGGACTGAACCCAGGTCTCCTGCATTGCAGGCAGATTCTTTGCCGTCTGAGCCACCAGGGAATTCGCGGGGCCCTGTGACTCACCACTGAGCCATGCGCTTTAGGCAGCACGCAGAGCGAGAAGAGCATGCCGTTTAGAACCAGTCATAACCGGCTTCAATTTCTGCCGTCACTACTCAGAAGCCATGTGACCAGTTAGTATATGGATCGAATTACAGAAACTCTCTGGGCCTCAATTCTTCACCTGTAAAATGAAGAGAAAGCAATTGCTGCTTCCAATTAGCAATTAGCGGAATTGCTAATTCCGCACTGGTGGCTCAGAGGTTAAAGCGTCTGCCTGCAGTGCGGGAGACCCGGGTTCGATCCCTGGATTGGGAAGATCTTCTGGAGAAGGAAATGGCAACCCACTCCAGCACTCTTGCCTGGAAAATCCCATTGACTGAGGAGCCTGGTGGGCTACAGTCCATGGGGTCACAAAGAGTCGGAAACGACTGAGCGACTTCACCTTCACTTAGGAGCTTCTCAGAATGACATAAGACAGCCATCACACACAATCCTCCCAGCAATCCGGTAGGGGAAGTAGGGCCCTTCTGATTCCCAAGTGAGGACCCTGCGGCTGAAAAGGCTGAACACGCTGCCCGAGATCACTTGGTTCACAAGTGGTGGAGCAGGAATTCACAGTCAGGAACATTTTAATGCAGAAGCCCACGCACTTTCCAGTACACAGGCCTGTGTGGTTCAGATTCCAGATCCAGCCTTGCCACCTGTGGGCATGTAAGGTGACTTGGGCCATTGAATTCTCTATGCTTCCATTTCTTCATATGGACAATGAGTTACTAAGACCTACCTGGCAGGATGATCCTAAGTATTGTAAGTTATATGTGGTGTGTAAAGCACCTCGAAGGGTATCTGACATAATAATGAATGCCTCCAAATCGTGGTGTTGATGGTGGTGGTGATGGTAGCAGTGGTGGCTTGGCTAAAGTAGTATTTATGAAAAGATAGGTCTTTGGGCTTTTGGATCCAAGATAAATATTGGCAAAATATCTATTAGCATTAGATTAAGAGAAGAAGACTGTGGTCTGGTCCTGGTTCTCCATTTACTTGCTCTATCATATTCAATTAAGTCCCTTACCCTCTTAGGTCTGAGTTTTCCCATAGGTGTAATGATATAATTAGACTACACTCACAAAGATATTTGATAGGTAGATGAAAAGATATACTATGTTCACAGATTGGAAGAATCAGTATTATTAAAATGTCCATACTACCTAAAGGCAATCTATAGATTCAATGCAATCCCTATCAAAATACCAACAGCATTTTTCACAGAACTAGGACAGATAATTCTAAAATTTGTACACAAATTTTAGGGAACACAAAGACCCTGAATAGTCAAAAGCAGTCTTGAGAAAAAAAGAACAGAGTTGGAGGTATCATATGCCTTGACTTCAGACTATGTCACAGAGCTACAGTAGTCAAAACAATATGATACTAGCCTAAAAACAGACACATAGATCATATAGAGAGCCCAGAAATAAGCTCATGCACTTGTGGTCAACTAATCTACAACAAAGCAGGCAAGAATATATAATGAAGAAAAGAGAGTAGCTTCAATAAGTGATGCAGGGAAAATTGGACAGCTACATGTAAAAGAATGAAACTAGAACATTTTCTCACACCTTATACAAAAATAAACTCAAAGTGGATTAAAGCCCTAAATTTAAGACTGGAAACCATACAACTCCAAAAAGAAAACATAGGCAGAACACTTTTTGACACAATCATGGCAATATTTGTTTTGATCTGTCTCCTAAAACAGAAGGAATAAAAGCAAAATTAAATATTTGGAACTTAATTAAACTTAAAAGCTTTTGCATAACAAAGGAAACCACAGACAAAAATGAAAAGAAAACCTACTGATGGGGAGAAAGTATTTGCAAATGATATAACTGATAAGGGGTTAATAACTAAAATACAGCTCACACAACTTAATATAAAAAAAACAAACAGCCCAACTAAATAATATGCCAAAAGTCACAAGAAAAGATGCTCACCATAAACGAACATCAGAGCAACGCAAATCAAAACCACAGTGAGGAACTTCCCTGGTGGTACAGGAGATAAGAATCTGTCTGCCAATGCAGGGGACACAGGTTTGATCCCTGGTCTGGAAAGATTCCACATGCAGTGAAGCAAATGAGCCCACATGCCGCAACTGCTAGAGTCAGCGCTCCCAGAGCCTGGACTCCACAGCAAGAGAGGCCACGGGATTAAGAAGCCTGAACACCGCATGAAGAGCAGCCTCTGCTCACCGCAGCTAGAGAAAACCCACGTGCAGCAACAAAGACCCAGCACAACCACAAATCAAACAAAAACAAATTTAAAAAACACACAATGAGATATCACCTCACAAGTGTCAGAACGGCTATCACCAAAGAGCACAAAATAACAAGTGTCGGCAAGGACGTGGAGAAAAAGAGAACCCTTGTACAGTGTTGGTGGGAATACAAATTTGTACAGCCATTAAAGCAAACACTACAGAGGTTCCTCAGAAAACTAAAACCAGAACTACCACGTGATCTAGCAATCCCAGTTCTGGGTGGATATCTGAAGAAAACGAAAATGCTAATCTGAAAGGATGCACGCACCCCAGTGCTCACAGCAGTAATGTTTATAGTGGCCAAGACATGGAGGCGACCTAGGTGTCCTCCCAAGACGAACAGATTGAGAGCACGTGGCATATTCACAGTGGGGTGCTGCTCGGCCACAGAAGAAGGAAATGTTGCCATTAGCAACAACATGGATGAATCTGGAGGGCCTCATGCTTAGAGAAAAACCAATACCACATATTACTGCTTACATAGTCCATCTAAGAAAAATAAACTGATGAATGTAACAGAACATAAACTCACAGATACAGAGAACAAATTGCCCATGGAGGATTGCCCATGGAGCGAAGGCAGAGGGGAGAAAGCAGAGGATTAAGATTGGTGTAGGGGATTAAGGGGTACAAACTACTATGTATAAAATAAAAAAGCTGCAAGGATATACTGTACATCACAGGAAATACAGCCAATACTTTATATTAACTTAAAATGGAGTAAAATCTGTAAAAAATTTGAACCACTGTGTTGTATGCTTGAAACTAATGTTAACACAGTAAACCAATGATACCTCAATAAAGAGTTGCACCTTAAAAAAAAATTAGTAAGCACAAATATGTCCCAGATCTCATACTAGTGCTAAGGTTTCATTGATGAAAAGATATAATCCTGTGGTTAATGGACTCACAGTCTACCAGGAAGACAGATAAGGAGATAGAAGGTAGGTGTGCTGTGTGGGACCACGTGGCCATACAAGATTCAACGTCTGCAGGCTAAGCAGAGGAGCTGTGGGGAGGAAGGAAAGACAGGGCAACAGATAACTGACCTGTGTCTTAACGGAGGAGGAGAAACGCAGTAAGTTAAAGGAAGGAGCTTCAAGAAGGAGGAACAAACCTGGGGCCCAGCTCCTGAGCCTGGATTGGTGGCCTGGCATTTTACACGGTCCTCCAGTTACTCCTCGTGGCAGGGATGAGTTAGAAACTAAGAATGAGGCTGGAATTAACAAGAGCCCGGTGGTCCCCAAAGTCAATGCCCCAAACCCCATTACCAACACAACACTGCTTGTTTGTTTGAATTTCTCCTACCTAATGAAAAGAAGCGGATGAAATGCCCAAAGCCCACCTTCTTTCGATTTAAACACAATACAAACCGACTTCTGTTGGGTCTGCAGCTATGCCTGTCTATTGGATATGGGATGGGAACTCTGCAAGGAGCATGGAGATGAGAAGGAATGCTTCATGAGAGCTGAGTCTAAGCACTATCTTAGGCCCCCGCGGAGAACTCACAGGCTAAAGGAGGCGTCCCCAGCAACTGATGGAGGCTGTGGACCTTCCACCCCTATCGTTTCAACATCTGTACGTGGAGACACACTTTCACTGCACTCATACACAATCCAAGCTCTGAGCTCTGTTCCAGCCACTCAAAGTCACCAGAGTCCTTGGGAAGCACCAGACTGTGCAGTTCCCCCATGCCTGAGACGTGGCACCAGAATGCTTCTGATGCAGCAGAGGGCCCACTAATGACCGGAAAAGAACTGTTAGAACGTTCCCGTTTACAGCCACCATGGTGAGGATTTATACAGGCAGGTGTAATCCACGGATGCTAAAAGCACTAAGCAAATGAGTGCTGGGGAACNTGCCTGAGACGTGGCACCAGAATGCTTCTGATGCAGCAGAGGGCCCACTAATGACCGGAAAAGAACTGTTAGAACGTTCCCGTTTACAGCCACCATGGTGAGGATTTATACAGGCAGGTGTAATCCACGGATGCTAAAAGCACTAAGCAAATGAGTGCTGGGGAACAGGATAGGCTATGGAAAAACCCAGGAAAGAAACCAAATAAAACTTCACTTCACCAGTAATGGGACCAACTGACATCAACAACCTCCTGACAGGATGCCATCCCTGACGAAATACTTCATTTGAATCTAATCATGAGACATCAATTAAATTCAAATATAAAAAGATATTTGGGGAGCAGGATGGCTTAGGTTTAAAAAAAAAATGTGCATTATATAAAGGAAAAAAGTTCCAGAGAACTGTTTTAGATTAAAGGAGACTATATCTACACAGGTGAAGCAGGATTTTAGACTGAATATTGGGTCTAGGGAATTAAAAAATAGAATATTATGTGAAATTCTGAGAAATGTAAATATGAACTGTACACTAGATAAAAGCATTATAATAATGTTAAATGCCCTGAGTGTTGCACTTGCCTGTGGTGGGAGAGAGACTTATTCTCTTTTTTTTTAACTTTTTATTTTGTATTGGGGTATGGCCGAATATATAAAGGAAAAAAGTTCCAGAGAACTGTTTTAGATTAAAGGAGACTATATCTACACAGGTGAAGCAGGATTTTAGACTGAATATTGGGTCTAGGGAATTAAAAAATAGAATATTATGTGAAATTCTGAGAAATGTAAATATGAACTGTACACTAGATAAAAGCATTATAATAATGTTAAATGCCCTGAGTGTTGCACTTGCCTGTGGTGGGAGAGAGACTTATTCTCTTTTTTTTTAACTTTTTATTTTGTATTGGGGTATGGCCGATTAACAATATTGTGACAGTTTCAGGTGGACAGCGAAGGGACTCAGCCACACATACACATGTATCCATTCTCCCCAAACTCCTTCCCATCCAGGCCACAACACTGAGCAGAGTTCGATGCGCTGTACAGCAGGTCCTTGTCCGCTATCCATTTTAAACATAGCGGTGTGTACACGTCCATCCCAAACTCCCCACTACCTCTTCCCCACAGCAACCACAAGTTCATGAGAGAGGCTTATTCGTACGAGATACATGATGAGGTATATAATGCTGTAACAAACTGCTAACAACTGATGACGCTAGGTAAAGAATATACAGATATCCATCTGTACTGCTTGTGTAACATTTCTAAAGATTAGAAATTATTCGAAACAAAACTTTGGAAGGAAAGAATTTCTTGGCTCTCTTCCCATCTTCCCCTGAAACCATTTTCCAAATTATTTTGTTTATAAAGGGATCTGGAAAATTCCTTTTCCAAATGATTTCCTGTACCAGTTAGCCAATTAACTTAGTTTTCTTTTTATCAAGCTCAAAACTTTTGGACTCAGCTTTGGAAAATCACAAAGCTTAATGGTTTCTTCCTTCCTTGTTGGGATTCTGACTCAAGGGAATAAAGGAATCAGTAAAAAGGTAACTGGGAAAATGTGGATATCAAAGAGAAATGAGAACTAATAGTAAAAAATTAGCATTCTCATTAATTCGGATAAGTTGGTAATGCACTATGGGTAGTGAGAAATGTCCATATTCTTTATAAATGCACATGGAAGTGGAAAAAAAGAACTGAAATTTATCAAGCTCAAAACTTTTGGACTCAGCTTTGGAAAATCACAAAGCTTAATGGTTTCTTCCTTCCTTGTTGGGATTCTGACTCAAGGGAATAAAGGAATCAGTAAAAAGGTAACTGGGAAAATGTGGATATCAAAGAGAAATGAGAACTAATAGTAAAAAATTAGCATTCTCATTAATTCGGATAAGTTGGTAATGCACTATGGGTAGTGAGAAATGTCCATATTCTTTATAAATGCACATGGAAGTGGAAAAAAAGAACTGAAAAGGAAGATGGATGAAACAAAAAGGACAAAATCAGGTAATTTTTTCATCTGGGCCATTGGCATGTAGGAATTCATTGTATTATTCTTTCCAGTTTGGAGTAGGTTTGAAATTTTTCATTATCAACAATTTGTAAGAAATCTTNCTTCACTTCACCAGTAATGGGACCAACTGACATCAACAACCTCCTGACAGGATGCCATCCCTGACGAAATACTTCATTTGAATCTAATCATGAGACATCAATTAAATTCAAATATAAAAAGATATTTGGGGAGCAGGATGGCTTAGGTTTAAAAAAAAATGTGCATTATATAAAGGAAAAAAGTTCCAGAGAACTGTTTTAGATTAAAGGAGACTATATCTACACAGGTGAAGCAGGATTTTAGACTGAATATTGGGTCTAGGGAATTAAAAAATAGAATATTATGTGAAATTCTGAGAAATGTAAATATGAACTGTACACTAGATAAAAGCATTATATAATGTTAAATGCCCTGAGTGTTGCACTTGCCTGTGGTGGGAGAGAGACTTATTCTCTTTTTTTTTTAACTTTTTATTTTGTATTGGGGTATGGCCGATTAACAATATTGTGACAGTTTCAGGTGGACAGCGAAGGGACTCAGCCACACATACACATGTATCCATTCTCCCCAAACTCCTTCCCATCCAGGCCACGACACTGAGCAGAGTCCGATGCGCTGTACAGCAGGTCCTCGTCCGCTGTCCATTTCAAACATAGCGGTGTGTACACGTCCATCCCAAACTCCCCACTATCTCTTCCCCACAGCAACCACAAGTTCATGAGAGAGGCTTATTCGTACGAGATACAGGGGGAGGTATGTAATGCTGTAACAAGCTGCTAACAACTGATGACGCTAGGTAAAGAATATACAGATATCCATCTGTACTGCTTGTGTAACATTTCTAAAGATTAGGAATTATTCGAAATAAAACTTTGGAAGGAAAGAATTTCTTGGCTCTCTTCCCATCTTCCCCTGAAACCATTTTCCAAATTATTTTGTTTATAAAGGGATCTGGAAAATTCCTTTTCCAAATGATTTCCTGTACCAGTTAGCCAATTAACTTAGTTTTCTTTTTATCAAGCTCAAAACTTTTGGACTCAGCTTTGGAAAATCACAATGCTTAATGGTTTCTTCCTTCCTTGTTGGGATTCTGACTCAAGGGAATAAAGGAATCAGTAAAAAGGTAACTGGGAAAATGTGGATATCAAAGAGAAATGAGAACTAATAGTAAAAAATTAGCATTCTCATTAATTTGGATAAGTTGGTAATGCACTATGGGTAGTGAGAAATGTCCATATTCTTTATAAATGCACATGGAAGTGGATAAAAAGAATTGAAAAGGAAGATGGATGAAACAAAAAGGACAAAATCAGGTAATTTTTTCATCTGGGCCATTGGCCTGTAGGAATTCATTGTATTATTCTTTCCAGTTTGGAGTAGGTTTGAAATTTTTCATTATCAACAATTTGTAAGAAATCTTACTTCTCTCTCATTCCATCATTCAATTCAGATCTTCCTCATATGTAACCTACTTTTAATGAACTCACCTACTGATTATTCCCTGAGACTCTCATCTCCTNGACACAACCCAGCAGAAGGCATTTCACAGACAAACTCCTTGAAAAGGAAACAAACAGGTGGGAAAACAATCAACCTTCCCAGTGATCTGAAACAAAAAGTAATGAGATACAATTAATTCCGTCTTTAAAATGTCCAACACATTACTGGTGGTGGCCTCAACCATTTCAGGACCTTCTGGTAAGTTGATAGGTCTTCCCAAAACTAGCTTTTGATTGTTAACTCTAGGGAAAACGATTTTAAATGCCTGAATAAGTCTAGTGAAAACCTGGAAATAAAAGTACAGAGGGATAAGTTATTTCCCATGTGATTCCACTCATTTCTCCATGAAGTTCGAGGTCCCTGTCTGGTGGAGGAGGGTTCAGGGTAGAAATCTGAGAAAGAGAAGAGAGTGTGCGCAAACAGGAAGGGAATTTACCCATGTCTGGACTGCCGGGGGTGTGCTGTGTTTGGAGGTCTGTGGATACACATTTAAAGCGAGTCCTGTAGGCACAGTTGCAATGTTTCTTAGAAGCAGTGAGTTGCTCTGACACGGACATAAGATAGAGTAACCAGAAAGTGAGGCGACCAGATTTGAGGTTTTGCCAGAAGAGAATCGAGATGGAAGAGAAGAAGGGGATGGTGATGATTGGGATGGTGCTCACAGGGGGGGCACCTGGAGCATGAGGGGCTGAGAGGAGGCAGCACTGAGTCAGAGAAGGAAAAGCAAGGAGGCAGCTTGCTGCTGTGCGTCTGGGAAGGTCCCCATCGGAGGAGGAAACACAGGCAGGCAAGATGTGGCAGAGATGAAGGAACCAGCCACCCACCATGAAGATGCGGACATTGAGATGGAAGGCATGACACGGGCAAAGCCAGCACCGACAGAAAGGCACGTGGAGAGCTTCTGGTTACTAACAGGCCAGCAGGGGCAGGGCAGGGTGCGGAGGTGTACAAGATCTTATCCACGGGTGCAAACACAACAAATATTTAAGGAGCACTTGCTGTGTATGTTCTGGGGACACCCTTCTGGGCTCTGGGGACACAGTACGGAAGAGGTGAGCTCAAGAATCCCACCCTTCAAGATGCTGATCAGCAAGATAAGAGATGTTTACTCAGTTCCGTTCAGTCGCTCAGTTGTGTCTGACTCTTTGTGACTCCATGGACTGCAAAATGCCAGGCCTCCCTGTCCATCACCAACTCCTGGAGCTTACTCAAACTCATGTCTTTTGAGTCGGTGATGCCATCCAACCATCTCATCCTCTGTCGTCCCCTTCTCCTCCTGCCTTCAATCTTTCCCAGCATCAGAGTCTTTTCTAGTGAGTCAGCTCTTCGCATCAGGTGGCCAAAGTATTGGAGCTTCAGTTTCAGCATCAGTCCTTCCAATGAATATTCAGGACTGATTTCCTTTAGGATGGACTGGTTGGATCTCCTCGTTGTCCAAGGGACTCTCAAGAGTCTTCTCCAATACCACAGTTCAAAAGCATCAATTCTTGTGGCACTCAGCTTTCTTTAGAGTCCAACTCTCACATCCATACAGGACCACTGGAAAAACCATGGCTTTGACTAGATGGACCTTTGTTGGCAAAGTCATGTCTCTGCTTTTTAATATGCTGTCTAGGTTGGTCATACTAGAACATCACTATACGTGCCAGACAGAAAGATGAAGCAAGGTAAGGACTAGGGAGAGGGGTATTCAATTAGGGAGCGTGGCCAGAGATGGAGATGACATCTGAGCAAAGACCAAGTGACGTGAGAAGCAAGCCACGCAGAAGAAAGGTCCACGCAAAGAGAACAGTCAGAGGCCAGGGGTCCACGGCAGGACATCGTGGGGCATGTTCCAGGAAGATGGGGGAGGCAGCTGTGCGAACTGTTATGGTCCTTTGGAGGCTACCATGTACGCCCTCCCCACTCTCTCTGAGCTGAAGCATCCGCACGGTCCGTCCGGACAGAGAAGTGCACAGATCCGATACACACGCTCACAGCAGAACCCGTGGGGTCTACCTGCGAGCAAGCTGGTTCTTTAGGAGACTGGTTTGTGTCTGTTATCACAAAGCAATACTCGGGAAGCAAGCGTTTCTGAAGTCAGCTGTTAATTTCAGAGTAGATGTTCATCTCGACTCTGCTTTATTGCTATTGTACTAAATTCCAATTAGATTTGGAATGACCTTAAAGAAAGGCAGTTCCTTGCAAAGCAGGCTTTCCAAGCATTCTGTTGTTTTATAGCATGGGAGGCTTGCTGCGTTAAGCGCACATGTCACAATCAATCGCCCTTCCAGAAGCCTGCTGTCCAAAGCTCATTAGGCTGAGCTTCTGGGTCAGCCAACCTCCACGAGGATATTAGAAGGCACACAACCTCCTCCTCTCTGGGATACAAGGCTATTTACTGCCAATCAGGTTGGGAGACAGCCTTCATCTCCGTCAATAAACACGTCATACTGAATCAGTGACACCGTCAATTACATTATTAAAATATTAAATATTCTCAAATTGGACAAGGACTTTCAGATTCCTGCAATACAAGCTAAACAAATGTCAAACACAAAAGAAATTAGGTCACCCTCACCTTTTGGTCCACAGCGCTGACTCCAAAGTTTCCTCCTGGAGAATTACCAAACAGAAGCCTGTCTCTATTTTAAACTGCTTCCTGTGAATGGGTCATCCCTCTCCTGGAAGGGCTGCAGAGACTTCTCTCACCTAAGCCACTACCCTGGGGGTCTTCTCCAGCGTTTTCCTTCTAGTTTTAAAATTACTCAGGTATTTTTTAAAATCCCACTCAAGAAGAACTTGGCTTTTAGGATTCTATTGTTTAATTTTTAAAATTTATTTTTATACAATTTTTAAAGGTTCTGTTCCGTTTACGGTTATGACCGAATATTGGCTATTTCCCTGTGTTGCACAATGCATGGCTGAGCCCATCTCACACCTAGTAGTTTGCACCTTCCCTTCCCCCACCGTTTTATAGCCCCTCCCCTCTCTCCCCGCCGGTAACTAGTCTACTCTCTGACTCTGGAAGTCTGCTCCTGTTTCGTGATATTCACTAGTCTGTGGAGTTTTGTTCAGATTCCACATATGAGTGATACCATGCACTATTTGTCTTTCTCTGGCTGCATTACTGTGCTTACACGATGCCCTCCAGGTCCCTCCATGTGGTTGAAAATGACAAAGTTTCATTTTTTTTAATAAGTGACACTCCACTGTGTGTACATGTGTGTGTATACCACGTCTTCTTTATCCACTCATCGTTGATGAAGGATCTCCAACATGCCAGGCACTGTTAGCATCAGTCACTCTGTAACCTAAGACAGCAGACTACTAACAGGCAGTGTTAAACATGCAAGAGTAAAAGTGCATCACACACAAAGACACCGAAATGACACAAACCAAATGACGAGAGGAGTGTGCCCACATTTCCAGAACAGGTATCACATGAAGACAGTTTTAAAGAAACAGAAGGAGTTTGCCAGAAGGCCAGTGGAGGGAAGGAGGCAACAGAGTGAGGTGTCTGATCTCCAGGGGGTGAGGTCCTCAAGGTCAAGCAGGAAGTGTTGGAAACAAAAAAACAGGTAGAAAAGGAATTATTCATGAAAGTCCCTCAAATGTTGTCTCAAGCAAGCAGTGAGTTTTTCTTTAAAGCACTGATGCAGGAGGCAGCTCCGTGCTACATAATGTGACTGTACCACTGCAGGGAGCAACGTTTGTGCTGCTTAAGTTACTTCTCTGTCTTCTTCTTACTCTTCAACAGGTAAAGCTGAATCTTCATGAATTCAAGGCAAGGATGATGTGAGTGTACAAATGGACGGTGGAGATTCTGGAGCTACACCCCACGTTGTAGCTGAGCAGAGGACCCAAACATCAATCCCCGCCCTCAGAGAGCACGGCTGTGGATCAGCCATCACCATGAAGTACACCCCTGCCCTTGGTCCTCTGCAAACGCCAGTCCACCCATCCAGGCAGGTTTGCTAGAGCTGTTGTAACAAAGCACTGCAATGGGGGCTTCCCCGGTGGTCTAGTGGTTACGAATCCACCTGCTGGTGCAGGGAACACAGATTTAATCCCTGGCCTGGGAAGATCCCACGTGCCAGGAGGCAACTGAGCCTGTGCTCCACAACAAGAGAAGCCATCTCAATGAGATACCCATGCACCAGAACTAGAGAGTAGCCCCCACTCACCACAGCTAGAGACAGCCCGCATGCAGAAACAATCATAAATTTGTTTTATCTTTTTATCTTTATCCAGTGCAACCAAAAATAAATTTTAAAATAGTGTTTTTAAAAAAGGACCACAATAGAGTGGCTTAAGCAGAAGAAGTTTATTGTCCCACGCTTCTGGGGGCTGAAGTCCGAAATCAGGGTGTCAAGGCACTCCCTCTGAAGATGCTCAGGGCAGACTTCTTCTAGATCTCACCTAGCTCTGGTACTTCCTTTGCCTGTGGCAGCGTGACTCCAGTCTTCACGTGGCATCCTCCCTGGGTCTGGATATGTCCCCAGCTTTTCCCTTTCACAAGGACACTGGTCCCAGGGAAAGAGGGGCCCACGCTACTCCAGTAGAACCCTACCCCCAAACAAGTTCACACTCTGGGGTACTGGGGGTCAGGACCTCAGTGTACAAACTGTGGGAGGGACAATGCAACCCATAACCCTGGGTTTGCTTTCAACTTTCTTTCTGCCTCTCTGTATATAATAAGTAATTAAATATTAAAGAAATGTGTGATTAAAACATTACACAAACTGAGGAAATATGAACATGAAAAGAATGAGCTTTGAAAACGAAGTCTAATGTTCTATAAAGACTTAGTGAAGGCCAGTTCATTGGATAAAATACATGTGAGTAAACTGTAAAAGTCTGGGGAGGAAAAATCGAGAGCTCTGAACTCTGTTTTGCTCCACTTCAAAGAAATCAAAACAAAGAATCAAAAATTATGGAGGATGCATTGTGGATGCTGTTTATATAGGAGACACTAACTGATGTTGTACTGTAAGCAATGAACTCACAATTTAAAAATGTAAGCCTTGAACCTACATCAGAAGATTGGTGAATGAACATTCTAGGTTCTTTGCTTTAGAAGAGTTTTTATTTTAGGCAACACAACTTACAGGAACGGACAAGAAGAGAGAGTGAACAATTCAAGTCACAGAATATGCAAAGAAATCTGTGTTTTTCTGAAGAGTTCCAATGTACTTGAGAGCCTGTTACAAACCACTTTGAAAGGACTGGATGTGTTATGAATGAGTGAATATAGATGCTGACCAGCCGTGCTGCTAACATCAGCAAAAGGAGAGATAACCAGATGTCAACACCATCTATAAACTGTTCTTTCTTCCAAAACACATCTGCATCTGAGCTCTACAGGTCTTAGTTTATGTGAGACACAGATGACAGAGAGACGTGGAAAGAATGCCTTGAAGAGGGAATCGGCAAAATTCAGCCCATGGGAAATACTACTGGAACAGTGACTAAGTTCTTCAACAAATACATTGCAAGGCAGGGGAAAGACACGGCAGGGCATCGAACACGGTAAAAACAGAGGGAGGCACATTAACACCTGCAGTGTGCCGGCATCATCGGGATCCCAGTTCAAACAAATGGCTCTAAAAACTGCATTTATGAGACAATCAAGAAATCTGAACATTTCCTGGATATTTTATTATACTGAAGATCTACCGCTAACTTTCCACACAATAACAGCATGATGCCTTTATTTTTAAAGAACTACACTGAAATATTTACAGAGGAAATTACAGAAAAACCGGAATTTGTTGCCAAATGAAGGGAGTGGGGACTGGGTAGACGCAGAAATAAGACTGGTCATGGGTTGAGTTGTAGAATCTAGGGTGATGGGTGATGAGGGCCTTTCTACTTGCACATGTATTTGAAATTCTCTGTATTTAAAAAAAAATTATCAATTGAGTTGGTTTATTCACTTTGGAAAACTGTTTGGTAGAATTAGTAAAGGTGAAAAAAAATGTTTACCCCGTGGCCCAGCAATGCATTCATATATGAATTCATCCCAATTCATATATATTACGTGAATATATAATCGCAAAAGACAAATACAGGAATCTTCACTGCAGCCCTGCTATGGACTGAGTCACCCCAAATTCACAGACTGAATTCCCAACCCTCAGTATGCAGGCGTTTGGAAGTGAGGTCTGTGGGAGATGATCCATTTAGATGAAGTCATGAGGATGGGCTCACGGGGGGATTAATGTCATGTTTACCCCATGGCCCAGCAATGCATTCATATATGAATTCATCCCAATTCATATATATTACGTGAATATAAATCGCAAAAGACAAATACAGGAATCTTCACTGCAGCCCTGCTATGGACTGAGTCACCCCAAATTCACAGACTGAATCCCCAACCCTCAGTATGCAGGCGTTTGGAAGTGAGGTCTGTGGGAGGTGATCCGTTTAGATGAAGTCATGAGGATGGGCTCACGGGGGAATTAATGTCCTCGCAAGAAAGGGAAGAGACCAGGGACTTCCCTGGTGGACTGGCAGCTAAGACTCTGAGCTCTCAGTGCAGGGGGCTCAGGCTCACTTCCTGGCTGGGGAACCAGAGGCCGTAACAAAGAGTCTGCCTGCCGCACTAAAAACGATCCTGCCTGCCACGATGAACACAGATGATCCCGCATGCCGTGACCAAGACCTGCTGCAGCCAAATACATTAATTTAAAAAAAAGAAAAAGAGGGACAGACCAGAACCTTCTCTCTCTCCACCGAATGCGGACACAGCAAGGAGGCTGCTGCGCCACCAGGGCACTCCAGCCGTGTCTGAATCTTTGAGACCCCTGATCTAGCAGGTGGAGCCCAGGGATGGCTTACAAACCCCCAGGTCAGGCTGATGTTTTTGGTCCGAAGGCCACACCTCAAGTAGCACTGAGCTAGGCCACCAGTGTCCACGTGAACATGAGAATTCCCAGGAACAGCCTCAATGGGCTGTGCACACCCCACCCCACCCCCACAGCCTCCTTCCTGCAGCTCGGGCTGGGGTGACAGGTTTACTGAGCAATGCTCACCTTCCACCGTCTATCAAACCCCGTGCAGGCACATCGGCCAATATTCCAGAGCCAGTCTGCCACCTGCCCACAAGCTCCTCCCCAAGCTAGGAGCCTGACAACCTCCCAGATACGCAGGGCTCTGGGCTCCCTGCTCTCCGGGCCCCATCCTTCCAGCCCAGCTCATCTCGCATCATTCCAGCCTCTCTGCTTGTTGTGCACCAAGAGTGCTCCACTCTGCTCTCTGAGCTCCTCCACACCCACACAGCTCAGCTGAAATGTTATTCCTCCAGGAAGTCTTCTCGATGGCCCACCAGCACAAGGCCCTCCTCTGGAAGTCGTGGGCACTGTTCACGCTTGGCAGTCAGCAGGGACCAGCCTTCCAGCCTTGCAGCTGACTGGTGAGGCAGAGGCTGCTGGCTCAGTGTCAGCCTTTTGAGAGCAGGCAGATCCAGGCAGCACCGTCTCTCCAAGGAGCACCAGGTGCCTAGCTCACTGCTGATTTGTTGTTGCTCAGCCGCTCAGTCGTGTCCGACTCTTTGCAAATCCATGGACTGCAGCACGCCAGGCCTCCCTGTCCTTCACTATCTCTCGGAGCTTGCTCAAACTCATGTCCATTGAGTCGGTGTGCCATCCAACCATCTCCTCCTCTGTCATCCCCTTCTCCGCCTGCCCTCAATCTTTCCCAGCATCAGGGTCTTTTCCAATGAGTCATGCATGCCCAAGGTCACACAGCTCATCGACACAGGAGCCAGAATTCAAACCCAGGCAGTGGCTCCAGAGTGCAGACTCTTCACCACCACTGAAATGTTAGGCTCGGGACTTTCCTGGTGGTCCAGGGGTTAAGACTCCACACTTCCAAGGCAGGAGCTGCAGGTTCAATCCCTGATCTGGGAGCTAAAACCCCCACAAGCTGTGCGATGTGGCTGAAAAAGCAACAGCAACAAAACCTGTCGGGCTCATTTCCGAATCTAGACTCCAGCCCAGCTAAGGATACAGGACAGGTCTGCCTGGGGCCACCCCTCCTGTAACTCCCTCTGCTTCTGCCCCAGCACTGCCAGCTCACGGTGGACAGCTGCTTCTCTAGGTGTCTATATTAGAACTTCTCTCCCATGCCATGGACAAGCGATGTCTCCCACCACGTGGGTCTCATCCCACAGCTGCTGGGGTGGGAGGGCCTCTCTTTATTGACATTCATACTTAATCCATGGCTCAGATGGTAAATAATCCACCTGCAGTGCAGGAGACCCAAGTTCATTCCTGGGTTGGGAAGATCCCCTGGAGGAGGGCATGGCAACCCACTCCAGGATTCTTGCCTGGAGAATCCCATGGACGGAGGAGCCTGGGGGGCTACAGTTCATGGGGTTGCAAAGAGTTGGACATGACTGAGTGGCTAACACTACATACTTAATCTCTTATTTCCTGCGTGTACCTGAAGGCCTCAAAGAGGACATCATCGCTGGAGACCAGGAAGCTTGCCTTCTTACCTCTTCCATGGGACTGGCACACACTTCGTGGACAAGCTTATGGGAAGACAGTCAACAGAGGACTTGCTTTTCAAGTCCACAGTATGAAAGCTGTACTAAGAAACCCATCAGATGGATCAGTGGAGTGCCCGTTACACACTCTCCAGACCCGCCTCCTTCCAGGAAGCCCATGGAGGAGACACATACTCAGTGCCCTGGGTCAGACCCTGGCATCGGGAAGATCCCCTGGAGGAGGGCATGGCAACCCACTCCAGGATTCTTGCCTGGAGAATCCCATGGACGGAGGAGCCTGGGGGGCTACAGTTCATGGGGTTGCAAAGAGTTGGACATGACTGAGTGGCTAACACTACATACTTAATCTCTTATTTCCTGCGTGTACCTGAAGGCCTCAAAGAGGACATCATCGCTGGAGACCAGGAAGCTTGCCTTCTTACCTCTTCCATGGGACTGGCACACACTTCGTGGACAAGCTTATGGGAAGACAGTCAACAGAGGACTTGCTTTTCAAGTCCACAGTATGAAAGCTGTACTAAGAAACCCATCAGATGGATGGATCAGTGGAGTGCCCGTTACACACTCTCCAGACCCGCCTCCTTCCAGGAAGCCCATGGAGGAGACATGTGCTCAGTGCCCTGGGTCAGACCCTGGCATGGTCCCTGAGCCATTGGAGTGTGTGACCTTGGAGCAGTCCTTTAACCTCCCTCCCTGGGTCTCCCTTTCCTTATTAGCAAAACACAAGGAGCAACTATGAGCCTGGACATTCAATCCAGCCGCCCTGGCTCTGCCACTGGCTCGTTGTGAGACCCTGGTCAGCTAGCTAGCTCTCGGGTCCTCAGCTTCCTCTTCTGAATAAATGAGGTTAATAGTCCCCAGCTACAGAGTTGCTGAGCTGTTTGAATCCCCAGAAGAAGGCCCATCGTGGCTGTTGGGTGTTGTCACAGTTAGGAAGCAAAGAGATGGTAGATGGCCCAGCACAGTGAGTGACACCGGGGAGAGAGGATCAATTCATGTCATCGTTTCCCTCCACGACCTTATTTATGGCCGGGCGCATTGCCAACACGCAACCACGTGATTTGAAGGACACAGTGCTGGCTCTGTCTGATAAAGGGGGAACACGCAGGTGCTGGATATAATACAACACCCTGATTCTAGGTGGACGTTGGCACAGACACACCTATTGGGCCATCTGCCCGACCACTCCTTTCCTGAAAACCAGCTTCCCTGCCTGTGATGCCTCGGGGCTGTGATGGCTCTCAGAGCCAGGCCCATGTGCAGTGTGACTGTGGGCACGGGTACCCCCATGGGCCCGTGGTTGGCGACTGACCCCAGGCAGCACCGGGATCGAGACTTAAAAAGAGACAGAAAGAGAGACACTGTCCAGCGATTCTCTAGGAAGCTGGCCTGAAATCGATGAGGCTGGCAGCCTGGAGCGCCACCATGAGGACTGCGGGGATGGGGGAACCCAGAGATGAGGATGAGAAGGAGGAGAAGGAAGGAAGAGGCCACAGGCAGGGAGGAGCCGAGGAAGGGGGCGGGCAGAGTCCCTGCTGACTGAAACCCTCCCCAGCCCCTCAAGCGTCACGAAGTAACCCAGAGTTCCGGTGATTAAACCCCCTCTGAAAAAAAAATTTTCTAACTGAAGTATTTACTACAGATCTACAATGCTGTGCTAGTTTCTGGTGTACAGCAAAGTGATTCAGAATGCACAGATATAAAGACATATATATATATTTTTCATTCTTTTCCCTCTTGGTTTATTATGAGATACTGAACACGGTCCCTGAGTTATGCGGTAAGATGCTATTGTTGATAAACCCCTTTTTGGACCGCCTCTGCGAACAGGTTTTTGTCACCTGCAACAGACAGACTCGCGGCGCTCAGTCTGAGGGCACCAAGGCCTCAGCCACCAAGCTCAGCTCCTCCCTCTACTCCACTCCCACCACTTACGCGGCTCCACCCCACACCACCCTGCCAGGAGCAAATCGGATGAGCCTAAAACGCTGCTGGAAGCTGGTCGTGCATGCGCGTGTGCCCAGGCGCTCAGTCGTGTCCGACTCTTTTGACCCCATGGACTGTAGCCCGCCAGGCTCCTCTGTCCAGGGGGATTCTCCAGGCAAGAACACTGGAGTAGGGTGTCAGGCCCTCCTCCAGGGGATCTTCCCAACCCAGAGATCAAACCCGGGTCTCTTATGTCTCCTGCATTGGCAGGTGGGTTCTTTACCACGAGCGCCACCTGGGAAAGGCCTAGAAATAAGTCAACCACTCTCAAATCTAATTTTAAAACGTACCAAAACAGAGTAGAGAATAATTTTAGGAAATTTCTATGAAAATAAAAGCAGGGGAGGGTTTTTAGTTTGGTCCATTAGAAAGGCTCTGACGTGGGTCATGGTTTCTGCCAAGTTCATCACGGGCACAAGAAACTAGAAAAGGCACTGACCACCATCCACACCAGATAATCTCCTGCAGTGCCCACTGCCAGTGGGCAAACGTCATTACTTTTCATAGCGACTCACAATCACTTTAAAAGCACTATTATTAAAATAAAAGGGAGGGACTTCTCTGGTGTTACGGTGGTTATAACTGCGCTTCCAGTGCAGAGGGCATGGGTTCAATCCCTGCTTGGTGAACTAAGATCCTGTGTGCGGCATAGCTTGACCAAAACAAAATGGAAATAAACTACCCACCACGTAAGTTGTAGAATACAGCAGAAATAACTAGTCCTGGAGACGGGGTTCTCAACCTGCCACTGGCTAGTTGTATGCTTTGAACCTGTACTCTCACCCTGACTTAGTTTTCCAATCTGTAAAAGGGGCTGTAAGAAATAGAAATAAGATCACCGTCCACCTCTTAAAGTTGGTGGGAGATTCAGACAAGCTGACATGGTGCACAATACGCCTTACAGCAGACCGGGGGGATAGCGAGGGAAAAAAAATAAAAAAACAGAGAAAAACAAGCACCCGTGAGATGCAGACATTTGTGGGAGGAGAGACTACCTAGTAAGCCAGTGTTGCATCCAAGTCCTGGCTTCTAGCCCAGCTCTGCTGCTGTGGGGCTTGCTGGGGAGACACAGCTCGACCAACCTCAAAAGTAACGGAACTGCTTCTCACAAGGCATCTCCACAGAGAACGTTCCTAAGGGAACAGCAGCAAGGACGTTTTAAAAATCCCTCCTGGAGACACCTTTTCTTTCCTGTATTCTCCCCAACAATAATTCTGGCAACAAGTCTGGTCAATGCTTCCTTGCAAATAACAATATGAAAGTAAACGTGTTAGTTGCTGAGTCATGTCCCACTCTTTGCAACCCGATGGACTGCAGCCTGCCAAGCTCCTCTGTCCATGGACTTCTCTAGGCAAGAATGCTAGAGTGAGTTGCCATTCCCTTCTTCAAGAGATCTTCCCCACTCAGGGACTGAA